>JAFIRS010000627.1:0-465000 GCA_018342105.1 Gonioctena quinquepunctata | reverse complement strand
CAACATTTTTAGCCCTGGACTTTTTCGATTTTTTTTTGCAAAATCACGTAAATTTGTGCAGTTATTTTTGAGAGGATGGCTTATGCATTCTGCTTTGCGGACCATTGTTTTTTCGTAGGGTCTCTCTAAGCAAATTTTTTGGTAAACACTGCTGTCCCCATCGCCATTATTTTTTACATATTTTAATTTGTGCATTGTTATACTATTACAGCTTCCTTCTAAAATTAGTTGCGATTGCATGGAAGTCGACCATCCCAATTTTTTTTGATATTTATGAATGGCAGATTTTATGTTATGTAAGAAACATACAAAACTTTTCCTGTTTTCGCCCCAATACTGCAAGCTTGTAAAAATTGAGTCCATTCAAAAATAAAGTCTTTATACGTTATGTCAAATATAAAGTGATCCATAAAAAATATTTCTAAAGTAGGCCATAGAAAAATCACGCATGTCGGATTGTTCACAATTCTTTTTTAAATGACAGTTTGGATTTAATCTCGGAGACGCAGTTATCACTGGCATGACTCCTATCTCTGTCGGGCATGGGCTACTTTAGAAACATTGTTTTTGGATCACACGTTATAATTTCAAAATATAAATTTACAACTCCAGATAAAGCGTTATAATTAACGTTATATGACTGCTTAGACCATTCACCATCAACAATGACTGCAATTAGACCATTTCCTTATTCATCTACTCCTCCAATATCTTTTGCTAATTGTAATTATTCCTTTCCTGGTTGTTCCATGGCCTCCCAAGTTGCTTCAAAAATACTTTTACTAACCAACTCATTATGAGCTGAATATTGTCGAAAATACATTTTTGGTATATTCATTATGGCATGCTGCTCGAACATTTGTGTATGCCCACAACCAGTTAAAGTGATCCATAAAAAATGTGTCTAAAGTAGGCTATAAGAAATGTTTCTGAAGTAGGCCATAGAAAAATTACGCATGTCGGATTGTTCACAATTCTTTTTTAAATGACAGTTTGGATTTAATCTCGGAGACGCAGTTATCACTGGCATGATTCCTATATCTGTCGGGCATGAGCTACTTAGAAACATTGTTTTTGGATCGCACGTTATAATTTCAAAATATAAATTTACAACTCCAGATAAAGCGTTATAATTAACGTTATATGACAGCTTAGACCATTCACCATCAACAATCACTGCAATTAGACCATTTCCTTGTTCATCTACTTCTCCAATATCTTTTGCTAATTGCAATTATTCCTTTCCTGGTTGTTCCATGGCCTCCCAAGTTGCTTCAAAAATAATTTTTCTAACCAACTCAATATGAGCTGAATATTGTCGAAAAGACATTTTTGGTATATTCATTATGGCATGCTGCTCGAACATTTGGGTATGCCCACAACCAGTTGATAAAGTAGCCAATACTGCAGCTGAGTTTAAATTCATTTCAGTAGTCAGTTCTGGATTTTCACTATTACAGTATTCCAAATCTGTGCTGAGATTACACATTCTTCATTGAAGTCTAAAGCAGCTCATTAGACCAACTCTGTGCCCTCCTGCAAATTCCATATCCCAGAAGAATGGTTTATATATATATTTAGAGAAATAATGGATTTAATAAAATATGGAATGTCTACAATTCTTCTGCCGATATTATTTACATCAAAAGATGTCGATGGTTTGTTTTCTCTTTGAATATCAACATATTCTGCTTCTGATTGTCCAGGTTTACAAATAAGTAATCTGAAATATTTACCAATTTAGTTAAATATATCGAGAAGTGTTATGATAAACTTGCCGGTTAATATTTTGTGGAGCAGGCATCTTTGTCCGAACATATTTCTGTTCATTACATGGAAGATTCGCTTAAACAAAATATTATAATAAAAAACAACATGTATTATAAGGGCAAACAATTATTCGATTGGCAGTAAATATGTTCTAGATTGTTTTGAAAATACCTAATCAATGCTAGAAGAAAAACCAAAATTTGGTTTATTTTCCCATTAATAATTTTATTAATCGAAGATTAACATGACATATGTTTTTAATTAATTTACATTATTTACACAAATAACCAATAAGGGTTACAGTAGGTTTTGGGTTTTTCAAGAATATTAAGAATCAATTAAATCAATAACCCACCTTTATGTAATCGTTTAAACCGATTTCCGATAATCCCGGTAATGGTAAAACCTTTTATTATTATTTCAATTTATACTCAATAACCACTTAATTACTCCAACCCTTATTGTTGACTCTGTGTATAAACACCGTAGTGTAAATTAGGCACATCTGAAGAAGGTTAATCTTAGATTAATTACATTATTTTTTTATTGGATTTTTGCTGATAATACTTTATATATTGGGTGTCCCACGACGATTAAGAGGAGGAATATCTCAGAACTCGAGAGTAGTAGAGAATTGTAATTTTTAGTTTGTTGGAATCGTTTTATCGGGAGGAACATAGAAAGGCCAAAATATACAGGTTGTCCCATTATTAATTGTGAATCTGATGTCACCTGACCGAAAACAAAAAGCTCATTGGGTAACTTAATATCAAAACCAGCTGCACCAATTGCTTTAATTTACAACCCCAAAATTCTGTACTACTCTCGAGTTCCGAGATATTCCCTGTCTTAATCGTCGTGGGACTACCTGTATGTATATATATATATATATATATATATATATAACTATTTTTTTTTTCGTACGTACTAACATTTCAATTACCACTTAGGTACACCACTCGTTTTGTTATTTTTCAAAGGATTGTATAATCAGGATTAATCCCCATATTTTATTGCAGTTTGGAAATATATATTGGGAAACTCATTGGGAAATATATTAATGTTTTCATTTCACTTCGTGGTACTATTGTACAAACACCTGTAGAGCTTGTCACTTGGAAGCAAAACTATTTCAGGATTTCAAGAGGATATGGATATTAATTTAAAAATAAATCAATAATTTTTTATTTATTTATCATCTAAATATCATAAAGTATTTATTCAAATAATGTCAAATCAGTTAACATGATCAAATAGGCTATAATAACCTATTTGTGATTCATAACAATGAAATCATAAGCAAAATATTTTATATTGAATATAATCGAAATAAAACAAGTCACATATTGAATATAAGCAATTCAAAAATTAGTTTCACACACAGTATTGGAAACAATTTATCTGGGGTATAGACAGAAATTTACACGAGCAACAAGGAACGCAATGATGTGATAATACCACATAAACAAGAGAGGCGCACTGCTGTGCGCCCCTCCTGTTACTCCACCCGACACATTAACTGACCACGTGGCAATGCGACACAGCGCACAGCGACTTCACTCATTCTTGCCGAGCCGTGGTTGCGAAAACAAAAGACCGTGATAATTATTACCTTTTGAAACATGCCGCCTATTTACACAACCGCAGAGAAAGTACAGATCGTTAAGTGGTACTTTGGGGGTAATTCTGTATAAGAACTAGAAATCTATTCATGGTGGCTTTTGCAGATAGACCTGTACCTACGGAAGCGACTGTCCTTTCAATTATTAATAAATTTCAGAATTTTGGGTGTGTGGCAGCACATTGCAAAACATGTTGTCCCACAAATCCACCACCGCATCCTAGACAAATACACGAAGAACGGGAAATAAGAGAAACACAAGTGGGTGCATTGCCTTGTTCGAGTAGACAGATCGCCGACGAAGTGAATTTGAATGAAAGAACTGTAAGGAATATTTTGAAGAGAAACAGTTATCATTGTTTCAAAGTCAAGACCACACAAGAACTTCTGCCTGGAGACCATTTCAGACGTATGGAGTTTTGTGAAACGATGGTTGAAAAATGCAATAGGGCATTTCGTGTAAATTATGACTTTCTAAAAAGGGTCATTTACCGATGAATCGTCCTTCTCAATTCATCGAAAACACAACCCATCCGTAGTACGTTATTGGTCTCGTAAAAATAAACATTTGAGTATTGCTGTGAGGACACAGTACCCAAGAAAATTAAATGTGTGGACGGGACTTTTAGGCGATCACGTCATAGGCCCATTTTTTATTGAAGGGAATTTAAATGCAGCAAAATATTTGCAACTTTTGCAAAATCAAATTATTCCTGCAGTTCGCGCTCTTCCGATTGACTTTAACGACCTGTGGTTTCAACAAGATGGTTGTCCTGCCCACAATGCAGGCACGGTGGTTACATTTTTGAATCAATTATTTCCCGATCGGTTTATTTGTACGCGAGGTACAATCAACTGGCCACCTCGATCACCAGATGTAGCACCTCTCGATTTTTATTTCTGGTGCATGCTAAAATCGGAGGTATATCGGCATGAGTTCGAACGTGCCACCAATTTAGATGAACTGAGGGCAAAAATTATTCAGTTGTGTGCTCAGGTAACACCAGTTACCCTTGCGGCTACCAGAACAGAATTGTACAATAGATTCGGCTATTGTTTGGCCTAAAATGGTGGTTTGTTCGAACATTTAATAAAATAATTCCGTACACAAAATATTTAATTTGGTTTGTCTTTTATTGTAAATATTTTTCTCTCTCCATTCAAAAAATAATTGTTTTTCTGATAGAAATAAGTTTTTTGTTTTTATTCTTACAGAAATATCGTTTGCTTTTGTTTATGTTTAAGAATTTTTTTTTTGTTTTCGCGGTCACCACGGCATTAAAGATATTTTGATCTACCTGTCGTCCGACAGATTAAATTGAATCAATGATTCAGTTTAATTTGTTCAAATTATCTGATGTGAAATTATCGTCAAAAATTATTCTTCATTGCAGCGCACACATTCTCCCGACTGCTGCTGGTATGATACTGACGTCCTGAGCTAACCGCCCTGACTCTCCTATCTCTGTGTCGTGACGTCAATATCCCTTCCTCGAGCGAGTCGAGGAAAAATTGTAATGCTCTCTCAACATATAGCAAGCTATTCTTTACGCTCTCATGAAACCACCATACCCAAGATAAATACTTTCCGATACTGTATATACATACACATATTACATGATTATATCCAGGTACTAATATTGTAAAATTCAGAATGTTGACAAGTTTTTTCTCTGTTCTATGTCATTAACTTTTTGATATTTTATCCAAAGGATTTTCTACTTGAATTTTTTATTTTTATTGGAAGTGACTGGAATATTTTACATACAATGTTTTAGTAATATGGTATGTGGAGAACGTTTGATGTAAGCATTATTTATTTGTACCTACCTAATCTAGTTTCATAATTTCAATGCCAGATACTTTGAAATATAATTCTTTGAGAGTGTTTCGAATAATACGTTTGATGAAGATTTCTATGGTATTTAGAATATAATTTTTAAAACATGTTTTTGAAGAGAAAGTGGCGGGTGTTAATATATAAGTATAAATATTTCAGGCATACACCTTTGAATGCCATAAATTGAAAATGTTGTTTTTACTATGAATAATATTGTCAAATGATTTTTTGATATCTAATGATAGACTGATATAAGGTGCCTTATAGAATCTGCCCAATGGATTCCTAGAATTCAGAAGATCAAATAATATATCTACTTTTCTTAGGAACTCTATTGTTGCTTCAGCTTCCTTAAAATAGGGATCACCAATATCTTTGATCATGAATTCTAGGGCATCAGCCACAACTTGAACTAATTAAACCTTTTTTTTTTTTTCCAAAGTTTTTGCCGCTAAATTAACCTGAAAAAACATTTTGATATATTTGTAATCGATATTTTGTCCCCTGGAATTGACAAAAACGCGACATCTTTCTTTCTTTCTGTATCAACATATGGCATGCATAAAAAATTATGAAAACTTTGGGTTTTGTCATGGGATGTTCAAAATATGGTTTCAAATTGAATATATCATTTACAAGATGTTTGCCAAAGTGAAATGGTTACAGACGTTACAGTTACTCCCACTTCATGCAATTTTTCCAATGCATCTACGACTATATTAGCTTTTTCTGCTCCTGTCAAATAATTTATTAGAAAATACGCCTCAGGAATTTTTCAGCTGCCATCCGTAGGTATAACTAGAAGTATCAAAGCTTCTGTGGCACATTTGAGTATGTCATCCTTAAACCCATCTCCGCAATCCTCATAGCCCCATGTTTTGTTGGCACGAAACTCTATTTGTTTTTTGATAGCCATTTCGTCTAGCATCAGAGCACAAAAGGTTTTTTTATTAGATCTTTCATTTTCAGCAGTAATAACCGACATACTACGAAAAGAGTTTTCAAAGTAACCTGGTTCACAGTCTACATTACTCATCCAACTCCTCATCGTTGATAATGAAGGTAATGCCAGATTGAAAGTGTTTCTCACACACGCAAATGCTTTCGTTGAATAAAATTGCAAAGTTAATGAAAATCTTCTGATATCCCCAGGTACTTTATCTCTTCGCAGTTTGTTGCCCTTCTTAAGAGTTTCTCCATTTAGGAGTGATCTCCTTTAATAACTGCCCTAACTGCAGATGGATTAAAACGGTGTAAATACTTAGTATCTGTTAACATTTCTGAAGATACGGTATAAAAAGTGATATTTTTATGGGGTTTGGTTTGACTTAAAAAATAATTTTTAATGAGCACAGAAGATAGGTATTAATATTTCGAGCACATTAGTGTATAAAGATCGTTTTTCCAGATAAGCAGATTTTTGGCTAAGCAGGGCAGAATACTCACATACACCTTGGAACATTACTTTTCCAATACATCCAAAGCATTCTCTGAGAGTTTTTTCTTCTTAAATCAGATATGATTTGTCCCATATTGGATATTTGGATATTTAGGGAGATATTTTTTGTTTTTGATTTGTTGGCTCTCAATCTCTTCTGAATAATTCTATATTTCAAACGATACTCCTTCAGTTCTCGTAGATTTTTTTTGGGATGACCTGCAATGAAAATATCAATGAATATTGAAAATGAAGCTTGTAGTCAGCAATGGCTGTTTTTTTATTCATCTATAAATTTAAAAATGAGTATGAAATATCGGAAAAAAAAATGGTAGAAATGTTTATGGAAAAAACATTACTGGTGATGTAGTGACAGATTGCTTCTTCCAGGTAAACTTATACTGAAAATGAAATATATTTGAAATTTGTTGTCATAAATTCACAATAGTGGCTGATATGGAAACATGTTCTCCTTATTATCCACAAAATAATATTTACTGCATGAAGATGATTGATCTACTGTGTTTTCACATGCCTCTTCTACTATGGTACTAAGCGGTTGGGGTTCTTTCGATTGACTTGGCATTTGGTCAGAGGTCCGATAAATGATTATTTGTGATTTTTTTACTTTTTCAAGTTTTTTATAATATATTCAACTGAAAATATGAAGATAAATATAGTGATTGCATCAGAATTCAAATTAAATAAATATATACATATATAGATATATATATATATATATATATATATATATATATATATATATATATATATATATTGTAAATAAAAACTCCGAAATTCCTATAAAATAATCTTCCGCAAAGTTGCAAAATTTAGCATTCATAAAAAAATCAATTCTTATCTGCTTCAAATCACTTTGCAAATTACAAATTGTTTCAATTCAAATTAATTCAGGCAAAATTCAAGTTATCCTAGTGTGCCCCTTAATTAATGTCAATTTTGAAATTGCAATATTTAGATATACATATGGATACTATCTCCAAACTAAAAGTCACATAATACCTGATATAAAATCCTTGATTTTCAACCAAACCCTCATCTCGTTTTCTGAGTTTCAAAGTAGGAACAACATTGGATTCCAACCTTATGGACATATTGGGGAAAATTTTATCTTCTTCAATGAAATGCTCACTGCACACCATATCACACACTCAAATGTTCAGTATTAGGATTTCGTCCCAGAGCTGTCATCCAGGAATCATGTCGACTTTTGGTTAGCTTGAAACATAATTCAATATTAATTTTTTTATGGTGTTGCTACTTCTTAGTATAAAAAATATTTTTAGGTTACTTTTGTTTTCAGCATAGTGACAGTACAAAATTTATTAGAATTTTTTGATGAAAATTTATCTCTACCAATATTGTGATCATTGAACCCAAGCCTAAATCATAAAATCATGCTAGCTTATATTCTGAATAAATTTGCAGTTTTTTTAAAATAATTTGTTTACATTTGGATAACAGACAAATTTAATAAACAGTTGATAACTCATTCACTATGTGAATAAGCAATTAATTTTGTATGTATGAATATAGCATAAAGCTTGGTTACAAAAATCTGCTTACCTGAAGTAAGATATTCCTGGAATTTGTCCTTTATGTTTACACCAAATCACCATGCAATGGGCCATCTTGAGAATTAAAATATTATACGCTATTGAACACCAAACGTAAGTTTAATAACAAAGCAATAAATAAGATTTAATAAACACGGATGATTTTGAACAATGAACACAGGAAAGAACAAATAATGCAAAATATAAAACACGACTAGTCGGCTCTGGTGAAAAACTACGTCAGACTAATAGGAGCAATTTCATACTTACCCGGCTGTCGTTTAAACGATGCCATGTACACTATAATCGAGACAAAGAGTGTACGACAGTTTTCACACTTGCCCGAGTCGTGGTCCGGTAAATGATACCCGGCTGCCGTGCTATTGGTGTAGGAAGCAGCCCCTGCTGCAAGGAACGACCGCTGGCGAAACAAACCGTCCAAGGAAATAGGGGAAGGGACCAACGGCGGATTGCACATCTAGCCGGCACGTGTCGTTTACAGTTTTTATGTTGAATCAGTTCAGATTTTTTTATGATGGCAGAGGTTGATTTTGAAATACCGATTACATTAGTTTGTCCCCATCATTTCTCAAATCTTCGGAAAGTAAAAAGATCGCCCCAACGTCGTCTCTTCTCATATTGATCAGACGAACCCAGTGCTTCCTATTTTTTCTCCTCTTATTCAAACGTCTGTACAGGATCATCCACGCTATTAACTTATTGCGATCCATTAGTCAACAATTCAATGCGAACGTGTACTGAATGCAGGTCTAAAAAAAATTTGTTCTGAACGCGTGTCGCTTACCCGACATCCGGATAAGTGTGAAAAAGATCCACTTTCGTGTCGGCGTCGGCCACATGTCGGCTAGATGTCGGTTTCCCGACAGCCGGATAAGGGTGAAAATGCTCTAAATGACAGATGCCGATTTCAACAGGGTTGCCACATGACATTGTAGGAAATCAGACGTCAATTAAAATCCCATCAGAGTAGTTATTTGCTCGAATTATCTGACAGATTCTCCATAATGTTACACAACGTGCAAACTGTGGGATTTTGTATAGCTGATGATAATAAGTCTTGACTTATGAAGTATGAATGACATTCCAATGCAGGATCAACAGATTCTCGTACAACTACATATAAGTGGCAATGTTGCTGGTAATGTGCGCAGAATCAAATGTATACGAATGTTACATGTGGTAACGGATTGTTGTGATTCCTGGCACTTATATAAGCCTTCTAGTTCAATGAGTTCTGTGGTTAGGATACACCTTTGTTTTGTATTTGTAGGCGGACGTCTATGGCGTGGCGTGATTAAAATGGGGATAGAAACAATGTCTATACATTTTTATTTGATTGTTTTCACTGATTCTATTTTATGAGAAAATCCTGGTATTGGTAAAACCTTATTATTACTCCAATTTAAACTCATCAAATTATATATATATTTCTTTAGTAAAATATGTAGTGGAAATATTCCTACATTTTGCTAGCAACTGCACAACTTTTCATCCATATATCTTTCATAATTAGTTTCACAACACGTAAAAAATAAAAAAAAATAAACGGTACTAAAAGTTTAAACTCAAAAGGGCAAGTTAGAACCCTGGCCGAATCACTTTATGTTTGCTATTCCCGAGCAGCAGCTGTTGGCAAGTAGTAGACAAAGACGGGTTCCAAATAAAAATATTATGGGAAAACGTCCGTCCACAAAACTCAATTATTTTTTTATTTTAACAAAAACTGGTAGATGTGTTTTCAAAATATTGATTCCTGGAACTGACAAAATTTAATATTATTTTTTGAATTTTTATTAAAAAAACTAAGGTGTGACAAAAATATTACAGATTGATAGGGTTTTCATTTTGAATACCTCTGGAAAAAAATAAATGATCTCGATGATAAATAACTAAGATAAAGGGATGAGCTGATTGATAAATCATAAAGATGAATGTTTTCAAAAAAGGAGTACTCACCAGAAATCACTAGTAATATTGATGCAAGAGTGGCATCGCATTCACTAGGTCTTCAATACATTTTCGTCCACGTCGTATGAGGTTAGTAACAAAGCCTCAACCACTCATAAAAGAGAAATGGAAATATTGTTGGAAGAAACTAGGGATTTGGAAAATTAAGTTATCAAGACACTTTCCCAACCGGTCGTTGGTACAAATACGTAAAATTGCCTTAATATTGGTGTTTCCTAACTCTAGTCACCACCTAAAGTTGAAATAAGAGGTCAGAACTGTGTAGGTACCACTGTGACGGCATTGCAATTTTGCCAATCATTAGAGATTTTTACGTTACAAAAATAGTACCAGGAAACCGACTGTGTCATCATAAGAAAGACGATCCGTAGTTATATTCTGTTATGTTTCCGACTTGCAACTATTATTGCTTAATTTGTTATAAACATTTAAGAGCAGAAAAACGTGTTTTTTTTTTTCGTTTTTCGCTTGTAACATGAAAACTAATGAAGCAATATCGATTCTCTCAATGGACGAATTGTAGTAACGGAGAAACACCGAAAAAATAACTGTTTTTTTCTTCTTCAAATATTCATAACACTGGCATTTTTGTAGCTAAGGCTCACCGCGACATATTAGTGATTCATATGTACTTCACCTGTAGAAAACTCAGGCGCTGTCGGATTATTAGTTTTTGCATAATTGCAATTTGAATTTTTCAATGCATTTTATTGGAGCAAGCCTGGATGCGTCATAGGTGGTCTGATTTCAATTTTACAAAAAGATATTGCAAGTAGAAGTATAGTACCACAAAACGTCTATTCTAATTTTTCGTTAAATATGCTGCGAAATAGGTGAGATTTCATTGCAAACATGACCGAAAACGGGCGAGCGGGTGGGGGTAAAGCAGATTCATAACTTGCGAGCAGATCGCTTGTATTACTATATACGTTTCCTCGCGTCTGCTGCCCTACCCACTACTCCTCTTTCACACGCTAGCCCGTTTTCGATCATGTTGGCAAGTATTTCTCACCTATCTTTAACGCAAAATGGGAATAGACGTTTTGTTGTTCTATACTTCTACTTACAATATCTTACGCATTCAGGCTTGCTCCAATAAAGTGCATTGAAAAATTCAAATTGCAATTATGCAAAAACTAATGATGCCATAGCGCCTGAGTTTTCGACACATGAAGCACATATCAATCAGTACTGTCTCGGAGAGCCTGCGCTACAACTTCAAAAATGGCAGTTTTTGAAAAAAGCGCAGATTTTTTCAGTTTTTTCCGTTACTAATAATCCGATCGAGTCGTGCCAGGGCTCATTTCTCTACACATCGAGATTGCTTCATGAGTTTTCATGTTACAAGCGTATAGCGCATGAGTATGTTGTATCAGTATTAAATTTGACATTTGTCAAACGCCAATTTCTGCTGCAATTTCTTTTGTCGGGTACACTAGGAATATATATATATATATATATATATATATATTTCTAGTGTACCCGACGATTTATATATATATATATATATATTTATTCCTAGTGTACCCGACGATTTATATATATATATATATATATATATATATATAGATATGTTTATGGTCATTGTGCAGCCCGTAGGATATGTAAACAGCTCGAAGGTCGGCCCGATCCGACGTTCGTCGTCCCAGTTTCGGGCTGACCAAGGTATCCCACTGTATATCATCGAAATTGAATAGATATAGGTACCCCGTGGATTATCCCAAATTTTGGCTGGGCTAACAAAAGTACCATTTACATCCACCTTATACACCACTTAATTCACTGTAGCTAACTGTAGGGGGCGCTATTTAAATACACCGCTCAGGATATATATTCTCGAAGTAATCAACATGTTATTGTGAACTTGGTCAGCCCAAGTATTGGCAACAGCGCGAATCGAAGGAGGTTATTCATTTTCCTATACCTTATGCTTGTAAGATAGTATTCAAGCCAATTTTAAAAGTTTTTCTGTGGAAATTTGTTCGTAGGGAGAAGCAGTCATTTGCTTATTTAATGTAGAGAACTCAGAAAATGTTGCAATCTTTTATTTAACATGCCTTGTTTTATTGGTAGTTTCATGTGATTTTTTGCAAGTGAATTCTGGTTTTCCGATCAACTTTATATTTGGCAGGTAATCATCATTCCGGTGCCAATGTATTATGAAATTTTTGTTAGAGAAAAATCGTAATGGCGGCTTTAAAGTGTTGGACGAGTTTTGTGATTATGGTCCAATTCTATTCAAAATTTGTATGTGGAGGTTTTTTGGGTCGAAAATTATGTTTTTTTTGTCAAAATTCATAAATCCAAGATGGTGGCTCCAATGTGGCGGACGATATTTGTAATTTTCGTCCGACTTCATTCAAAATTGGTATGTTGGGGTTTTGGGGTCGAATATTATGATTCTCTTATGAAAATTCATGAATTCACGTTTGTCGAGGGGCTTTTCGGATACGGACCGATTCTATCAAACATTGGTATGAGGGGGTTATGGGGCGGATATTGATTTATTGTGAAAATTCATGAATTCAATTTAACAAAAACTGTTAAAACCTGTGAAAACTCAACAGATAAGTGAATAGGTGATAAGTGAAACGGAACAGTTGTGAAATCATAAACAAGAAAAAAACACAGTCAAATAGATAAGTAAATAGGTGATAAGTAAAACGAAACAGTTGTGAAAACATAAACAAGAAAGAACAGTCAAATAGGACTTATTTGAACACATTTTGGAGAAATAAATAAAGGTGACCATATACCGAAAGAAATGTCCGGCATAGAGATCTCGAACAAACAACTTCTGAATGAGATTGTAAAAGGAAACGAAGAATTACAATTGGCAATACAAGCAGTAAAAGTTAAAGTGTCTTTAAAAATTGGAGAAATAAGTCACAGGCTTGTTAAAACAGAAAAAGAGACCGAAGAACTGAAGAAAAGAGTAGAGTTCCTGGAGAGAAATCAAAAGAAAAACAGTATAATAATATTTGGATTGGAGAGAAAAAAACGTTACATAACACCAGACAGCATCATTGAAATACTGAAAAATTACTTGAATATTCAACTGGTTGGGAACGACCTGAATAACATATACCCTCTTGGTAAAACATATAATTGTCCAGTGAAAATTGAGTTTACCTCCTATTTAAAAAAAAATACAATTTTTAGAAACACTAAAAATCTGAAAGGAACTCCAATTAGTATAACGGACGATCTTACTGAGATACAAAGGGCAGAAAACAAAATCCTGAGGAAGCACTTATACATAGTGGAAAAAAAAAAGCTGTACATTAGAAACAATAAACTTCACCTGAATAACCAAATATTTACACCCTCTGATCTTGAGAACATGGAAGACATAAGCGAACTCGACCTCAAGCCAAAGTCACATAGCGAACCAGTCACATCAATTTCCAAACAAAAGAACACTATAGAAAAGCCACCAGAAGAAGATAATTCCACTCAACTACCCTCAACTCAAATGAACTGCCCAGGCTAATTATAAAAAAAATAATTCGAAGTCAAGACGTGGCGCTCTCAAGTACTTTCGGAGATACCGGCCTAGAAATACATTGTTTTACAGCTCAAATTTCTATTATTAAAAACACAAAATTCGATATTTTTTTATCAGAACACTACACACACTTTCATTTATTTGTTTTCAGCATGTGTAGCGGAAAAACTACTATTTTTCAAAAAAAAATCCCTTCTTAAAAACATAAACAAAACGTAGAATACTGATATTCATACTGAATGCCTTGTAATTTTTATTCAAAAAAGTTGGCAACGTTATTATTTGGCTTTCGTCGGCCCTAGATTGCAATCGGTTTTGTTGATGTTTTGAAAAAGGGTATTTTTTTTAAAAAAGGAGTTTTTTCGCCAATTTTTTTTTCAAAACAAATTAACAAAGTGTGTAGTGTTATGATGAAAAGAAGGACATATTTTTAATAATAGAAATTTGAGCTGTGAAATGATCTAATTTGAGAACAAACTGGGTATGTATCTCCGAAATTGCACGAGCGCCACGTTTTTGACAAAAATTTCCTTTTTTTTATTAGCCTGGGTAGTCAGAACAAAGTCTTATTAGGCTTTTTATCAATTATTTTTTGTATTATCTTTTATTCTGGACATTATGGATGATATTATTTATTTTCAACAAGAGTTGGTATGGAGGTCGCTGGTTCGATTTAGGATAAATATTATGAATATTTCTGACTGCATATATGGTGTCCTCTAATCCAATTCCATTCATTTGCTTGAGACATTGTTTCATTATACAAATAATCGAATATTATCGAGTAAATTTCCAAAATATATACACACCTGCATGAACTGGAAAAGTCGGGTGGACCAGCGCCCTGTCTACATAGCGGGCTGACCAAAGTACTATCCAAAATATATATATATATATATATATATATATATATATATATAAATCGTTTATTTAGTCATATCAAGTACAATGAGTAACAAAAAAAAAAGATAATATAAAAATATGAAATTCGTAAAAAATATGTATATAGGTACTCACAAAGGAACATATGTAGCAAAATGAACAAACATGCAGAACATACACAACATAAAAAAAATATAATAGATGTTTTTCTTTATGTTGCTCCATCTAGCTTATGCCTGTGGATTTGGCAGTTATCCTGTTATCTCGTTTGGGGTGGCATAATTGATTTAACAGCGAATGTTGTGACGACTATTACAAATTCACTAACCCCTTTTAAGGCCTTTAGGGACGGACTTTTGAAATAGGTAATGTTGAACACGCTTTATTTATTTGTAAAAGTTAGCTAAAACACCAATTTTCATGACCCTAACTTAAAAACTAACGGAACCCCCATAAAAAAGTTCGCCCCCCATTTCACCTCTTTAGGGGTTGAATTTCTAAAAACACTGAAACCAGTATTTCTTTATTTGCAACAAAGACCTCAAATACTCTCACCCAGTTTTCACCCCTTCAGGAATGGAATATTAAAAAATATTTCTTAGTGGTTATGCCATCATAGAAATTCGCTGTAAAAATTTCAGCTCTTTAGGTCCAGCGGTTTGGTAAGGGCGTTGATCGTATGTCAGTCAGTACATGTAATTTCAACACATTTCCTAGCTATTGTTGACGAGTGCTGCCATCTTCAAGTTCAGGTCGTAAACTTTTCAGACTACCCTCGTATGATCTCGATAAAAACATTGTGATTTTTCAAATTATGTTAGACCTCAAAAATTGTTTAATTCCAGTTTTAGTGTAAGTGTGAATTTTACTGAGATAATGTTTTTTTTTTCGTTTAAACAATTTCACTCCTTATTACTATTTTTCATCTCAAGAAATTTTTTTCCATTCTTAAAACTTTGCCATTTTCAAATGTGAATATCTGGCTAAAAACTCTTACTCAGTTCCCATCAATCAAGAAACCCAAACTATTAACAATGAATCAGCATCAGTTCCCATCAATCAAGAAACCCAAACTATTAACAATGAATCAGCATCAATAAATAACATCGTTTTGTATCGTTACTATAAACTGAATAATAGTATGAAAATAGTATCACAACTTTTCACAAAAACCAAAATGAATCTTATAGTGAAAATAAAATTGAAAATCACCTCTATAACTGAATGTACACGTTGAAAAAGGAAACATTCTCAATTGAATATTGAATAGAAATATGGTGACTAGAGTTTGTCTTTCAGTCGCAGATGATTCCACATCTGATCTTATGAACATCCTGTTCATATTTTCGAACAAATGAATGTATACATTGTCGAAAAGCATACATAGCACAAAGATCGATGAATCTGAACGGCAGAATAATTTCATATGAAAATGAGTGTAATACAAAGTAAAAATCATCCGTGGCTTTGAAAATGGAGAACATTGGCTGAAAATGTATTTTTTACGGTTCCGTACCTCTAAAGGAAAAAAAAAACAATCCACACAAACCTCAGGATCTGTCATAGTGAATTTTTAAAATTGTTTTAGTGAAAAATTCTAATTATTCTAAATACGAAACTATTTTTTCAGATATTTTAATTGCTAGTACTGAGAATATTGCTTAAAATGGGCGGCAAAAATGTTCCCTCTATCTCACAAACATTCCAAGCGGAAAACTGAAACAAGAAAACCATAGATAATAATTATTTATAGATTCGATGATTTTTGAGAATTGCGTAATATTATATTTCCAAAAACTCGATTTTGTGACCAATTAACGAAAAATAGCCAAATTGAAGTAGCTTTCATGTATCCATAAGAATTGCGTTAGTTTTATATTACGCCCGAGATTCGCGCACTTGACCAAGTCAAGTAATGAGCCCCGAGAATGGTACGGAATCGCACGCCCCGACTTTTAAATTTTCGTCAAACAGACGGTGATAAAATATTTGAGTTGAATGGATGTGCATAATATATTAGAAAAATTACTTCATAAACGGCTCCAGGTTTGAGTTGAAAAAACGCAAAACAATGTTGTCATATGGACACAACCTCCGCCGGGCCCCTGGCCACAACTTCTGCCGGACCCTCTTCAACTTCTGCCGGACCCCTCTTCAACTTCTGCCGGCCCCCACAATCTCCCTAGGCATAACCTCCATCGATCTCCCTTCTCACTTGATAACATTCCGCCAAAGAAGAAAACATGTTCACAACCACTGCTAGACATCACCCTGTTACGTTGTGATGATTTTGGATGAGGTTATAAATATGCTGCTAATTTTGTGAAGAAAAAATCGAAAATATGTACAATCTTAATTATTAAATGTTTCTTCATTGGAGGGAAATATTTAACTAGATTTTCCTACGTAACAAAGGGTGTTTTCCAATGAGGAAAACTACCTTTCTAAAATTAGATGATTAAGAAAAATTGACGAAAAAAGTGCTACCATCTGCAGATATTATTAACCCTGTATATTCTCCAATTTATTGGGGGTTTTGTGGTGTTCTAAACAATAATCTAATAATGGTATTGCTAGTATTTATTCACTTCGAACTGAGACACCTGAACAGGTAAGCTGATAGGGCGTCTGAATCGCTGAATGTTCAATAACTCATTCAAAAATATTGCGATTCTCATAGAAACCCCAGTATTTTCGGTAAATATATTTACATGCATTGCAACAAAGATATTAGTATAAATGAAGAAAACTATAATTAAATTGATACTGGAAAGATTCGATTCTAAATGGTTGAATGGATTTTGAAATCGAAGTTTTGTTATATTACCCTCAAACATTCATTCTACTACTTCAAAACAGTTGATAAAGAACATTTTTAGAACTATACTGAAGAAGTTCTTTTTTACCGGTGGAAATAACTTTTCATAATCTATACATATATAATTTCATGTCCTGACTAACTGACATACGA
This sequence comes from Gonioctena quinquepunctata, assembly GCA_018342105.1. Lineage (NCBI taxonomy): Eukaryota > Metazoa > Arthropoda > Insecta > Coleoptera > Chrysomelidae > Gonioctena > Gonioctena quinquepunctata. The sequence goes on along the minus strand of JAFIRS010000627.1, from coordinate 447,404 downwards.
TCAACGCCCATACCAAACCGCTGGACTTAAAGAGCTGAAATTTTGACAGGGTATTTCTATGATGGCATAACCACAAGAAATGTTTTTTGATATTCCATTCGTGTAGGGGTGAAAACTGGGTGAGAGTATTTGAGGTCTTTGTTGCAAATAAAGAAATACTGGTTTCAGTGTTTTTAGAAATTCAACCCCTAAAGAGGTGAAATGGGGGGCGAACTTTTTTATGGGGGTTCCGTTAGTTTTTAAGTTAGGGTCATGAAAATTGGTGTTTTGGCTAACTTTTACAAATAAATAAATCGTGTTTAACATTACCTATTTCAAAAGTCCGTCCCTAAAGACCTTAAAAGGGGTTAATGAATTTGTAATAGTCGTCACAAAGCATTACATTCGTTGTTAAATCAATTATGCCTCCCCAAACGAGATAACGGGATAACGGCATAACGGGAAGCTGGCAAATCCCAAGGCATAAGCTAGATGGAACAACATAAAGAAAAACATCTATTTTATATGAAAATTGGTGTTTTGGCTCACTGTTACAAATAAATAAATCGTGTTTACATTATTTGAAAATTCCGTCCCTAAAGGCGTTGGTGAATTTGTAATAGTCGTCACAAAGCATTACATCCGCTGTTAAATCAATTATGCCACCCCAAACGAGATAACGGGATAACGGCAATAACGGCAAATCCACAGGCATAAGCTAGATGGAACAACATAAAGAAAAACATATATTATATATATATATATACATATATATATATATATATATATATATATATATACATAATATATATATATATATATATATATATATATATATATATATATATATATATATATTGTAACGTAAATAAACTTAACTTGGTTCTACTAATTTATTTCACACTTAATCTACAACTTAATTTATATTACTACTCCACTGTATAGCTCGATCGTATGGGCTCGTTCAGACTGTTTTACTCCCCTTGAGGGTTGCCTATTTATCTCCGATACAGCATTCTCGATGTTTCGAATTCTTTCAGTTGGCGACGGCATGTTCCAATTGTTTCCAATATTGACCGTTGTTTTCCGCGGAAGAGCGACTGGATGGTTCTCGAATATCTCCGGGGATGATCTCATCGCTGTCGATGGCAACGTGTGAGGCGACAGGTCCGGCCTAGGTTCGTTACATTGCCCCCTTCTTAAAGACATTTCGTCCCGAAATTTCATCCTTGGAGTGTGACGATATCTGCATGACTCCCCATATCTGCACCATGAAGTTCGATGGAAGTAACACTCCACGGTCTTCATGATCGGTCGTGGAAGAGGGTTACAGCAAACCAAAATCCTGACGCCGCTGGATCTGAATATCGCCTCCAGCATACTTCTTATGACTCTCCAGTCCAACCCATCAATACCACAGGATAGTTTTGGAATTGCTAGATCCGCCAGATTCTGGTCCACCATAGTATCTCTTAGTTTGGTGAGACTCTTCCAGACATCTTCATAGGACGGTTTATCTTGGGAATGCCTCTTGGTAACTAGGTAGTAGATGTTTCTCTGGCCTTTCTTCAACTGTAGCCCCCCCAACTTCTGGATTCTGCTCCCGCAGTGTCTTGTCCTGGCGGTATCCCAAACTTCAGGTCACAAGGCAGTCGCAGTTCTCGGCCCATTATAATACTAGCAGGAGTTTGACCGGTTGACTCGTGTACTGCGGATCGATAGGCCATCAGGAACAAATGAAGATACTGGTCCCAGTCTCTTTGATGGTCAGAGACAACCTTGGACAAGTGGCGGTTGATCGTCCTGTTCATCCGTTCCACCATTCCATCGGACTGCGGATGTAGGGCCGTGGTTCTTGTCTTGCGGATGTTCAGCAGTAGACATATTTCTTGGAAAAGGTTGGATTCGAAATTTCTGCCTTGATCCGAGTGCAGCTCCATTGGAATACCGAATCGACATATCCACTCTTTCACCAAGACGTCGGCGACGGTGATGGCTTCCTGGTTGGGCAGGGCATAGGCTTCCGCCCACTTACTGAAGTAGTCCATTGCCACAAGGATGTATTTATTCCCGTGGTCGGATACGGGAAACGGGCCGGCGATGTCAATGGCGATTCTCTCGAACGGGCTGCCTACGTTGTACTGACGCATCGGGGCCTTGGGTCGTATTCGAGGTCCATTGCTAGCAGCGCATACAGCGCACTTCCTGCACCAGTCCTGGGCGTCAGCTTGACAATTGGCCCAGTAAAACCGTTGCCTCACTTTCTGCAGGGTCTTCGTCACTCCCAGATGTCCTCCGGCGACTCCATCATGGATTTCCCGCAGCACTTCCTCTCTTCTGTTCCTGGGAACAATTATTTGGCGTTGCTAGTCAAACCGTTCCCACCAATATCGGCCTCCAACACACGTTTCAGGATCCCATTGTCCAGAATAAGAGAGTTCCATTGTGCCCAATAGGACTTAACAGCCGGCGAGTAACCTGCGACTTCCTGCCATGATGGTCTTCGATTGCCCTTCTTCCAGCTGACGACTAAGCCAAGGTCGGGGTCTCTCTCTTGGTCTTTCTGGATCTTGCTGTCATTCCAGTTGTCATCCATTGCCGCGGTTCTACAAAGTGTTGCTTCTTTCTCTTCTGCTCGTCGGCAATGTGAGCAATCATCTGGACATGGTCTTCGCGACAAGGCATCTGCATTCTTATGGCTAGTTCCGGCTCGATGTTCGATCTCGAAATCGAATTCTTGGAGTCTCTCGATCCAACGTGCTACTTGACCCTCAGGATTTTTGAACTGTAAGAGCCATTTGAGAGCTGTATGGTCAGTTCTCAACAGGAATCTTCTTCCATACACGTACTTGTAGAAGTGCTCCACTCCCTTTACCACAGCTAACAGCTCTCGCCTGGTGACACAGTAATTGCGCTCTGGTTTGCTAAGCGTCTTGCTGAAATAACCAATGACCTTCTCCTGTCCCTCCTGGATCTGAGATAGGACAGCTCCAAGTCCCACGTTGCTGGCGTCCGTATCCAAAATGAATTTCCCTTTGGGTAGGGATAGCTCAGTACCGGTGCGTTTATCAATGGTCCTTTCAGCTTCCTGAATGAGTCTTGGCATTTCTTCGGGCCACTGCGCACTTTGTTTGTTCCTCCGTGGGCCTGGTCAGTGGTTTAGCGATGTTGGCGATTCCCAGCACATATCGGCGATAGTATGTGCATAAACCAAGGAAACTTCGAAGTTGGTGAATGTCTTTGGGATGGGCCAATCCTTAACAGCTTTGATCTTCTGGTCATCCACTGCTACTCCTTCCCAGAGACAACGTGGCCGAGGTATCGTACTTCTTTTGGAACAGATGGCATTTTAGGGCTCAGCTTCAACCCGGGAGTTCCTCAGTCGCAGGAATACTTCCTCCAAGTTTTTCACGTGGTCCTCGAACGATCTGCCGACCACAATTATGTCGTCGAGATACACTAGACACGTGTTCCATGAGAGTCCCTTCAGCACTGTCTCCATCAATCTTTCGAATGTGGCGGGAGCATTACAGAGGCCGAATGGCATAACGGTGAACTGCCACAATCCTGAGCCGATGGTAAAAGCAGTCTTTTCTCGATCTTCCTGAGCCAGTTCTACTTGCCAATATCCACTCTTCAGATCAAGGGTCGAGAAAATCGTGGAACCAGCCAACGTGTCTAGGGTGTCATCTATTCTCGGGAGAGGGTAACTGTCCTTCTTCGTGACATTATTAAGTTGGCGATAGTCTACACAAAAGCGTGTTGATCCATCCTTTTTCTTCACCAGTACGACTGGAGAGGACCAGGGACTGTCAGATGGTTCGATAACTCCTTCTTTTCCCATATCGCTGACTATTTTGTCAGCCTCTTCCTTCTTGGCAAGAGGAAGTCTTCTTGCTGATTGCCGGATCGGTCGGGCACCCCCAGTATCAATCTTGTGCTGGACCACATTAGTTCGACCTCCTTTTCCTTGTCCGGTATCGAAGATGTCTTGGTACTTTTTGACTAAATCTCTTAGTTTGGGCTGTTGAGCTGGTTTTATATCTTTGGAAGAGATGGCAACTAATTTCTCTAGTTCTGTGGGCAAGTTGTTGGGTTGGCTAATCGTACCTCGTACGCCCCGGATCACAGATGAAACTGACGAGCAGTGCCCGGTACCAATTTTTCAGCACGTAACAGGGTTTTCCCTAGGGCAATTCCTCGTCCAATTTTCTCATCATGAAGTTTGGGCTCGAACATCACCACGTCTCCACTGCTCGCACTCTCGTCCAGGCGAGCCTCCAGGATGGTTTCAGCCCTCTCAGGTACGCTTACATCCTCAGCCAACAGCACACGGATCAACTCTTCACTTCTCCCATGAAGTACCAGCTCTTCTCCGTTGACACGTAGGACGCCGTCTTTGAAATCCAATTCAAACCCTCTGGAATTCATGATGTCCATTCCGATTATTGCATCGTCTTCGATGTCCGCTACAAGTGCCTGATGTTTCACTTTAGTGCTGCCCAAAATTATTTCAATCGGTAGCTCGCCATATACAGTGGCTGGCTCATCTGTTGCTGTGCGTAGCTTCCAAGTTGTCGGTTCAATTCGTTCCGGTGTTCTGGCAAAGGAAGGTCCGAGAATTGTCCTAGTCGCACCTGTATCTAGCAGCATGGTGCAAGGCTCGTTATTGATGAGACCGTCTACGAAAACACCTCTATTCTGTCGTTGCAGGATAGCGACATATGCGTTGTTAACCAGGGCTTGCTGGACACAGGCCGATGATTGCCCCTTCTCGTCGACCTTCTTTAGTTTTCCTGCATCGGAGTCGTGTTTTCGAATGTTGGACATTTGCTACGCACATGTCCAATTTTGCCACAATTCCAGCATCTTATCTGTCTTTTCTCAGGGAACACTTCCTTAATCACTTTCCTTATGGCAGCTTCCAAATTAGCAGGCTCCTGTGAGTCTTCCTCAATCATTCGGACTTTACTCTGGCTTTTGCAAGATTGTTTCGCTGCCTCGAATTCCAAAGCGCGTGCCAGTGCGTCTACGAGATGTGTTGGACGGGCTAGTGTCAACGCTTGTCTGGTTTCCTGGTCACGGAGTCCATCCAGGAATGCTTGAACCGCTAGTCGCTCCATTACATTTTCTGGTGTGGCTGGATATGCGAGACGAACCAAGCGTGCAATGTCAGTTTCGAATTCTTGTAAGGATTCGCCCGATTTTTGGCAGCGATTTTTCAGCTGAGAGTGGTATACGTGTTCCAAATGGGCGTGGCCATATCGTAATTCTAGATGTTTAATCAGCTGATCATAGTCCTCCTGTTCTTGGGCGGTGAGAGTTTGTAGAATATTTGTCGCTTCTCCACGTAATGCAAGTGTCAGTGCTACAGCTCTTTCCCCTGCATTCCATCCGTTTGCTTTGGCCGCTGCTTCAAACTGCCGGCGGTAATTTGCCCATGGAGTTTTTTCGTCGAACTGAGGCGGCTTCATGGAAAGCTTCCCTATTTCTGAAATGATCTTGACATCTTTTATACCCTCTTGAACTTTATCCAAGTTCAAACTCAAGTCCAGCATTTCTTTTTCGTTAACCATCTCTGTGGAGGGCGCACTCCTTCTGATCGTTTCCTTTATTTTGTCCATTTCTGCCTCGACCCCATCTTTGATTTTATCTACCTCCGTGTTCATTTGCTCCCTAATTTTATCTATCTCTGTCTCAACGGTTCCCATTCTTTCTTCTAGAAAATTAGCCACACCACACAATTCTTTTTTTAGGCCTTCTGTGTTTTCCAGGAACTTCTCTTCCAGGCTTAATTTTCTAGAAGCTTCTCTTCCAGATTTCTAGAATTTTCTTCAAGCTTCTCTTCCAGATTTCTAGCATTTTCTTCCAGGCTTCTTGAATTTTCTAGAAGCTTCTCTTCCAGATTTCTAGAATTTTCTTGAAGCTTCTCTTCCAGATTTCTAGCATTTTCTTCCAGACTTCTTGAATTTTCTTCAAGTTTTTCTATTATCAGACTCAAATCACCTCCGGGAACTTCGAATAAAAATGTTTCGGGGTCCTCACCTTCTTGTATAAGTCCTTCTGCAAGTCTTTCCTGGAGTACTTGCTTTTTACCCGTTGTTTCCAGTTCCCTTTCCTCCAATTCCTGTTTCAATTCCGCTACCTTCAAGTCCGCAAGGCGCACTTTTCTTGAACACATTTTGTCTTTGACGAGGTATCAGTCTGTTTCACACGAAAAGTTTATCAGTTTGTTAAAAATTCACTTCGCGAATTATTTTCCACGGGCCACCAGTCTATTGTCTGTTTCACGCGAAGAGTGTATCAGTTTATATTCCCACGCACAATTGTCCACTTCGCGAAAACCGGGCCACTGTCTATTTTCTGTTTCACGCGAACAGTGTATCAGTTTATATTCCCACGCACAATTGTCCACTTCGCGAAAACCGGGCCACTGTCTATTTTCTGTTTCACGCGAACAGTGTATCAGTTTATATTCCCACGCACAATTGTCCACTTCGCGAAAACCGGGCCACTGTCTATTTTGGGCGTACAAAAAGGTCTATCAATTTATTTTTCTGACTATCCACTCCACGATCACTTGTTTATTTTCAAAATCTCACTTCCGACACCAATTGTAACGTAAATAAATTTAACTTGGTTCTACTAATTTATTTCACACTTAATCTACAACTTAATTTATATTACTACTCCACTGTATAGCTCGATCGTATGGGCTCGTTCAGACTGTTTTACTCCCCTTGAGGGTTGCCTATTTATCTCCGATACAGCATTCTCGATGTTTCGAATTCTTTCAGTTGGCGACGGCATGTTCCAATTGTTTCCAATATTGACCGTTGTTTTCCGCGGAAGAGCGACTGGATGGTTCTCGAATATCTCCGGGGATGATCTCATCGCTGTCGATGGCAACGTGTGAGGCGACAGGTCCGGCCTAGGTTCGTTACAAATATATATATATATATATATATATATATATATATATGTGTGTACCCGACAAATGAAATTGCAGCAGAAATTGGTGTTTGACAAATGTCAAATTTCATACTGATACAACATACTCGGTATAAATAGACCAGTAATAGATTCTCTGCTCTATTGATTCTGTGACAAAAATAGTACCGGAAAACCGACTGTGTCATTATACGAAAGACGATCCGTAGTTAATATTGCTTTATGTGTTATAAACATTTAAGTGTAAAAAATCATGTTTTTTTTTCGTTTTTCGCTTGTAACATGAAAACTCATGAAGCAATCTCGATGTGTAGAGAATTAAAATGCGAAAGAAATTAGCCCTGGCACGACTCGATCGGATTATTAGTAACGGAAAAAAACCGAAAAAATCAGCGCTTTTTTCAAAAACTGCCATTTTTGGAGTTGTAGCGCAGGCTCTCCGCGACATAGTACTGATTGATATGTGCTTCACCAAAATTGGAGCCATTTTGGACACGCAATTTTTGTTTGACATTCGTTTGATTGAGTCGATGTGAGTGTTTTGTGAAAATGGAAAAAATATGACTACTCAAATCAAAGACGAGTTGGACGCTGTGTACGGGAACTCTGCACCCTCATTTACCCCCGTGAAATTTTGGGCAGCTGAATTTAAACGTATGGGAGACCATGAACGTTCGGGCCTTCCAAAAACTGCAGCTACTGTCGAAAATATCGCTCAAGCTCACCTTATTGTGCTAGACGACCGTCGAATTGAAGTGAGAGAGATAACAGAGGCTATGAATATGTCCAAAGAACATGTTTGTCACATATTGGATATTTTTCTATTTCGAATAAAAATGGTGGTATTTTTTAAATGCCCTTCAAAACGCCAATGACAAAGTTTTAACTATGCTCATGAATTGAATTATTTCTGAAATTTTTTGCAATAAAGATATATTTCCAAACACACAAGTGTTTTAAAAAATCTAACATTTTGATATTTATTCACGCTCCATTTCATGCCAATAATAACCATTCAATGGGTCTCTCTTTTCAACCAAAAACATCATTGGAACATAAAATGTCCCATTTTGCCTCCCTTTCGGAGAACGAAAAATTGTTTTCATTTGTTTTTCAAAGCTATGAACAAATCTATTTTTGATAATGGAGGATTATGAGTAATGAATTCCATACTGTGTTTAGAAAGAAGTTTAACTATTCCCTCTCAGGTGCCAAACATGTTTATGTTTGGTCTCATACACCCCAGCATCTCCACGATTGCATACGAATTATTAGGTTTTTTACTTTGTCATCGCTAAGTTATAAGTAATCTTATTAACTCCAAGGTTGTGGAAAAACATCAAATGAACTGGGCCAGACACCTTCCACTATTTCTGATGGCATACAGAGCAGCTGTCCATGATTCAACCCAGCTTACCCCGGCTAGCATTATCTTCGGAAAGGAACTTGGATTGCCCTGTGACTTGGTGTTCGGATCACCAAACACCCAAGAGCTCGTTATGATTTGAAAGTCAATTCAGGACGATTCCAAGAAGGTGACCGGGTTTTGCTGTACAACCCACGCCGGAGAAAAGGCGTATCTTCCAAACTGACACCATTTTGGGAAGGACCCAACGAGGTTAAAAAGATGATCGATGTGAATAAAATATTTCATAATGCATTGTCACGGAACTATGAACACCTGCCAAATTTCACGTTAATCGGACAACTAGAAGTGGGTCAAATTTAACTTGTAATATTTGATTACAGACATCGGGACAGGTGAAAGTAAATAAAAGCTTGTAAAAAAACCATTCTTACTATTTCATATGGATAATTATTTAGCAGTACACTTGTAAACATTTGCAATGCAGTTTTTAGCAGATATTTACCACCGCCTGTATTAAAATACCTAATAATACTTTTTGAGCAGTACACTGGTAAACATGTGCAATGCAGTTCTTGGCAGATCCACCACGTGTATTATATACATAATGCGTATAAAATATTGCAAAAACCATACATTGGAAATTTCAATTATTACTCTAGTGCGTGAATTTACCTATGTAAATGCGATTTTTTCTGTTTTTCTGTACACATTTTCACATCATATATTTAATTTCAGTGCATTCGCCTATCTAAAAGTACGCATTTTTTTTTCTTATTTCGCCATATAACTTGAAATATTCAAAAACAGTTTGGAAACAATAGAAGAAAGAGAGAAAAGCGGTATTATACGTGTGTGGCTTGCATATTGAATATTTACCCTTTATTTCATACAAAATAGAGAGTATTTTACATTTAGTTGTTTAATTTTTTTCTTTCAGAAACCAAACTGCTGTACATATTATACTTACTTAACACAGCTCTTCATCAACGTTATCAACATGATTCCACAAATAGGACATTCTCAGCCAAAGTAATAAAAAATTGATGGCGCATTTGATTGGGTACGAAATAAGGTTCTAAAATTTTTAAAAGAAATATTTTGGCGCACAAGTTGGTGCGGCACTATGTATCGAATTCAAACTCAATTAACTGGATATGTTGCTATGATAAATCGTTCAGTGCTTCCTTGGGTTCCCTAATGAGCCACCATAATGAACAGAGTTTTATTTGAACTGTCAAAAATGAGATCTCAAATAAAAGTTATTGAACAATGGACTAGTGACCGGGATTGAATTTAAATCGAGTGCATCGAATGAACCCTGTACTATATGTTTGAAAGGTAAACAGACTCGTTTTCTTTTCAATCGCAGAAGTACTCGGGCATCTGACATTCTGGAATTAGTTCATACCGATTTGTGTGGACCCATGTCAAAAAACTCATTGGGTGGTGCCCGGTATTTTTTTATTTTAGTGGACAATTTCAGTCAAAAGATTTTTGTATATTTTCTCAAAAACAAAAATCAAGTTCCCAACTAAATCAAATAGTTCAAAGACTTTGTGGAGAATCAAAACTCAGAAGAAAGTGAAAATTATTCGCAGTGATAATGGGACCGAATACTGTAACACAGTTCTCGAAACATACTTGAAAAATTCAGCATCAAACTACAGCACTGTGCTACAGCACCCTATACTCCGGAGCAGAATGGTGTTGCCGAACGTAAAAATCGATCCAGAGTAGAAAAAGCTCGATGTAAGTTATCTGACGCTGAACTTAGCATTGATTTTTGGGCAGTCGCTTCAGCAGTGTATATTTTGTATCGGTCAATATCGGATAGAAATTATAACATAGCCAGAAACTTCAGATTAATACATAAAAATGTGTTTTTCGGACTCTACTATTTTACATTGTTGTTTACCATTGTCCAGAAATAGTGGAGTTGTGCTGGAGTTATTGAATAGTACAGTCTGGAAAACAAATTTTTATGTATTAATCTACAGTTTCTGGCTATGCTATAATTTCTTTTCGAAATATTTTCAGCGCCACTTTACTATTTCTGGACAATGATAAACAAAGCATTATCCGTTCATTTCCAGTGATGATGCTGGAGTTATTAAATAGCAAATTCTGAAAAACAAATTTTTATGTATTAATTTGCAATTTCTGGCTGTTATAATTTCTATTCGATATATTTTACAGCACAACTTCACTATTTATGGACAATGATAAACAACAAAGTATTGTCCGCTCAGTTCGAGTGATTGTGCTGCAATTATTAAATAGTAGTCACGAAAAGGATTTTTTTCTAATAATTTGCAATTTCTGGCTCTGTTATAATTTTTATTGAATATACTTTCCAGCACAACTTTACTATTTCCGAAAAACGTGAAACTTTAAAGCATAATTGGTTCATTTTGAATGATTTTGTTGGAGTTAATGAATAGTACAGTCACGAAAACGAATTTTCATGTATTAAACTCTTTCAATATCGTTTGAATTAGGATTTGACATATACTATCTTAATTAAGACTGGAATAGAAAATCAAATAACTATCTGAATGAAAATGCAAATTTTCAATTTCAGATTTTTTCTTTTGTATTAGGGCCTTTTCAGAATATCTATCAGATGTAGTTCAATGTCCAGCGTGGCTTTAGCCGGGGAAGTAGTTGTTTTCTAGCGAGAGATAAGTGCCATGTGAAGTGGAATGAATAGAAGTATGCATGGATTTTCAGGTGAATATCATTCAACGTTCTGCGTGGTATTTGCCAGGAAAGTAGTTTTTTTTCACCTGAGATCTACCTTTCTCTGGTTCAATTTTATATTGAATCCTTTATGTGAAGAAAACCGTTTAAATTCGATTTTTCTAGTTGTTTTCTGTTAGACATTCACAAAAAATAACTTCTTTTAATCGTGGATTTTTCAATTTACAGAAAAATCTTTCTATCAATATTTAATTGAGAATGTTTCCCTTTTCAACTATCGGAGAGTTATAAAAAAAATTGAAATTTGAGCCTTTGAATTATTTTCCTAATTATTCTGGATCAAAAGTTATGGAACGGCTGTGTCAGCTTGAGCGTTAAGCTAGCACAACACTATTTTTTCGCTAATCAGCTGATTTTGGTCTGTGTTGGAAAATTGTTAAAAAATAGTTATTAAATACTGGATGATTTTCAGTTGATTGTGCCGAAACGGATGTGTCAGCTTTATATACGTTCCTCCAGACCCCTTAACCTTCCAGTAGCCGCGCCGGTCAATAGACCGGGATATAATAATATTTGTTTAAGAACAATTATAGTCCGGTCAATTTAGACATTCGAAGTTACATAAAGTCCCAACAAGCTGAATTTCTGTGAAGTTGTTCAAAACATAATTACAAACAATGTCTAGAAGTTCCCCATCATTCCCCTGTAAGGAAAAAATTTAATTCAAGGTCAAAGGTCAAAAAAATGAGTTTTTCGCGATTTTCAGTAAAAACGGTAAGTTTTATCATAAAAGTACCTCAGACAAAAATTGTAGATCATAAAATTATCTATAAAAAAAGTATCAATACTTTTTTTCTTACGAGCCACCGTTTCTGAGATATAACGATTCTAAAATTTATAAAAGTTGTTATCGTCATAATATGCACACGTTTCCACGCCACCTATGAGGTAGTGTACTTAGCGCGTTTTTGTTAACGTGGTTTCCCCAGTAGGCCTACTCCACGGGTCAGTTGTGATCCTGTTTAATGTAAAACTATTGCAAAATAACGGAAATTTTCAAAGATTGGGAAAGATAAAAGCGATGTAAATGAAAAAAAAGTGTTGAAGTTTATTCGTCTTATTCGTAAGTTTCAAATTCTTGTTCTTCTTCTTGTTCTTCTTCTTGATCTTCTTCTTGTTCTTCTTCTCCTGCTTCTTCTTCATCTTCATTTTGGATGCAAATAAATTGCGTCAATAGCGATGTATCGCATGATACTTCGTCGGAGTCAAACGAATCCTCCATTGTTTGTGATTCAATATTAGAGCACGACCGGCCTTGACAATTTGTGCATGCCAAAGAACAAGACAGACCGACTTTTTTGCAACCACATTTAGCACTGCATCCCTTTTTGCAGTTGCAAAAAATAGTGTTCAGCAGTTTTTCCGGCGCAGGTGGAAGTAAAGTTTGAACTGGCTCTAATATATTGTTGACCAACTTCCAACCCCAGTCTGTAGGGTCTAGCTGATAACCAAGCCACACTTGAACTTGGTAATATACTCGAAGAAGATGTTGGTGAGCAGCAACTGAGGTTGGAGGAAGACAAGCTAATTGAACTTGTTTTTTATTTTTAGTATTTTTAACGAAACATGCATATCGATGTTTATCTAAACAGGTAGTTTTTTTAGGAGCTCCGTACATAGAAAGAAGAAAGCGGATGCCGTTCGTAATAACTTCTTGTTGAGTTGAATCACTTTTTTTTAAAACTTCAGCACATTGAATTAAATCTTGTTTTTCAAACATTTTGAAAACTGCTGTTTTACCCCTCCTGTAAAATGCAGATGTCGTATCACAGCCAGTTATTGCGTGTAAAAATAGTACATGATCTTTACACTTTACAAAAGTAAATAAACTTTTGATGAATATATAGCTGATTGATGCTGAGCTTTTCCTGGTTTTAAGAAAAAAATAGTTTTTTCAGTTGGCGTTCGAGCAGTGAGTAATACAAGTAAGTCAACATCTTCACCAACAACAATAGTTGTATTTGTCAAATTGAATTGCTCTATTGCTGTTTCAATAATCAATACATCAGCATCATTATTAGCTTGTTTTACCAATATATTTTCAGCCGTAAACTTTTCTTTCAACATTGAAATGAACCGAGACTTGTTGTGGGTATCAGTAAGAAATTTCTGTTGACTGGTTGGGACTGTCATAAGTTCATCAAATAAAATGTCAGAAGATGAAGATGTTGCTAAAGTTCGACGACGTTGTTCTGCAGCTTTGATATTTCTCTTGCAATCATCATAGCCATCAAATACGACAGTAACTCTGGAACCAAAATGTCTACGTACATATTGAACGTATTTATCTAAGATAACGTTGAATGTTTCTTCGCTATCCCACACAACGCGGTGTAGTAAGAATCCTCCGTCAATGATGTATGTCGCATTAGTGTTGTTAATATCAATATTTATTTTTTCAAAACAATCGTAAATGGTAGATTTCTGTGTTTTACGCATCCCGATGTCATCAAATAACGATAAAGGGTAGGGAGCTAATTCATATTCAAAATATTTTTCAATTTCATCTTGAAATGCTGCAGTAATACTCATGCGTTGGAACAATAATACAGGGTCAATAGGTACTTTTTCTTCATGAACTTTTATGGAACTAGTCGTAGCTAAGAGAGGAACAACTTTATCAGCGCGTTTTAATTTAATATTATTGAATGTCAGTCCTGTCATTTTTGCCATAGAAGCAAGTCCAACTTCACGAGCTTTATAACAATTAATTTTATCGTCACCAACGACACCACTCGCAATAGAAACAATTTTGTTAACCTCTGGAAAAGGATCATGCGTTGAGAACCACTCTAAAAGTCTTCGTATGTCTCTAGCATCTTTTTTTACTCGTGAATCACTTGCTCGGTCGTATCCATCCTAACATTAGCGATATCTTCTAATTTGTCACAAACTGTATTCATAGCATGCATACTATAAACCCATTTACTGATGACGCTCTCTTTTGTACTTCTCCCTCGAGCAATACCTCCATCTGTCTTCATAGCTTTCATCATAGACTGCTCGATTACCATGTCCGTTGAAGTTCCACAACTTAATTTGTCTGAACGTCTAACTGTAAAAAATCCTCCTGAAAACTTTTCATAAACTTCAGGATCAATCAAATTCTGTAATTGTTCCATATCCTGCAAGTAAAGGTGTGCAGATTTAGCATAAGGAAAATGTCCAGAGTCGATTACCATGTCCGTTGAAGTTCCACAACTTAATTTGGAAACCATACAAACTGTAAAAACTCCTTTCTTTGACGCAGTTTAAATGAGCTTTCAATCCCCATACGCTCAGCTCTTAGGAATTCTTTAGCAATGGAAACCATACAAAATATTGAATCATAGTTTTGCAGTTGGTCCTCGTTCCTCATATTCTTTTAGTTTTTGATTAAATTTATCAAGTAAAGCTCCAGATACTTCATCGTCATTTTCAATATCATTGTATGAAAGAGTATTACCTAATATATGCTCGATATTTACGATTAGATCTGCATCCATTATGTCATTCATTTCGACTTCTTTTAATATTATAATTGCCAAACTAAGCTGAAGTAGTGTATGAGCTCGAACAGCTCTTGCGTAAGCATGACCATTCAGCATTTTTTCTAATGATTTTGACGCATAGATCTCTGCTAGTACTTCTTTCATGCCGCTTCCTTGCATAATATGACCAATTGCTCCCATAAAAGACATCAGTAAATGAAATCCTCCAAGTCTGATGATGATTTTTGATAATTCAGAGCCCTGAGGTGCGGCTGATACAATTTCTCGAGCTTTAGCATACAGGGGCTGGTCGAAAGTCACGATGCATACAGTGTGGCCATACCGTTTTGCATTCTCTAATGCACAAAGTAAAGTCGTATAGATAGTATTATAGTTACTGGCTGGTTGGTGAATAAATGGTAAAAATGAAATTTGAGATTTAGAATAATTCGTATGATTATTTGTTAAACGTTCAAGAAAACCATTCCAACCGGGTAAAGACTCATTTTCCATTTTCCATGAAACCATACTACATCAACTTTTTTGAGAAACGATACTGTTTCAGTTCCATAAACAAAATCTTTAACATTTATTTTACTGTAGCCTACTACACCGTCATTTGTATAAGTCTGTATCGGCACATGAGCTTTTGCCTTGAAATCATTTGCTGAAAGAGTTTCTTTTATTCGTGGCATAGGTTCTTCTAGTAAAACTGAATGTTTTGGAGTAACAATTTGAATAATACCCATTATGTGGAGCGTGTTATTGCCGTCTAGCGTATTTACATTAATATCAGCATTATCTGCAACGTATTGAATAAGAGTGCCACTTTCTGGTGGTAGGACATGAGGAGGACGATGGAAAACTGCTGCTGCCTCGTACATTATTGTATCATTATAAGATGCACATAAACCAAAAGCCGAAAAGATTTGTATAAGACGTTTAGACCCGAACCTTCGATGAAAAAAAACTGCGAGGCCTAATTGTAATTTAGATTTAAAAGACCTTGGTCGAACAGCAGTCATGATACAATGGCAAATATTTGTGCATATTAATTTAAAATGATCTAAATTTGATCGTTTATTTTTTAAAATCACTCGTTCCACAAGATATGTCAATGATTCTGGGATTTCATTATTTAAATCTTCAAACATGCGACTTGGTGGAGGGTAGTTAGAATTATCAAATACTGCGGTTTGAATATCTTCGCGAATAATAGCTGCAGCTGCGTCTAGGACTCTCAATCGTTCTTCTGTTTTATTCATTTTTTTTTTTCGTACCAGGCTTGATTCAAAATATCATGATGTTTATCCACTAAGCATATGAATGTTGATGCTCCCGATTTCTCAGTGATAATAAGTTTATCACCATACTTTACTTTTAGTCGTAGCTTAATCGTTCTATTATCTAGAGTCGTAGTTTTGCAAACCTTTTGTAATTCGTTCAAAGTGAACTGACAGTCATCGCTATTTTCAATGTAAGTAAATATTTCCTCCATTGCCAAATTCGTTGCTTCGTCTTTAGGACGACCCATTTTAGCTCCAGTGGAAGGTTTTAAAAAATTAGCATAGCAATCTCGATGATACTTAGCTTCAGCAGCAACTAAATCATATTCAAATTCGACTCGAGCAAGAACAGCTTTTGCTAAAGCATCGTCACGAGCCCGAGCTGTTTCAAATTGAATCTTTAAATTGAAGTGTACTTACTTGGCTGATTCGACGCCGAAAATCTGAGGATTTTCTTTTTCACTTTCTTCATTTAATTTCTCGCCACAAAATAAGCACAGTTCTTTGAAACAAAAGCTGATTCACTGATACGTGATCTAGTACGAGGAGGACTTGCTGTGGATGTACTGGCTTCTTGTTCTTCACGTTGTCTTTTATTAGCTGCAGCAATAGAAGACTTTCGAGTATAATTTTACGGCAATTTTCATGTATTGTCACAGATTTCTGATTTTGAGATATTCCGAAAAATCATCAGCTCTTTCGATACTTGCATTAATTAATGTCTTCATCCCACGTTCAACAGATAACAACTTCAGTTTCAGTTAAAGTTTTAGCACAAAATAAAACAATATTCAGACATCTTTCAATATAAAACTCAAAACAGCACAATATAGGTTAGAATAAACACGTGTTTTCACTACAGAGTGACGCTCAAGACTAACGGTATTTCATTTATTATAGCAGGTAAAGACCTAGCCACGTACACAATGAAACAAGAGACAGATGTCTCGAAGTTACACTGGCTTAAAGATTAAGGGACTGGGTTTCTTTTACCTGATATTCTTGTAGTTAAAACTTATGTATATTTTATATTGTAAGTATAAGTTACAATGACCGATAGAAAAATATTTAAACATTTAATATATATATATATATATATTATATAAAATTTTACAACTCTAGATGTATATACGTGGCGTACTCATGCATATTATGACGATAACAACTTTTATAACTTTTAGAATCGTTATATCTCAGAAACGGTGGCTCGTAAGGAAAAAAGTATTGATACTTTTTTTATAGATAATTTTATGATCTACAATTTTTGTCTGAGGTACTTTTATGATAAAACTTACCGTTTTGCTGAAAATCGCGAAAAACTCATTTTTTTGACCTTTGACCTTGAATTAAATTTTTTCCTTACAGGGGAATGATGGGGAACTTCTAGACATTGTTTGTAATTATGTTTTGAACAACTTCACAAAAATTCAGCTTGTTGGGACTTTATGTAACTTCACTCTCATTTTTTGGTCTAAATTGACCGGACTATTATTGTAGTAACTTGTTATTATAGTAATAGGTCAAACATTTTATTTTAAGTACACAATTACAGATAGAAACACAAATGTGTGATATTCCAAATATTGTTACTTAAAATTCAGTAATAAAAAATATTTGTTTGGAATATTATGTCTTGAATATGCCATTTTATAGTACAATATAATTAATATTTAGATTACTCCTGTTGAAAAGCATTTTCTCGGCAAATAGCCATATGCTCCAAAGACATGTAAGTGTTGCATTTGAGACATGCTTGTTTGGCCTTTTCTATATTTTTACAATTGCAGTATACATATCTTCCGTAAGTTATTTTGTTATGGAGCTTGTTGATTATCAGCTTCAGTTTCACATATTTTCCTCAGTCTCAATTTAAGATTTTGTGGAACATACAGCACATCGGCACGTACTTGTAAATGAAGACGTACTAATTCCTTTGCCAATTTTCAAAAAAATTGCATTTTATTTGGATTGTTGAGAGAAAACATCAAAGGCTATGTTTGTGTATTTATAGAGCAGTTGTAATGGGTTTGTCCACAACATGCATTTGGGTCTGAATACAAACATATTTTTTTGTGCTGACCCTACTTCAGGCTTGGTTAACTCGAATAGTAATGCAACTTTGTTTTTTTTATAATTCCAATAATTTTATTCGCTATCATTTTCAGTTCTTCAATCAAAGGTATTGGGATAAACCAATATATTTGGCACCAGTTGAGATAATGAATAGCTCTGCCGATTGTTTTCGAAAATTCCATTCGGCATACATGCATCGGATAATGCATCTATTTTTATTCCGTAATTATTAGAAGAATGTATTGATGAAAACTGCGTATTCCTCTAAATCCTGCGAGAATTTCGTCAATAGTTACATATTTGGAGTGATTTTAATCATTCTGACAATTATCTAATAAAATTCGTATAGCTGCCAGCTTATCAAGGGATCACTTCTCTTCTCGATTTCTTGAGTAATCGAATTATAAATATCTGTAATGTCAGGGCGAGACAAAATCATTCTATACCGAACTATTTGCTATCCACAACTCAACATTCAAGCGATCCGCAATGTAAATATCTGACAAATATAATAGTACCAGTAAATTCTAAAAAAAAATTCGTGCGCATGCCTCAATTTCCGCCATGTTTTTCGGACACTTTATACGTGTCGTTATGGGATATGTCGCAGCGTACACGTAGTAAAACATTTTCGGAGAACTTATATTATTTTATTAGTTTTCCAAAGCCTAATCTCGAATATCGTCGAAAACTAATTAAATCAATGAAACAAAAACATTTTCATCCATATTCAAAATATTTTCATCCATATTCAAAATATTTTTGAAAACGGGAACGGATACAGTTCCCGAAACGTCAAGAGTATATAGAGAAGTATCATTTAATTCAATAATTTTTTGTTATAGGCAAAACCTACAATTCGACAAGTTACTAACTAATTGAATATTTTTCCATTCGTGAAAAATAATTTGGTGTACGCAGTAACTTATCGGGGCAAAATAATTTTTTTAAAAGGTTATAACCCCATAATACAGTGTCAAGAATGAGTATTCCTCCACAAAAAATAAGCTTCAAACAATAATAGTAGTAGTTCCTCTGGGGTTTATGTCTATGTGGAGTTGGTTCATTTCTTGATCAAATAATATGTTGTCCACTATTTCTGTTGACGAGTAAACCAAAAATTATTATAAGAGATTAATCACAACTTTTCAATTATCATGCGTACCTTCATCGCATACAATTTCAATACTGTTGCCTTTTTTTATAATTTGAAAAATCTGATATTGGGATTGGAGTACCTATATTCGGTTATTTCATTTTGCTTTTTTTTTAATTCCTAACTACTTTGGTTGTTCTTCGCCTTTTTGTAAATATCTCTAAAGGTACCAACAACCAATGGAACGAACCAAGAGTATAATGTGGGAAATATTTTAACAACAAACATGCTCAAGACAATATTCTAAACATTCGCGTTTCATGATGTATCTGGGTATTTTCACTAGGTTGGGGTTTTCAAAGATGTATGTAATCCTAAAATGAAATATATGCGGAAAAAATTGCTGTAGTTTTAAAGCAATACGTTTAGTATCGTATTATACCCTTCACCGACGTTTTCCATTGAATTTATTCCTGAAATACATAATTGTTTTCAGTTCTATGTACCATCATTAATTCCGCACTTCCACTGAGATTGGGCTGATATATATTATTTAGGAATAACCGAGAGTAAAGCTCTAGAAAAAAAAAGATAAATATTTAAATTACCCCTGTATTAAAAAAAGCACGTTTCACTACATTGATGGATTCACGCGAAACTACTTGTTCCGTACTATTTACTCAGTGTTAATAATCGGTAATTTCTAGAATATTGCTTTATCCACACTTTTTCAGTGTTAAGTCAGTGTCGGTATATACCAGGCAAGTTATGTCATAACATTTTTTATGTTACTGACGTAATACATAAACATTGTGACAATAATTACTCATGTTTGATTTACAATGATACTTGTTTCATCCGTCATCAATGCTGCGAGAAAATTAAGAATATTGTCCCATTGGAAAATTTAGTTTTTTTATCTTCGTTTGCTTTCTCATTACGGAACACAACTTGCCATAAAATTGATTTAGAGTAGAATGTATTGCATATATTTTTTGAAATTATTTTTAATATGCAAATTGTAGGAACAAATATAAATTTTATGTTTCTTCAGAAAATCGTGGAAATTATTTTTGATTTAGTTCAAGAATACTTTACAGGTAATTGAACTGCTACAAAATTCTAGAAAAATAATACATGCAGTGTGTTTTTTTTTCATGGGATGATTCTTGTAGTTCACTTGTGCGAGAAATTTTCTACTGATATTAATTGTAATATGTTTCGAATTATTTTCAAATAGCAAACAAGAAGTATTTTTCAATGTTTTGAATATTTACGAATTGATTGAGGAGCACTATTATGTTAGTTTTATTCCATTATCTTATTTTTGAAACTTCGTTTAAAAATGGGATTGATGCGAGGAACACATAAGCATGATCCTCTGTAAATAATTGATTCTGTTTCTTTCAGCATCGCTTACTCTTTTTCCGTACATTTCCTCACATTGACTGTTCTATAATGACTCTGTTTGAACAAATAAGGATCACTGGGCATACAGAACATTTCACTATCGTTCAATGATCAGACATAGTCTAATATTTTCCCATTATGTTGCAGCAACAGAAGTTTCTGAAACGATCTGCGGAAGAACTCGATCCTGGAGGACCCAGTGAAAGTTTCGAACCTCCCGTCAAACTCCAGTGCACTACGCAGCAGCATGGAACCCATCAGAACGAAGGTCTGACGAAGTTTTCCGTGGAAATAGTTCAACAGTTGGAGTTTACTACATCGGCTGCAAGTTCACAACCACAGCAAATATCCACAAATGTCACAGTCAAAACTCACGCCAATGCCTCGGTCAAGAGCGACGTTTCGTCCCCGAAATCGAATGCGTCGCCGGCGCATCAGAAAGCGAATATTGGACTCGACGTTGGTACCTTAGTGGAGTGTGTGAAACAGGAGCCCGACAACGATTTCGCCGATTTAGATCAATGCGCCGCAGCTCTGGAGAAGGACGCGGCTGCCAATGGCGGCACTGGCTTTGGAGGCTTTCCAGATCTCATCGGGGATGATACCAACGATGAAATAATTTCCTCGGCAACATTCAATGATCTGATCTCCGATATAAGCAACTATCCCGATTATGAACTCATGAAAGACTTTGATTTCGACGACAAATCAGAAAATAGCTCAAATAATCTCAAGTTAGAAGATATAAAAGACTTATCGCAGAACCCTAACCTATCGGACAATTTGAGTATCAAAAACACGCATAGTCCTATAATCCAGAATCAAAACTACTCACCGCCAGTGTTCGATAAAAGTAGAATGACGGGTTATCCAAACATGGACTTTTCCAAGACTGAGCTGAGTCCGGCCGCTCAAACTCTCAAACAAATGGCTGAACAACATCAACACAAAAGTCAAATGGGGCTGTCTTTCACTCCAAATGCTAGAACTCCCAATCCCCGGTCGCCGTATCCCGATTTTCAGTTCCAAGGAGACTACGGCAGTCCCAATTCCAATCCCAGTTTCCATAAGAACAGTCCCAGTTTTCCACAACCCGACATGATTAAACAAGAGATGATCTTTCAAGGAAATGATTTCGATATGAAACGGAAAAGTGGTATCTATAAGCAGCAGTATTCTCCGTATAATAGTCCTAGTGCTAGTAGTCACGGTAGTCCGGGATTTTTGCCGCGAAGTGGAACCGGACCCAACCCTTCCTCTGGACCGTTCAGAGGGGGTACGCCACCCAGGCCGCCTTCTGGGCCTGGTGGAAATAACTCTGGTGCATCCGTACAAATCAATCAGGCACAACAATTGAATATCAGTCAACAGAGCCATGGACATACAATACAGGTGAGTGTATTTTTTTTTTGAAAAGAAAAAAAAATGTTATTTTGGAGGCGAAGACTGTTGGAACTTTCATTGATTTAAGCAAAATAGAGTGAGAAAAGATTCATTATTGACGGTTCATAATAGTCTTCTTATGTGGACATTGGTATAATATACACACAGTCTACATGTTACAATTACAGTATCGAAATTACTTTGAGTAACATTAATAATTAAAATCATTCACAGTACATTTTTTAAACAGATTATCAGGGACATTTCCACAAATTGGATTTTTACCATTCTTAATTAGTTTCACTAACAATAGATTTCTTACAATAAATATTGCCTCCATAGTTTAATCAACATCAAAATTTGGATTTCTACTATTTCATACATACCTTGTTTTAATACTCAGGATTAGTTGGTGTTTGAACACCTCAAATGGAACCTTCAAATAAAGAATATAATGAAAAAACTAAGAGGCACGCTCTCAAGACTCAAATACCTAAAAGACTATCTTGACACTAAACACCTTACTGTACTATACTACGCATTCGTACAATCACAGCTAACTTGTGGAATAATAGGATGGGGAGGTGTAAATGATACTCATCTTGAAAACTTGAACGTTCTCCAGAGGTGGATTCTGAGAATAATATTTGGTAAGCCACTCTTATTTCCCAATGATCAATTATATGTATTGTCTGGTCTGTTCGACGTGAGACAAGTTTCTGTGTTTCCATGCTCACCAATCTCAAAAAACACAAAAAAAATCCAGAACAAGTGACCCACAACTACACCACCAGACATAGATCGCAACTACTACCACGTTGTGAAAAAACAACAGGTCAAAGTCACTGTGACTATCTTGCACCCAGACTCTACAGCTTGATACCTAGCCCGACAAAAGGCACAAATAATTTAAACTTATATAAAAAAATAATAATAACTGGATCTCTAGTATTGAAAGAAATAATATACACGATTTTGTTAACCAGAAATATCAATACTTAATAAAAAACACCAACTCCATACTACCATAATGATCTCAAACGGTATGCATGGCTCCATAATAGATGCTGTGATTTTATATACAGTGCGCGTCAAAATTATGGAACAAATTCGATATTTCGCAAGCCATGTACTTTTGACAAAAATCCTAAAATAGGTCGATTTTTATTTTAAAATGCCGATTTTTTTATGTATATTCTAAAGAGGTTATGTCACTGGTTTTGACATGGTGACGTAATCGTTTTTTTTTTTAAATTGGAATAGATGTCTTGTGATACCTCATCTGAAAGGCCTTTCAATACTGCATTCAATGATAATAATTAATTAGATATTTTTTTACAGGGTGAACAAAAATTAATATCAAGAGAATAACTTTATATCCAACAAAATAGAACAGTTAAATAAGATGTTCGAAATGCCATCCACCAGTCTCTTGACAATAAACAAATCTACGGACACATTCCTCTTGCACATTGCGAATAACTTCCGGAGTAATTCTGTTAATTTCGATCCTAATTCGATTTTTCAACTCTTGTAGATTTTGCGGCCTATCTACTTCGATTTCAAATAACCGCACAAGAAAAAATCCAGGGGCGTAAGATCTGGAGATCTTAGGGCCACTCTATCGGTCCGCGTCTACCAATCCACCTCCTAGGAAAACAGTTATTCAAAAACTCGCGAACATCACGTGCATAGTGCGGGGGTGCACCATCTTGTTGCAACCAAATACTTTCATTTGGTGAGTTAGGATTGTTGGCGTTTGGAAAAATTTATTTTTATTATTATTACATTAGGATTATGAAATTCTTGTGTTGTCATCGGTCCTTGATATGTGTGACAAATTTCAGATTATTCGGAAGATTGGAAGTGGGTGAATATTTACTTCCAAGATTTTATTACATTGTGAGTTATTTAGTTACAAGTAAAGATAATAAAAGCGTGTTAAAAAATGCAAAATTTTACTTTTTTGAGTCCCTTAGACTGCCCTGGCAGACTAGTGAGTCAGTGCTCTACTACACCAATGGTTCCTTGCCAAATATTAATAGTTAGCTATTTCCTAGCCTGAAATGGAAACAAAAGACAATCACAAATTAATGCCATAATAGGCCAGTTAGTGTCAAATAAATGTCAGTTGAAATATCAAATATTCTTCAAATATTCTTCACAAATTCTAAGTGAAAAGGTTCTAAAAGTAAACTATGGCTACTTTAAGTGAAACCCAACGCATATAAATTTTAATTTTTATTGGATGCGGAGATAGAACCAGAACTCAGCAAGAGGTATGCGACTTGTTCAATGCGAAGTATCCAAATAGACCTATCAGTCGTTCAACAGTCAGTAAGATTGAGAAAAAATTTAGAGAAACTTGTCATGTCAAACATATTCCGAATGCTGGACGTCCTAAAATAGAAGAAAACGTGAAACTTGATGTTCTATTGGGTGTAGAGAATAATCCTCACAATACTTCACGACAAATTGCTGCAGACCTTGACATATCCCAAAGTTCTGTATTACGTATTCTAAAAGCAGAAAAGTACCGTCCATACAAAGTTCAGCTACATCAACAACTCAATGATGATGATCGCGATCGCCGTGTGGAGTTCTGTGAAATAATGCAGGATTTGTGTAACGGCAATCCACGTTTTATTAAACAAATTCTGTTTTCCGATGAGGCTACGTTTTGCCTAAATGGTTCAGTAAATCGTCAGAATTGCAGATATTGGAGTAGGGATAATCCTCACTGGATGATGGACGGGCATACTCAATAATAATAATAATAATCTTTATTTGAAAAAACAACCAAGTATAGTATTTCTAATCCCAATTGGACTGACATAAAAAGTTTCGAGAAGGAATTCTCTTCCACACGACTGAACTTTTTTATGATTGTACCAGGAACGCTTTGAAAGTAAAAACACTGGTAGTATATAAATTTCCCATTTGCCGGGCAGTGCATATGAACACTCCTCGTAGTGTTGTTATTTTTATTGCCGTTCCAATTAGGATTAGAATAACTATACAAGAAGTTACACCTGTAAAAGGTGGTAGAAACAAACGGTCGTCAAAAAACACATTGAAGGTCACTAAGACCATCACAAAACATATATAAACAGTATGTAGGTACACAAAAACAAACAGACTACAAAATCTTTTCTAGGTGTGCTTCTAAGTAATCCCTTATGGAGTAAGGCTCCAGGTTTATTAGGAGTTTCCAAATTTCTTTTTTAAAACCATTTGGAGAAGAAAGTGATTTTATTCTTTCTGGTAGCTTATTGAAAAATTTGATGGAATTATACAAAGAATTTTTTTCGGTTACGGTCAACCTATGTACAGGATAATTATAATTTATATTTCTGTCTTATAGCTAATATGGGATTTATAATCAGAAAAAAGGTGCCTATTCTTAGTGAGAAACAAAAGACACTCTTGAATATACACAGCAACCATTGTTAATATATTAGCTGAACGAAACTTAGTCCTAGATGATTCTCTATAATTTAGTTTAAACATAATTCTGACAACCCTTTTCTGAATAATAAATAGGTGCTGTAATGAAGTACTTCCGCCATAGAACACTATGCCATACCTAAAAATAGCTTCAAAGTTTGCATGATACACAACTTTAAGTATATAAAAACTCAAATGCTTTGATAGTATTCTTAATGCATAACATGTTTTACATAATTTACCCTCAGAAAGTCAATGTTTGGGCAGGGATAATAAACGACAGGATTATTGGCCCGTATTTTTTCGAAGGAACCACCGCACTATGCACATGATGTTCGCGAGTTTTTGAATAACTGTTTTCCTAGGAGGTGGATTGGTAGACGCGGACCGATAGAGTGGCCCCCAAGATCTCCAGATCTTACGCCCCTGGATTTTTTCTTGTGGAGTTATTCGAAATCGAAGGTCTATGTAGATAGGCCGCAAAATCTACAAGAGTTGAAAAATCGAATTAGGATCGAAATTAACAGAATTACTCCGGAAGTTATTCGCAATGTGCAAGAGGAATGTGTCCGTAGATTCGCTTATTGTCAAGAGACTGGTGGATGGCATTTCGAACATCTTATAAACTGTTCTATTTTGTTGGATATAAAGTTATTCTCTTATTGAAATAAAATATGAATTTTTGTTCACCCTGTACAAAAAAAAATCTAATTAATTGTTATCATTGAATGCAGTATTGAAAGGCCTTTCAGATGAGGTGTCACAAGACATCTATTCCAATTTAAAAAAATTACCGATTACGTCACCATGTCAAAATAAAAATCGACCTATTCCAGGATTTTTGTCAAAAGTACATGGTTTGCGAAATATCGAATTTGTTCCATAATTTTGACGCGCACTGTATATATATATATATGTATGTATGTATGTATGTATGTATGTATGTATATATATATGTATGTATGTATGTATGTATGTATGTATGTATGTATATATATATATATATATATATATATATATATATATATATATATAGAAATGAAGCTTGGAGCGTCCATGACTCAAAATTATATTTATTATCTCTCACTTTACTAACGTTAGGGCGTCCGTTCATCAGTATATCATCTGGGCGTCCTCAATATACTGCCCACTTTCATTCCATAATCTGTTGAGCGTCCTTGGTGTATACCGTCATTTATTCATTAATCATTATAGCATCGTGCGGGGTTGCCGATATAAGTGAACATCAATAGAGTGAGTTTATTATTTCATAAGCTCCGACGTTATCTTTTTCCATTTAAATTTTTTTCATATGAATTTGTTTCATTTAACTTATTTTATTAAATTTTTGTAATATTTTCATAACAAGCTTTTATTTAACTTGCTTCGTTCGTATGTCATTCTTTCCGGTTCAAAATTTGTAATTCATTTTCGGAGCACTTGGCGACATCCAATTGAGCTAAAATTTTTCCAGTGGGAATGCGTTATGAAATTTTTCTTAGAGAAAAAAACAAAATGGCGGCTCTAAGATGGCGGACTAGTTTTGTGATTATGGTACGATTCGATTAAAAATTGGTATTTGGGGGCTTTCGGAGACAGAGATTGTGAATTTTTTGTCAAAATCCTAAAATTCAAGATGGTGGACAAGTTTTGTGATATGGTCCGATTCGATTAAAAATTGGTATGTGGAAGGTTTCAGGGTCAGAGATCATGAACTTTCGTCAAAATTCATAAATTCAAAATGGCGGCTTCAAAATGGTCGAGGACTTTTATGATTATGGTCCGATTCTATTAAAAATTTGTATGTGGGGTTTTTGGAGTAAGAGATTATGAATTTCTGTTGACATTTATGAAATTGAAATGGCGGCTCATGGAATTTTTATTAGAGAAAAAAACAAAATAACGCTCCAAGATGGCGGACGAGATTTAGGTGTATGGTCCCATTCGATTCAAAATTGGTATGTGGGGGTTTTCGGGGTCGAAGATTGAAAGTTTTTCTTCAAAATTCATGTTTATGGTCCGATTCTATTCTAAATGGGCATGAGGAGGTTTTCGGAGTCGAAGATTTTGGACTTTCGTCAAATTTCATAAATTCAAAATGGCGGCTTCAAAATGGCCGAGGAGTTTTGTGATTATGGTAAGATTCTATTAAAAATTTATATGTGGGGGTTTTCGGAGTAGGAGATTATAAATTTTTTGTTGAAATTTATGAAATTGAAATGGCGGCTCATGGAATTTTCATTAGAGAAAAAACCAAATGGCGCTCTAAGATGGCGAATGAGATGGGTGTATGGTCGCATTCGATTCAAAATTGGTATGTGGAGGTTTTTAGGGTCGAAGATTATAAGTTTTTCTTCAAAATTCATAAAATCAAAATGGCGGCTCCAAGATGGCCGATGTTCTCTGTGTTTATGGTCCGATTCTATTCAAAATGGGCATGTGGAGGTTTTCGGGTTCGAAGATTTTGAATTTTTTATCAAAATTCACAAATTCGAGATGGTGTACGAGTCGATTCGATTCAAAATTGGTATGTTGGAGTTTTTGGGGTCGGAGATTATGAATGTAGTCGAAGATTATTGATTTTCAATCAAAATTGATGAATTGCAGATGGCAACTCGAAGATGGCGAATGAGTCTCCTCATTGGAGGACTAGGTAGCTCAGAACAAACAGGAAAAAAGGTCTCATGATAACGATGCTTCAACATAAATGCATAGATTAAAGCGTACTCAAGTACTGAAAAGCACAAAATAAAATAATTAATAAAAAACCTTTTCAAAGACAAGCTTTTAGCTTTTAACCTGCGTCACATATCCTAAGCAATTCATTTTAACTTTTTAGTGCATTTGAATAAAAGCTTGTCTTTAAAAAGGTTTTTATTAATTATTTTATTGATTGGAACCAGAAATGAAATCCCTCCTAAGAGACCGCTGTGATATCTCCAACCTTATAAACTTTTTAAACGACCTGCACATAACTGACATAATCTAATTCCAGACTAATAATATGAACTAAATGTATATACGAGTTATCATGATAAAGTACCTGTACTATACGTTGCTTAGAATTAATTTTATTTTTTATTTTTACAAGGTTTTATTTAGTTTTACCTGCCCCGATGTGGGTAATCAAATCTTACAAGTAAAATTTTACCCCCTTCTAGTTTCACGTTAATCGGACATAACGTGAAATTTGGCAGGTGGTCATAGTTTCCGTGACGATACATTATGGCATTTTTGTTAGAGAAATTTGTGTTTATGGTCCGATTTGATTTAAAATGGGTAATGGGGGTTTTCAGGGTCGAAGAAAATGAAATTTTTGACAGAATCCATGAAATCAAGATGGAGATGGATGAAGTTATTTGGGGTCGGAGATTATGATTTTTATGTCAAAGTTCATAAATATTCATGGAATACTATATATTACACATGAATCTCATTCAGCTGTTATCTTATCTTTTAACTGCAGGAAAAGTTTTCACGCAGTTGAAAGATAAAATACCAGCTTAACCAGATTCATGTGTAATATATAGTATTCCCTGTGAATGTGGGAAGGGTCATATAGGGCAAACTAAACAATACCTAAAAACCAGAATATATCAACACAAATATGACTGCTACGAAAAGAATAGAAATAAAAAGAAGTGGAAGGGGCGGAAATCGCTCCACTCGAAAAGGACATAACCTACTCATTATGATGACCTGGTAATTATGCACATATCCGAGAATGGCGTTTTTCATCATGGGCATCAAAAACAGCAAGCATCACTTGCACCACCAACGCATGTGAATCGTTCCATTCGCATATCAGTAAAACTTTGAATTCTCAAAATGAAATAAAGTAAAGTTGCAAAGTATTAACAAATTTGGACACAATTTTTTTTTCTATCAAAACCAAAAGGGGCTTATTTGGCCTTTTTTGACAGTTTTATGGTTGAAAATTATTCAAATATTCAGGGGGTATTTGTGACCCCTTGAGATTCGAATTTTGGAAAATCGTTTTCCAGTATGAACCTAACCCTGGAATGTAATCCTCATAATGAATTGTATTCCTGTTACTGATTCTCTCAACTGCCAACTCTCTCAACTGCCAACTCTCTCAACTTTCTCAATTGTCTCGACTCTCTCAACTCTCTCGACTCTCTCAACTTACTCAACTCTCTCTTTCAACTCTCTTAAATCTCCCAACTCTATTAACTCTCTCAACTTTCTCAACTCTATCAACTCTCTCAACGCTCAACTGTCAACTTTCAAATTCCAACTTTCAAAATCCAACTTTCAACTATCAACTGCAAACTATCAACTATAAACTATCATCTATCAACTTTCAACTTGATTAACATTATTCGACTGCTAAAGAGATTCATCCGAAGAAGATACATTTGAACTCTGGATCAGCTCCGGTACCGGCCACATAG
Organism: Gonioctena quinquepunctata; assembly: GCA_018342105.1. Taxonomy (NCBI): domain Eukaryota; kingdom Metazoa; phylum Arthropoda; class Insecta; order Coleoptera; family Chrysomelidae; genus Gonioctena; species Gonioctena quinquepunctata. The sequence goes on along the minus strand of JAFIRS010000627.1, from coordinate 417,765 downwards.
GCTTATTGCAAAACCAATTACTCCTTCTTTTTTGGGAAGAGTGTGAAGCTGTACTGAAATCGAAAGTATGTATGACAATATCAACATTTAACTATCATATTTCCGTAACTCACGTATTCGTCAGGGAATAAACGGTCAACCATTTTTATACAGTAGAAACACAGACATAAAATCATACGGTGAATCGTGAGCCGCAATGTCTGAATTCTGCAAATGAATAGCCTGAATTCTGATGCAATATTATTTGGCTGAAGTTATTATGAAATGCACTGTTGCCGTATCTTTAGGACGCTCGGCACTCTATTGAGTATATGAACCAATCGTATACAATGTATACGAGTCGAAGCTTCCCGCAATCCCTGCAGTGAGAACCGCCAACTAATAATATATGGCAGCCGTATACTTTATCTCCATTTGGTCATCAAAAAAGCGCCCACCCAAATTTTGTGGGAGAGATTTTCTTCATATCTAGAGTCTTCTGACCAATTTTCACATGGTAAGTGCATAGAGCGTCCGTATACGGAGGCTCTATTTCCGTGGACGCCCTAATGAATGGAATGTGATAACGTATGAACGCTCGTATGATAGACAGATATATATATGTATAGTTGTACACGGTAGCTTGTGAAGCCCACCAAATGAACGGGTCGCTCTTGAACCCGCACGTTTCAGAATGGGCGAAGAGTATATTCCAGTGAAATGACATTATCCATTATTTTTCGTCAAAGCACACTTAGAGGGGTAAAAATTCTCAATATTTAAACATTTGTATACTCCTTTGAAACGTTGTAGAGCCAATTATGCTTTCACTACGCTATGAATCCCAAACGTATATTGCCTATATTAAAACGGCCTCTGTGTGTCCCGGCGGCGTTGCCTCTACTGCCTCGCGCGTTTTCCAGTTCAAAATATTTATTAGGGATTTCAAATCAGTGAGCGTGCGGTGACTTGCGGAAAAGTCCAGCAGAGGAGAACAGATTGTGGCGATGACCCTTCAAAATTATAACTTGAGAAAAGGCAAAAAGGTGAGCACATAATTCATATTCAGTATAATGTTTATGTTTAATAATAAGCGACTCGCTTTGAAGTTGATGAATATATTTTTTTTTGTATTATCAGGTTGATTATCGTATGAGGAAACCTAATAGCTCCAAATATGTGGATTTTTCGTCAGGTTCAGGAAAACTCTCGTATCTGAAGAAACTAGATATGTGAGAATTATGAAGTATTTCATATAAACCTCAGCGTATTCTTATTCCATCCTTAGAAGGGGGGAGGGGAGAAGAGGTGTGAAAGTTTGGAAGTCAAGGAAATTGGTATTTGGGCTTATCTTTTTGAATAAAAATCACAAATTTCAGGATTTTTTAAAATTGAACACTAAATGTTGAAGTGAGGTTGAAAGTTTGTATAGGAGTACCGTTAGTTTTTTGAAGTGGAGTTCATGAATATTGGAATTATAGGTCTTTTTTTCGAAATTCAACCCCTAAAGGGGTGATATAGGGGTTGGAAATTTTATGGGGGTTTCGTTACTTTTCAAGTTAGGATCATAAAAATTGGAATTTGAGTATTGTTACAAATGGAGACATACATATTTCAGTGATCAGTGTATGGGGGATAACACTCCCAAGTATGCAATAAAAATGAACAAATAGCACAGCAGTTCTTTGAGAAAATAGATTTTTATTTACGAAACTAAAAATAGCTGAATGAATTTCGATATTCTCAAATTAATTGTTGGAAAGATAGATTGACCAAAGATAACCATGGAATGGCCACATTAGTCAAGGGTCAAGCATTTAGAAACGGACACACGATTCCTTCAATTTTTGGAACGAGAAGAATTGTTGTAATTTTCCCCGTTGAAAATTCAAATATAACATGAATTCTGATAATTTTATCCAGTTTCAAATGTTATTTGGGAAATATTCTCATCAAATATCATCGTGCTAGAGGATTTAATCGTAAAATCTTTGAAATTTTTCCTCAACATTCTGCCTCTAGGAAATTTAACTCGTGCAATTTGCGGCCAGATAATAAGACCGCAAATCGCAGTCAGTAAAATTTCCAGGCAAAATGCTTTCTCGAAAATTTTCAAAAAAATAGCGATAAAACCCCTAGCACATATGATATTACTCTCGATAAAACGTAAATTAATTGAATATTGATCAGACTAGGCAAACAGAATATTTTTCCTTGAATGTTCAACAAGGGTACACTCCTATATACCTATCCTTCACTTCTTTACATGAGTCTGCATATTGCTCAGATATTTCGGAAAAATATATCATCAGCTCTTGCACTACAAAACGATTGAAGATAGTGACTAAAGTTTATCTTTCAGTCGCAGATGATTCCACATCTGATTTTATGAACATCCTGTTCATATTTTCAAGCAAATCAATCTATCATATCCCATGATAGGTTTAAATTTGGGATTGCTCTCCAAAAGAAATGATTCTAACTTTTTCCATCTTTGCAAAGTGAGATTGCTTCTTGAAAATGTGTTTCCCATTTCTTCCGGTCTTGATCGTGGAAGCGTGAAATAGATTTTCGTCGACAAAAATGTATTGAAACCTAGTGAATGCGATGTCTCTCCTGCGTCAATGTTACGAATGATTTCTGGTGAGTACTCTCTTTTGGAAAACATTCTTCTTTGCCTCATTCATCTTTATGAGTTCTTAATTAAGACTGGAATAGAAAATCAAATAACTATCTGAATGAAAATGCAAATTTTCAATTTCAGATTTTTTCTTTTGAGTTAGGGCCTTTTCAGAATATCTATTAGATGTAGTTCAATGTCCAGCGTGGCTTTAGCCGGGGAAGTAGTTGTTTTCTGTTAGACATTCCCAAAAAATAACTTCATTTTAATCGTGGATTTTTCAATTCACAGAAAAATCTTTCTATCAATATTCAATTGAGAATGTTTCCCTTTTCAACATGAATACCCCACAAGAGGTTATCTTGACGATGGAAGATAGTGACTAAGGTTTATATATATCCTTTATTTAGCAAAAAAGCTAATAGTACAGAAATGTGTATAAACACTGTCATGATATAAAAAATAAAATAAAATATGAATACATAAAAAGTAAGTATAAAAAATATAGAGATATACACAAGGTCAAGACACTAATGTGTATAAATACCGTCACAATAGCAAATAAATACAAATATATAAAAAATATAAAAATTATAGAGGTATAAACATATAAACAAATTTGTCAAGACACAAATATAAAGTAAAACATTAAGATTTGATAGACACATTCAAAATCGTGATTATTAATATTTAGATTTTTCGTTAAGAAAAATAACACATTTTTAAGAAAATAAATTAAATAAATTGAACAGGTTCAAGTCATTCCCCGAGCAAGTGGTCTCTCAATTTCTTTTTGAATAAACCTAGCGGAGTACATTCTTTGAGGGTGCTATCTAGGCTGTTGAAGGCTAACATTCCTGCATGATATATGATTTTTCAGTGTTTTTTTACTTTTGACTCCAATATATATATATATATATATATATATATATATATATATATTATGTCTAGTCCTAGTATTGTACTGGTGGTGGTTTTCATTGAGTTCAATTTTTTTACTTAGGTAATCCGGTGATATATTGTGGTACATTTTGTAGATCAGTATCATGGTATGGTAATATATATAATCTTTTACGGACATCCACTTCAAGTCTTTAAGCATACTAGTAATTGGTGTATCTCTAGGTAACTTCAATATACTTCTCATAGCTCTGTTTTGCTGTTTCTGCAGTCGGTCTAACTCATTCTTATTAGCTGTGAATATTATTGATGCACAGAATGTTGAATGTGGTAGTACTAACGTGTTGTATATTGTTAATTTTGACCATCTAGACAGGTTTCTTGATACTCGTATCATAAAGTTAATGTTTAATGTTACTTTTTTAATAACTTGAAGTACATGTGCTTTAAAAGTTAGTTCCTGGTCAATTAAAACTCCAAGGTATTTCACTACACTAACATTTTCGATGTTGCTATTTTCAATATTTATCTGCAGGTTTTTATTTTCAATTTCACTGTGGAATGCTCTACTACCCAACTTCAGAAATTTTGATTTATCACTATTGAGTTTTAGAGTATTAGAGCTACACCACTGGCTTATTTTGCCGAGCTCATTGTTTAAAGTGTTCATCAGATCATCCATATCACTGGAACAGTAATATATAAGAGTGTCATCTGCAAACAGGTGTATTTTACATTTGGTTGTCTCCTTGACAATGTCATTTATATACAGGAGGAAGAGTACAGGCCCAAGTGCACTGCCTTGCGGTACTCCCTTATTGTTTATCAGTTCCGAAGAAGTGACATTATTGATCCTAGTTACCTGTTTTCTGTCACGGAGGTCGTTTTCTAACCACTTGAGAACTGTACCTGTTATGCCATAATTTCTCAGTTTCAAAAGTAATCTTTGCCTATCAACTGTTTCAAAAGCTCTCCTCAGATCTAGGAAAACTGCTCCGATCATGTTTTTTCCATCCATCCACGTCTTCCAATCGAATAAAATATTTTGTACCGCAGTGTCACAGCTATGATGGGATCTAAAACCAGACTGATTTTTTGAAAGAAGATTGTTGCTATCGATAAACTCAATTAATTGTATGTATACCACTCTTTCTAATAACTTCTCTATTGCAAATAATGTATTAATAGGTCTCAAATCATTGGCTTTATTGGAGTTTTTAACTTTTGGGACTGGTATTATAGTCAAAACTTTCAGCATGGATGGAAATTCGCCGGTCTCTAAAGAACTATTCACAAGATTCAACAATGGATCTTTTATATAAGGGTACACACTTTTTAAGAATTCTGTTGTGAGATCATCATTACTTCCTTTATTTTTCATAGAGAACAATATATCGTGTAATTCTTTATACTCAATCAATTGAAAGTCATTTAGGCGGATATTGCCATTGTTTGAAATTGTGACATTGTTTGGTGTCTCACAATTTATTTCACTAACTATTTTGTTGATACTTTCAATGTAATATGTATTGAGTCTATCTGGAATCATATTGATATCATCCACCACCTCCTCGTCATTGATTCGTACCGAAGTCATTTTTGTTATTTCCTTCTTGGACAATAGTGGTTTGAGCGTTTTCCACATTTGTTTTGAATCTCCTTTGCAGTCGTCAATTTTATTACTATAATATAATCGTTTTTGTTCCCTAATAACTCTCACTACATTATTTCTAGCTAGTTTATAGCTTTCTTTATCTTCAGCCCTATTGGTACTTCTATAGGTCCTATATTGTTGATCTCTATCGGTAACTGCATTTCTGACATTATCATTCCACCATTCCTTGAATTTAGGCTTTATGAGCCTTTCTTGCTTCGGGGACGATTCATCCAAACATTGTCTTAGAATATTGGTAAAATTTTGGCATTTCTTGTCAATATTTTCATGATGGTAGACCCAGTTCACCCTTGCTAGTCTATTATTGATGTGTTGATAATCAATTTTACCCCTGGTCATAATAATGGTTCCATTTTGTTTTTCATTCGTTTCAACATTCAATTCTAAGGTAATTAAATAATGATCACTTATTTTTGGCGTTTCATAGACCTTACAATTGATAGGTTGATTTGTAAATACTAGATCTATTAAGCTACCCCCATTATCACTAGGATGAGTAATACTATCAACAGCCTGTTCAAAGCCCATGTCTGATGTTGAATTTTTCAGTCTTCTACTATAGGTGCTATTCGCTAGAAAATTTATATTAAAATCCCCGACAATTATAACAGGGCAGTTTATGTCTGTTAAAGTATTGGACCACTGCTCAAAATAGTTTAAAAAATCAGCATCACTACTACTGGGTGAATGATATAAACATATTAAATGAATAACTCTGCCATAAAACACTTCCAAATGTAACAACCAAAAATTCCTCAGTAACACATGTCTCTTTGTATTCAATATCTTCACCTCTTGCTCCAAATAAACTAATACTCCTCGGGTATGTCGGCTATCACTATCTACCCTGATGATTTGATATCCATCTATGAATATTTCATTATCTCCAATTTCTTCAGTCAATCTAACTTCTCCCAAACAGGCAGCAAAGGGTTTATTCTTTATAATAAGTGCATGTATTTCATCAAATTTTGGTATCAGGCTCTGTACATTCAAAACAATTACTAAGCCTTCTTTTCCAAAGTGTTTTTCATCGTTGAGTGATCTCCTAAAAAAGATTTTTCTTTTATACATTCGTTCTCAGGTTCTTCCTGTTTTTTAGCGTTTCTCAACTCTTCCATCAAAGATATATTATAATGACTTGCCTTTGACTGGTTGTGAGATGATTCCTCATTTATTTCCAGTAAGTTTTGCGTTTCATTTGTGGATTCCATGTTTTCTGTTTCATTTTGTGGCATTATGGCTTTTGTAGAACAAATTGGAATTAGTTGTTTATTTGTCATAGATTGCTCATATATAATGTTTTTTATATGTTCGCCTACTAACACTTTTCCACGGTATTTTATAGAAAGTATTTTTCTGATAAAAAACGATTTGCTGTTTAGTATTGAATTCACATTTAGAAATGTCATTGACTTATTGTTCCCATTATTTAAGCAAAGTTCGTAGTGCATTTTTATATTATGTTTGTCTATAAAACTATTCAGTACTATTCTATTTCTCCACAAAGGTACAGACAGCCTATTATATTTGTATAAAAACTTATCTGCTTTAATATGTCAGTTACTGATTCATGAGCATCAACTCCTTTCATCATATTCACTAAACCACCCATTATAATAACATAATCTTTCCTTCCGTAGTCTTTTGTTAGATTAATCACACCTTCCAATATTTGGTCCAGCAGGGCATTGTGTTTGATGAAGGAAGTTACTGAATATTCATCATTACACATTTCTCTTAGTATGGTGGCAAAATCTATTGCATTGCTATCACCCAGTATTAGAATGTTATTTTTCTTATCAACTTCTTGGTAAACAATTTTTCCATTGGTACTATTATTTTGTTTGACCAGTTTATGTGCATTAGGTTTACTCACCCTTTTTTTTTGTGTGTTTGGGATTCTCCTTCCACTTGTGGCAGTATCTTCTGTGTACACTTTTTTAATGTTTTCAGTTTGGGTGCCAGCTTCTTTTTTGTCTCCCTCAAAAACCATATGGCTGTTTTTGTTCATTTGATCAATACACTTTTTTAATTCCTTGATTTCAGACTCCTGTTTAGTCATTAAGTCGTTTAAATCTTCTTCGTTTTTCATTGCTTCTTGGAGAAAAGTACGATTTTCCAATTTCAACTTTTCTATAAATTTAGTTTTCTGGATGCTGTCCTCTGTCACTATTAAGAGTTCTGATTTCAGTATTTCTATTGTCTCTTCTAGCAGGTTTGTTTCACTTTCACTTTGACAACATTCGATTTTATGTCCTCCCAAGAACTTTTTATTCATTACTCTGCTTATACAGCTTTTATGGTATATATTGTAACATTTGACACACACACATAACTTTTAAACTCTTTGTCTTTACAACATTTATAAGCGTTTTTTGAGGAGCATGATGATTCTGAACTTATCTTGTCAGCCATTTTGTCACTATCCTCTATATCTTTCAGTCGCAGATCATTCCACATCTGATTTTATGAACATTCTGTTTATATTTTCAACAAATCAATCTATCATACCCCATGACAGGTTTTAATGTCAGAAAACACTAATTTCAAAGTGTCTCTCCAAAAGAAATGATTCTAACTTTTTCCATCTTTGCAAAGTGAGATTGCTTCTTGAAAATGTGTTTCACATTTCTTCCGGTCTTCCTGATGATCGTGAAAGCGTGAAATAAATTTTCGTCGACAAAAATGTATTGAAGACCTAGTGAATGCGATGTCTCTCCTGCGTCAATGTTACGAATGATTTCTGGTGAGTACTCTCTTTTGGAAAACATTCTTCTTTGCCTCATTCATCTTTATGAGTTCTTAATCAAGACTGGAATAGAAAATCAAATAACTATCTGAATGAAAATGCAAATTTTCAATTTCAGATTTTTTCTTTTGAGTTAGGGCCTTTTCAGAATATCTATCAGATGTAGTTCAATGTCCAGCGTGGCTTTAGCCGGGGAAGTAGTTGTTTTCTGTTAGACATTCACAAAAAATAACTTCATTTTAATCGTGGATTTTTCAATTCACAGATAAATCTTTCTATCAATATTCAATTGAGAATGTTTCCCTTTTCAAAATAGAGTCAAATTATAAAAGTCAATGAAGGAGTTCCTTTAAGCAACAGGCCAATCTACATTATGCAAACTTGACGTCATTCACAATTCAGCACTACGATTAGCATTAGGTGCTCATCGCACAAGACCAATAGAGAGTATTTGCTGCGAAGCAAGAGAACCCCCTTTAAGGTAGTTGTCGGGCTACAACATAATCAAAAATTAGTCTCGATTGTAGCGCGATGCAATACATGTTCAAGCGCCGAATTAGAGGGATCTTTTTCAAGGGAACTGTACGCTGAGAAACGCAATTAGCACGCGTGATACAGCAAATAAGTCATGACTGGACTGATGGCAACGTCGCAATCCAACGATCGCTCGCATTTAGTTGTTCAAGATACTCTTATGAACAAGCAGTTAAAGCTATGGATCGATTTCGCGCAAAAACTGGTAGGTTTGCTAAAGCAAAAGTTGAAAAAAGGAAACACAAATTGTCTGAATTGTGTAAGGCTCGAAATACGAACAAAAAACAGTCTAATGAAAATGATATGTGTGAAGGAAACGCATTGTTAATCTCAAAGAACTTGGGATTGAGTACAAGATTGAGTACAATTTCTGGTCAATTATATTTGAATGATATACAAGTCAATTCACAAAATTTAGTAGATTGTTTGGTAGCATTTAAAGAATTTTTAAATTTATCTACAACTCCAAATTTGGGCTTAATTTTAAACAAAAAATTAAAAATTTCAAATTAATACAAACTAAACATCAGATAATTTCCACGAAGCGATGTATGATGTACAAATTTTACAGAAATTAGTTCGTTTTATTGGTAAAGAGTCAGACTTATCAACATACATGAAATCATATAAAGAATGTATTTCAGAGCGACTTGAGAACGAAAGAATATCTCGTAATTTACCCAATTTAAGTGCCCTAAAAAATGTTATATCACGGGATCTATTGAAAAAAATTGCGCAACAAAATATAACGTACCAGTACTAAAAATAGAAAAGCATTAACTAAAATCATCAATGAATTAAAAATAAATGTTTAGTATAATAGTCAAGAATAAATAATATTACATGCATTGTTGTTTATATTTTTTGTAGATTTATACGTTATATTTCATTAGCCTGTTAGAAATCTGAATAATTTTTGTTTATGTTTCAAAATATTCGAATTATGTTATACGTACATGTGTTGTACAAATATATAAATACAATAAAGTTTATGCACTGTTTTTTGCCGTTACTCGTTGAAACTACATTTTATTTTATATCTATTCCCATTGTAATATGTTTAAAATGCATCAGTATAAATTAACGCAATCATTCACAATTATTATTCATAAATATGTGAGTTCCAAAACACAGTTCAATTTAAAATAGCAAGACCCTCGCGCTCTCGTTTATTTGAATCACCAGCGATTGCTTGAGGCGTTGCCACGATTCTCAGCCTTCACCATCCTGTACTTCTCATACGCAATAATTTAGAAACTTCTTATAACAATAAATAAATAACTGTATGGCTACGCGTCTGATTTTTTTTTTATAAAATTTGTTACGTACCTTTCAATAATACACTAGTTTTTCAAAAAGATCTGAATGGAGGGTTTTTAGTTATGCCTTAAAATGTGGTGTCCGCGGTAGCTCACTATATGGATTACGTGTTAAACGTTGCAACTTTGAAGCCTTATATCTCGCTTTCGGTGTGGTAAATGATTCCAAAAATTCAATATGATACAGGTAATAATGTTAACTAAAAATGGTATCAATATAAACGAAATTTGATTGGAAGTAGATTTCACGACAACTACCTTAAGATACTGTCGACAACACCTAAGTCTCTCATACGCTTCTTCTATTGCTGCCAAACCAACGCATCCAACCTTTGATGACGTTTTCTCGAGTCGTTTCAAACAAAATTTCACAGGACACCCGAGAACAGCTCCTCCTTTCTACGAAAGAATCAATAAGCTCTCACAAAGTCTAGAACTCACCCTCCTTTCAGTATTCTCGAATTGTATTACCTCCTATCCTCCTTGGCTGATCAATGTCCCTACATGTGACCTCACCATATCCGCTTTCAACAAAAATGAAACGCCTCCCCAAATTTTATTAAACCTCTTTCACCACAAATTGACTGAATATCAAAACTATGTAGCACTGTATACCGACGCCTCAAAAACAGAACAGGGAGTTGGCGCAGCTCTAGTAACACCTAATGGAACATCGAAATTCAAACTAACCCAATCATCAAGTATATACACCGCTGAACTTTTTGCTATATTACAAGCATTACATTTCGTGAAGAATCACCCCGATGGAAAATTTCTAATCATATCAGACTCTTTGAGCGCACTTGAGGGTATGCAACAAATATACACAGAAAACCCAATCTTACTTATGATGGAAAACGAACTACAATGTATCTAAGAGGAAAAAAGTTATCATGATGTGGGCCCCCTCTCATATTGGGATTGCTGGAAATGAGAGAGCAGACATATCCAGAACAACCAATTCAGATATGAAATCATTCGTCAAAAGTAAAGCAATTGAAGAATGGCAAAGAGACTGGCAGCAGTCAAGTTCAAAACTGGCGCAAATAAAACCATACGTAAAACCATGGGTTTACACCTTCCAAAATGGAGAAAACATCAAACAAATCTCTGCCGTCTAAGTATGGGCCACACAAAATTTTCGCACGACTACCTATTGTCATGTTCTGAACAAACAATATGTGAAGTGTGTAATACAACAGTGCCTGTAAAACATATCCTGGAAATATGTCCCAAATTTCAAGAAGCAAGAAACAAATACCAAAATTCGCAAAATCTACATGAAACTTTGGGAAGAAACTGTAATGTTATTAATCTCATGTCATTCTGAACACATATTAATATGTTCCACTCAATCTAAATGTAATGTATTGTTGCGCTAATAACTCTTGTGGTTGATACGCTAATTCTTAAATAAAAAAATAGAGTGATATATAATTATTTTTTTCATTGAGGTTTTCCATTATCATTCGGCAAATGATTCCGAGAAAAAGATATTGAACCAAAACTGTTTTTTCGGTAATTTCAAGTTTTACTCCAAAACGAATATTTTTCTCCAAAATTTTGCAATAAAATATCAATAGATGAAAAATTCTCAAAAAGTTTTGAGAATCAAAAAAAAATCTGTACCTTCATCAGAAACTGGAATATTCAACTCCTTGTGTTTTTCTCCTCTACAAAGAAACACCTATTACTGTTTCAGGTCCGAATTTTCGGGAAGTATTTCTGAATGATTGAATCCTATTCGGCATAATATACATTATTTTTATGATTAATTCATGAAATAGCACCGATCAGAACTTCATGAGAACATAATGTTACTTCCATTAAGGGTCAAATATGGAGTAAAAATAAGATGACCAATCTCTCATCCCATTGTTTGTTCAGGCTTTTCGTAGTCGATCGCTTCCTTAGCGGGAAGAGGAGGAACAACAAATTCTATATCTCATATATTCATGAAATTGAGATTTCTGAAATTTCGGAATTATAAATATTAATTTGGAAGTAAGATAGAAAAAAAGTGGATAATAAATTTCTGTTCAATTTTTCATTAATACCAATACTCAAAAGATAATAAAAACTTTCCGATAACAAAAAATATTACTCTACGAACTGCTGCTCACATAAAATTTGCCGTTGATTGTTCTAGACAGTTTTCCATGGAAATAATAATTGTGAAAATATAGATTTTTTAGTTTTTATGCCAAGTGAATTAATGGTTTCATGTGATTAAAATACCCCAAAAAATATTAAGTACTCATCAGCAAATAGTTCAGGTTTTGTTTGGTTCTGATTCGTTCCCCACATCAAATTATATCTATGGTCGAAAAACATGCACAAAAAAAACAATTGCCTACTTTCCTGAGAAGCTCAATTTTGTTATCTCTAGTTGTTCCTGAAACTAGCTTTCCCGATATATTTTTCTCCATCAAATATTTCTGCATATTTTAATTCAATCGGACGAAATATATACTACTTGTATTTTAATTCTTTGTCATTTATTCACAATCGATCTCTAAGTACCCTTCCGATAGTAATATTTTTTATTATCCAAATAAAACAGGGGATAATCTCAATCAAGCATTAAAAAATCAGATTTTGTAGAGAACAAATAATTTTTTCAATGGTACCCATATGGTACCACTGAACATTCAACCAGATCCTTGAATTACCAACAAAAAGATACATATTGTCGAGTTATTACTTCACTATTGTCGATGTTGCAGCTTTCTAAGATTGAAAAAATCAATTAATGAACCGGAACTTTATGTGTATATATTTTTCCGCAATTTAGAACTAATGAGAGTAATCCCTGTGTACAATGCAGAATCTCTTTCCTCAACAGACTCATCTGGGCTTGAATTTAATGTGATGATTTCAGGTGGTTCAACCTATTTTGTATAGGTGAACTGTTCTTTCCTTCCCCCTTTCTTATCAATTGAGTGGACTTCATAACAAACATGAAAAGTTCAATAAATTTCACTTTCAAAAGACCGCAAAATTGAATTTCAAGAAAGTCAATAAAAAAGTTCCTTTGCCTAAAAAAATTGTTGAGAATTTCGATATCCAATCTTCAGGATGGTTGAAATCATTATATCGCTCCTCAGTTGGAAATTATATTTGCCTAATATTCTTGGTAGACCGTCTCCCCTATATGGTCTACATCAGTGTAAATGTATTTTTATCGTTTGATGCAGAAAAATTAAATCTACGATGAAAACTGAAGAATAAGGCTTTTAAGCCAATATTGGTTATTTTGTACTTTTTTCCAACCATCCTTTATGTAGATGGATTGATCGCACAAAATTCCCCTCAGAAAAAGAATTGGTAAATATATCTTCAAATATTGTAACTATTTCAAACTCAAATTCCCTAATCTGAAAAATGAACGATAAATATTTTTTATATTGAATTATGAACTACTTCTTGCGTTAGGACAGATCACGGATCCAGCAATTCATATATACTACATTCATGAAGGCAGCGATTGCGATGTTGCCAAACTTAGGGCTACACAACGCTACAAAAGTCTGTGGGCTCTACAAAGAAGTATATAATTCTGCAGTGTATATCCCTATATACGGAAAGCGCCCCCTACAGTTCGAACCAAAGAACTATATCGCGTATGTTGGTTATGGAAATGGTATATTGTGTGTCCCTTTCTAAAACGTGGGGAAATGACCTGCATTCAATTCTGATCACCCAGTGAAGAGATACAGGGTGATACTTTGTTGAGCCCGATATCGGGACTAACAAGGTTACTCCGGGCTAAACTGCGTCTCGTTAATATGCTTCACGGGATTCACAATGACCGTGTACATCTCTATATATATATATATATATATATATATATATATATATATATATATATATATATATGTGTGTGTGTGTGTGTATTTATGTATAGGTGTATATATGTGTATATATGTATATATATATATATATATATATATATATATATATATATATGTATATGTGTGTGTGTATAAATCTGCTATCTACTATATGTCCCGTTTGTCTGAACATAAAACATCTGTTAATATATATATATATATATATATATATATACCCTACTAGTAAATGAATGCGTTTACATATTGCATATTTATATTATATCATTTATTACACTACATTACTTTATCATAACTTACACTCTTTATTATTATTATCTTTGTCAGAATTATGTTGTATACATACGAAACCACTTACAAGCGATAGTCCTCCAGAACTAAAGCTTCTGTGGTACCCCATGTTTATTTATAACCATTTTTTTTTTTTAAATTTTTTATTATTATTATTGAGTGACTGGGAATGTTTGATTTTGACAGGAAGGTCATTGTACTCTAACAATCCTCTATGAAACAAAGAATTTGTAGTATAAGTTGTTCTTTGTACATAAAAATTATTGTTTCTTCTGGTGGTGTTGTGTATTTGGTTTTGAAATACAATGAATTGATCGAAATAGGGAGAGGCCTGACCAGACACAATCTTAAGATCAAAATCATTGAGTAATAAAACAACCTGTCTTTAACAGAAAGCCAATCCAAGGTTTGAAGCATTAATATAATTGGGGTATATCTGCTGCATCTCAGAATAACACGCATTCCTCTATTTTGCAGTTTTGCAAGGCTGCAATACTATTTCCATCAAGCAATGCAAGTACACTAGCACAGTAATCAAAATGTGGTTGTATTATAGTTTTATAAACAGTTAGGGTAGTTTGAAGAGTAAGGTTTCTGCTAATTTTTGTGAAGAAAAATTGTTTTTTCAATATTTTATTGTACATATATTGAAAATGTTTTTTTAGGCTAAGTGTATTATCTACAATGAATCCCAAATATTTTATATCCTCGACAATTTCAATAGTTTCACCGTTAATATTAATATTTATAACATTTTTGTCAATCTGATTATATTTATAATGTGTTGTTATGATCATGGCTTTGGTTTTATTAACATTCAGTTTGAGTTTATTGATGTTAAGAAAGTGTAATATATGTTTAAAAGTAAAATTATTTTTTTTATCCAGGCTAACGTTACTTGCAGTCAACACCATATCGTCGGCAAACATATTAAGGAATTCACAATCTTGAATATAGTTCACATTATTTAGGTAAAAGATAAATAAAAGAGGACCTAGTACACTTCCCTGGGGTACTCCAGAGGTGACACTTCTATAACCAGAAAAAATATTATTGACTTTAGTACACTGCTCTCTATTCAATAGAAAACTGTTGAACCAAGCTAGTGCAGTGCCTGTTATGCCATAGTATTGAAGTTTCGTTAGTAGAAGAGTGAGGTCAATAGTCTCAAAAGCTCTTTTAAAGTCTAGGAAGACTTAATGTTTTGAGATTTTGTGTGACCACTCTTGTTCGTATATTCTTGTCTGTCAGTTTAGTCTGCCATCAGGAACTTTTTCCATGAAATTTTATTTTCTAGTTAATTTGATTGTAATTTTTGAATGATACACATAGATTGAACCGGAACACCAAGGCCAACGAAATTATCAAAAAATCATGGTTAGTTTGCTGTCTTACTGATATCCCTCAGACTCCATTAAATGATTAGTTGTTTAGGGTTTTATTATGTACAACCTCATGTTTGTTAGAGTTCCATGTCTAGTCCCGTCTTTATTTATTTATTTGGTATAAACGAGAAAACCCCTATTGTTACAAGAAGTTGTACAAATTAGAATATGAAAAGTACATAAAATACTTAAAAATAAAAAAAGATAAAAAATACATACAAAAATCTAAAATCCAATTAATTGCAGAACTTTTTAAAGCCTCCAACGAGTCTGTGAAAAAATCAAGTTCTGAAGCATTAGCTTCCCTTAATATTCTTGACATTGGACTATTAAATCCATAATTAGTAAGATGTGAGTTCTCTACAAAAACAGTTTTATTGTCCCTTGTTACTCTTTGTTTGGCTCTCAGATAAACTGAGGAGAGAAGTTCTGGGCAATTTAATTGGCATGACAGTAATTTGAACAGAAATATTATATCAGCTTGAGTCCGCCTGTTTTCCAGTGTGGTTAGGTGTAATATGGAACGAATAACAGTGTAGTTATGACAATGGTCCCTTTGTAAGCCCATTTTGTAGGCAACAGTACGCAAAAATTTATTTTGGACCCCCTCCAGTGATGTTTTGTTAACTGAATAGGAGGGACACCAAAAAATGGATGCATATTCCAAGTGTGACCTTATTAATGAACAATACAAAATGTTCATT
Source organism: Gonioctena quinquepunctata (assembly GCA_018342105.1). Taxonomy (NCBI): domain Eukaryota; kingdom Metazoa; phylum Arthropoda; class Insecta; order Coleoptera; family Chrysomelidae; genus Gonioctena; species Gonioctena quinquepunctata. The sequence continues at coordinate 401,755 of JAFIRS010000627.1, read as the reverse complement.
GTATTTACTGAAAAGTATTTACTGATCCTGCCTTCATAACCTAGAAGTTTAAGTGATTTCAAGGTTATTTTGTTAATATGGGTGGAAAATCACAGTTTTTTGTCAACTCAGCAAACAATTTTGGTCGGCATTATTCTGTCCCATAATATGTTGGCCAGATCAGTCCAGAACGGTAAGATTCCTGTAGCCTAAAGCGGGCCAGTGAAAATAGGAGACACTGGTCATCATCAGGGCCAATGCCTGTTTGACGGTGACTTTTAAATGATGGGCCTTTGAAGGCAAAACTGTGGCAATCATTGATGGCCCAGTAGAAATACTGGATGTTACCTAACCAGAGGGTCCAGTGTGAATTATGTACAATATTTACTGACTGCCTACCCCTTTAAAATGTAATGGATTACAAAAAGTTTTCTACCTATTTTGAGTATGAAAAAAAATCAATTTTCCTTTGAACAATCGAACCAAATGACTTTATGAGTTTCGCAAAACATATTTGGAATTTATAGAAATATGATATTGCAAAAAACGTTATGAAGATAAGGCAAATCTAATAGTTTATACACACTTTAATGAAATACATAATACATAACATGAAATAACATAAAACAACAAAAACAATTCTTTGATTTGAGAACATAAAAAATATTAAGTAAAATGTTACTTGCAACAACATAAAAAACAATTCTTTGGGGTGAAAAAAATTAAACAAGTAGCACATGAGTATCAAAGATCAGGAGTACCATCCCCCCCTTCCTCTGCCGTTTTTGTCCTCCTTTTGTTCCTGCCCCCTTGTCGGTCAGGTGCGGTTCTCAGCCAGATTTTTACCACTCCAGCAACTTCTGCTTCTGTGGCGTTTCTTGTGAGTGGATTTTTTCGAAGACAAACTGAAAAACAAATTAGTCAAGTGCGAGTGTAACTTTATTTTCTCGAAAACCACAAAATTCGAAATAATTATAGTCTTCTAGTAAGATTCAAGTGAAGTTCTAATATTCCTATTTTTTCATAATTTTCATGAAAATATTTTTCTTTTTAATTATTGAGAAATATGCACTGTGACAGATGGACAGACAGACAGAAGTGAGTAATTACATAAGGGTTTCCATTTCTGCATATCGAGATAACCATAGAACTACTCTGTGAAGAATACTAATGATTGAATCTCACCTAATATCATTTTTGGAACATTCTTTAGGCTCATGAACTCTTTTTTACCCCTTCCAGTCCAGTTATACTGAATAGACAATTCATGGGAGACTATTTTGGTTATTAATCTCCTTGTTGCATCTCCAACATCTTTGCCTCCAATGCTTAAAAAAGATGCGGCCTGAAAAAACTTTCTGGAACCTCCAGTTCTGTAATTTTCATATACACATTTATTTATATATATATATATATATATATATATATATATATATATATGTATAATGTAGTAAAAGTTATTTTATACATACCGCATTTCGGAAAAAATCCTCATCTGCCAATTTTCTATCGAATTCTTTCAATTCGCCCTCCTGATTTATTGGTAAAATCAAATTTTCAGGGGTCTCCACATGTTCACTGAAAGCATTTCGCTGAACTATTTGTAACAAAAATTTAACATCTTGAGCTAGGAATTCAATTTTTCTTATTGCAGAATTCAGCTTAGCTGCAAAAGAATAAAATATATGCTTCACATATCTGATATCAAAAACTCAATATTAAAATAGGCTTGCTGAACATTACCTTCTGTGTTCTTGTAGTTACAGCACGAATTCTGTAGAGGTGGAAGTTTTTGTCTATTGTGTGATTCATTCATTTTGATGGTGTTGTCCAATTCACCATCAGTTTCCTTATCAAACTGGATCACTCTGCTGTTGTGTTTTTTTATCATGGGAGGAGAGAGAGTTGGGAGATCATCTTCTGATGAGGTACTATATTTTCTTGTCGATTTTGTTGGTTGGGAATATTCCCGTGGTTTGCTAGAATTGATTATAGATATATATTGACTTACCTCATTTCATCGGGAGAATTCGACATCCTTCTTTCACTCATACACTTTCATTAATTATTAATAATATGCAAAACACAAGGTATGTGGCAGAAAACAAAATACGGTAATTCGTAAATGTGTCAAATGTCAAAGTCAGTTCAAAGACATCAGCGTCATTTGGTTTGATACTCTCCTTAGTCTCAGGTCACAGTGCCACATAATCAACGGAACGGTAATGCATGATATATTGGGTTTAGGATTGGTCAATTTGATTATTGATGCTGAATTGAATAAAGTCTTTTTTTTCAAGGCATCCTTACTCGAGGAAGCAACGAGTGACCATTATGATCTTTTTACATAAAGGTTAATATATCCTTCTTGTGTGTTTGTTAAGAAAATCTGAACAACACTTATTCTATGACATAATACCTAATACAATTTTAGTTTTATGCGACAAACATTACGCAGAATAATTCTATTCTATTATTTTGGTCCAAAGTCAAAAATATATGTTTTCTCAACTGTACAATAACACTTGAAACAGGCCATCATTTGGATGATGCTGGTCAAAAGATACACTTTTGATAGTATTGGCCCATTGCTGGCTATATTATAGGTACCCGATTACAATATTCCGTACATTGGGCCGACATTTTGCCGATGCAACTTTGCCGTTGCCAGCATGTAGCCAACCGATCATGCATTGGGCCAGAGGACGGCCACAGATTGTCAAATGCAACATCAAGATCTTTGACTTCGTCAACTTGGTTCAAAGGCAAGGAGTTTATGCAGTATTCGTATGTGATCGGTGTTTAAGAACGATTGAAATGCATAACTAGACATTTGTCGTGATTTAGTTCTAAGCAATTACTTCTACACCAATCAGTTAAATGGTTCACATCATCTTGAAGTTTCAAACAATCAACATACGATTCAATCACACGGTATAGCTTGATATCATCAGCAAATAACAATCCTTCAGAGTTAATAATATATGTAATGAGTTTACTTTTTCATTGCTGCTTACCCCAATATCCCTAGTTTTGTACCTAACTAGTCAGCAAATACTTCCCACACACACACACACATACATATATATATATATATATATATATATATATATATATATATATATATATGTGCTGACCGAAACCACAAATGAGCGGCTGGCTTCTGTTTGATGACTCCGTTGATTTGTCGTTTTCTACCAAGTGTTGTTCATCTTTGCACTTCTCCACCGTACTGATGAGGGCCGAGAGCCCGAAACACTTCTCTTTGAGGGCTATGTCCATTAAAAGTCTTCTACTTTGTTTTTAACAGTCCCCTCACTATTACTCTCTTTCATATATATATATATATATATATATATATATCTGGCGATTGTGGTTCTTGAATCCTGGTATATATATATATATTTGGCGGAGCTTTCTTAGGTTATTGGATTCTGGGTAGGATATATCTAATATTTCAAATCATTTACGGCAACGTTGCACAATAAAGAGTTCAGAAACAAAATGTCCCCAAAGCATAAACAAAAACAGAAAAAGGAAACTCTCATGTAAGAATGCATTCAATGCTGCCAAGAACACGTAAAAATTAAATAAAGCCTGAAGATGTCCCCGGTCAGGGACGAAACGTTGCCATAAATGATTTGAAATTTTAGATATATCCTACCCAGAATCCAATAACCTAAGAAAGCTCCGCCAAATATATATATTTATATATATATATATATATATATATATATATATATATGTGTGTGTGGGAAGTATTTGCTGACTAGTTAGGTACAAAACTAGGGATATTGGGGTAAGCAGCAATGAAAAAGTAAACTCATTACATATATTATTAACTCTGAAGGATTGTTATTTGCTGATGATATCAAGCTATACCGTGTGATTGAATCGTATGTTGATTGTTTGAAACTTCAAGATGATGTGAACCATTTAACTGATTGGTGTAGAAGTAATTGCTTAGAACTAAATCACGACAAATGTCTAGTTATGCATTTCAATCGTTCTTAAACACCGATCACATACGAATACTGCATAAACTCCTTGCCTTTGAACCAAGTTGACGAAGTCAAAGATCTTGATGTTGCATTTGACAAAAAACTGTGATTTTCCACCCATATTAACAAAATAACCTTGAAATCACTTAAACTTCTAGGTTATGAAGGCAGGATCAGTAAAGACTTTTCAGTAAACACAATGAACATTTTGTATTGTTCACTTGGAATATGCATCCATTGTGTGGTGTCTCTCCTATTCAGTTAACAAAACATCACTGGAGAGGGTCCAAAATAAATTTTTGCATACTGTTGCCTACAAAATGGGCTTACAAAGGGACCATTATCATAACTACACTGTTATTCGTTCCATATTACACCTAACCACACTGGAAAACAGGCGGACTCAAGCTATAATATTTCTGTTCAAATTACTGTCATGCCAATTAAATTGCCCAGAACTTCTCTCCTCAGTTTATCTGAGAGCCAAACAAAGAATAACAAGGGACAATAAAACTGTTTTTGTAGAGAACTCACATAATTATGGATTTAATTTCAAAAGTTCTGCAATTAATTGGATTTTAGATTTTTGTATGTATTTTTTATCTTTTTTTATTTTTAAGTATTTTATGTTCTTTTCATATTCTAATTTGTACAATTCTTGTAACAATAGGGGTTTTCTCGTTTATACCAAATAAATAAATAAAGACGGGACTAGACATGGAACTCTAACAAACATAAGGTTGTACATAATAAAGCCCTAAACAACTAATCATTTAATGGAGTCTGAGGGATATCAGTAAGATAGCAAACTAACCATGATTTTTTGCTAATTTCGTTGGCCTTGGTGTTCCGTATCATTCAAAAATTACAATCAAATGAACTAGAAAATAAAATTTCATGGAAAAAGTTCCTGATGGCAGACTAAACTGACAGACAAGAATGTACGAACAAGAGTGGTCACACAAAATCTCAAAACATTAAGTCTTCCTAGACTTTAAAAGAGCTTTAGAGACTATTTACCTCACTCTTCTACTAACCAAACTTCAATACTATGGCATAACAGGCACTGCACTAGCTTAGTCAATAATATTTTTTCTGGTTATAGTAGTGTCATCTCAGGAGTACCCCAGGGAAGTGTACTAGGTCCTCTTTTATTTATCTTATACCTAAATGATGTGAACTATATTCAAGATTGTGAATTCCTTAATATGTTTGCCGACGATATGGTGTTGACTGCAAGTAACGTTAGCCCGGATAGAGCTATTGAAAAAATTAATTTAACTTTTAAGCATATATTACCCTTTCTTAACATCAATAAACTCAAACTGAATGTTAATAAAACCAAAGCCATGATCATAACAACACATTATAAATATAATCAGATTGACAAAAATGTTATAAATATTAATATTAACGGTGAAACTATTGAAATTGTCGAGGATATAAAATATTTGGGATTCATTGTAGATAATACACTTAGCCTAAAAAAACATTTTCAATATATGTACAATGAAATATTGAAAAAACAATTTTTCTTCACAAAAATTAGCAGAAACCTTACTCTTCAAACTACCCTAACTGTTTATAAAACTATAATACAACCACATTTTGATTACTGCGCTAGTGTACTTGCATTGCTTGATGGAAATAGTATTGCAGCCTCGCAAAACTGCAAAATAGAGGAATGCGTCTTATTCTGAGATGCACCAGATATACCCCAATTATATTATCAGTGTGAAAGCAGCCACTAGTTCCAGCCACGTATTTTCGGTGCTTATGTGGATGTGGGTCCGTCCGCCAGTGGTCGTCTACTGATGGTTAGAATTCGTGGCCAGCCATGAAATAAATTATATCGTTTCTGTTAAGAATGTGAGAATGTTTTTTGTAATAAATGTATGCTACGCGGAATCCTTGACAAGATGTATAAGTCACCCGATTTTGTCAGGCTAAAATTAACCCTCCACCACCCCTATCATGAATTTCTTTGAAATTATTCAATTTCCATAAAAAACGCGCGGTTCAGGATTTTTTTTTCATAAATATATGCTACCAAGAATGCTTAACAAGATGTATATGTCACTCGATTTTGTCGGGCAAAAATTAACCCTCTACCACCCCTATCACGAATTTCTTTGAAATTATTCTATTTCCATAAAAAACGCGTGGATGGGGATTTTTTTTTCATAAATATATGCTACCAAGAATGCTTAACAAGATGTATATGTCACTTGATTTTGTCGGGTAAAAATTAACCCTTCACTACCCCTATCAAGAATTTCTTTGGAATAATTCTATTTCCATAAAAAACGCGTGGATGGGTATTTTTTTTTATAAAAATGGGGATTTTTTTCCATAAATATATGCTACCAAGAATGCTTAACAAGATGTATATGTCACTCGATTTTGTCGGGCAAAAATTAACCCTCCACTACCCCTATCAAGAATTTCTTTGGAATAATTCTATTTCCATCCACGCGTTTTTTTATGGAAATAGAATTATTCCAAAGAAATTCATGATAGGGGTAGTGGAGGGTTAATTTTTGCCCGACAAAATCGAGTGACATATACATCTTGTTAAGCATTCTTGGTAGCATATATTTATGAAAAAAAATCCCGATCTACGCGTTTTTTTATGGAAATAGAATTATTCCAAAGAAATTCTTGATAGGGGTAGTGGAGGGTTAATTTTTGCCCGACAAAATCGAGTGACATATACATCTTGTTAAGCATTCTTGGTAGCATATATTTATGGAAAAAAATCCCCATTTTTATGAAAAAAAATACCCATCCACGCGTTTTTTATGGAAATAGAATTATTCCAAAGAAATTCTTGATAGGGGTGGTGGAGGGTTAATTTTTGCCCGACAAAATCGAGTGACATATACATCTTGTTAAGCATTCTTGGTAGCATATATTTATGAAAAAAAGGGGTGTGGAGGGTTAATTTTTGCCCGACAAAATCGAGTGACATATACATCTTGTTGAGCATTCTTGGCAGCATATATTTATGAAAAAAATCCCCATCCACGCGTTTTTTTATGGAAATAGAATAATACCAAAGAAATTCGTGATAGGGGTGGTAGAGGGTTAATTTTTGCCCGACAAAATCGAGTGACATATACATCTTGTTAAGCATTCTTGGTAGCATATATTTATGAAAAAAAAATCCTGAACCGCGCGTTTTTTATGGAAATTGAATAATTTCAAAGAAATTCATGATAGGGGTAGTGGAGGGTTAATTTTAGCCTGACAAAATCGGGTGACATATACATCTTGTCAAGGATTCCGCGTAGCATACATTTATTACAAAAAACATTCTCACATTCTTAACAGAAACGATATAATTTATTTCATGGCTGGCCACGAATTCTGACCATCAGTAGACGACCACTGGCGGACGGACCCACATCCACATAAGCACCGCAAATACGTGGCTGGAACTCGTGGCTGCTTTCACACTGATAATTATATTAATGCTTCAAACCTTGGATTGGCTTTCTGTTAAAGACAGGTTGTTTTATTACTCAATGATTTTGATCTTGAGATTGTGTCTGGTCAGGCCCCTCCCTATTTCGACCAATTCATTGTATTTCAAAACCAAATACACAACACCACCAGAAGAAACAATAATTTGTATGCACAAAGAACAACTTATACTACAAATTCTTTGTTTCATAGGGGATTGTTAGACTACAATGACCTTCCTGTCAAAATCAAACATTTCCACTCACTCAATAATAATAATAATAAATAATAAAAGTGTATTCACTAAGAAACTAAGAAACAACAAGAGTGTTTATATAATAAAGGTGGTTATAGCAAATAAACATGGGGTACCACAGAAGCTTTAGTTCTGGAGGACTATCGGTTGTACGTGGTTTCGTATGTATACAACATAATTATGACAAAGATAATAATAATAAAGTAGTGTAAGTTATGACAAAAGTAATGTAGTGTGATAAATGATATAATATAAATACACATAAACATGCAATATGTAAACGCATTCATATACTAGTCGGGTATATATATAATTAACAGTAGGGTTTTATGTCCAGACAAACGGGACATATAGTAGATAGCAGATTTATATACACATATATATATACATTTATACACACACATACATAAATACACACACACACACACACATATATATATATATATATATATATATATATATATATATATATATATATATATATATATAAATATATATATATATATATATATATATATCTGTCTATCATACGAGCGTCCATACTTTATCACATTCCATTCATTAGGGCGTTCACGGAAATAGAGCGTCCGTATATGGACGCTCTATGCACTTACCATGTGAAAATTGGTCAGAAGACTCTAGATATGAAGAAAATCTCTCCCACAAAATTTGGGTGGACCCTTTTTGATGACCAAATGAAGATAAAGTATACGGCTGCCGTATATTATTAGTTGGTGGTTCTCACCGCTGGGATCGCGGGAAGCTTCGACTCGTATACGATTGGTTCATATACTCAATAGAGTGCCGACCGTATATATATATATATATATATATATATATATATATATATATATATATATATATATATATATATATATATATATATATCAATCAATCAAAATATACTTTATTGTCCAAAGAATCATAATCTCATTGACAAAGCATGTGTTAGATAGATAGATAGATAGATAAGTTTATTGTGTTAAAAAAAAATACAATTATTTTTATTCACAAGGGCTCGGCTAATAAGCGAGCGTAATTCCACATGGATCCTAAGTATAATGAAGAGTTGTACAAATTTTTACGTTGTAGCTAATAGCCACATTTACACAGTCATTCGTTCATAATGAACGAACGTAGCTTCATTATATTCATCAGGGACTTCGCTAGGTTTGCTAACAGTAACATGTTTTGTGTATTGAGTACAAGTACTAGACCATCAATATTGCCGATAGGTTGAAACGAAGATGTACAGGAAAATGATCGGATAAATATTGATCGTCTAGCACTCTGAGAAAGTTGATAATGTCAAGTTTATTTGAATTACAATATCACAGATCAATTACACTTTGCCCTGAGGCACTGCAAAAGGTAACATTTGCCGGTCTATCACTTGAAATATGACCATTCAGTAACGAAAAATTATATTCCGCCATGAAGTCCAATAGGCAGTGGCCTCTAAACTTAGATACTCTATGCTTGCTGACCATGTTAGAAAAAAAACCAGTATTTTCTAAAATTTGTTCAGGAATATGACTCAACTCGCCAACATGGCAATTAAAGTCACCAAGTAAAAATATTATATGACTGCTATATGTATCCAAAATGCAGTTTAGTGAAATACGAAAAAGTTCGAGCATTTGTCCAATGTCACAGGATGGCTTGAAATATACCGAACATACAATGAATTCACAGGAATGCTGTTTAAACAAGTAAATGAGCCACCAGGGAGATGACTCGAGAAGACGCACTGAAAAATATTTTCTGTATATGATTGCTATTCCACCGCTAGCGCGTCCTCTCGACCTCTCCCTGGTTGCTGGAGAGGAAACGATATTAAACTCAGAGCACAAACCTGAAGGTACCTCTAACGCACTAGTCATCCAGGTTTCACAGACGCACAAAACGTCAAAATGAACAGAATTATCCTGCAGAAAGTTGTCAATGTTTTTGTATCCTTGCATGTTCCAGAATATTAGATTTGTCCCAGCTCCCGCTCTCGGTTTTTTGAATGTTGTGGGGGAGTATCTGTGTTAGCCCCTCCCCTGCTAAGCGCTCTGCTAACTTTCGGTGGATTTTGTCTGGGCGATACTTCTTTATCGCGTGCTCGCTTTGGATTCCCTTGGCGATAATCTGAGACAGTGACGATTTTTGGGATGTTATTCACATATCTAATCGCCAAATTAGGAACTCCACTGGCTTTTTGGGCATTGAGATCATCGTACAGAGTGCCTAGTTGTTTCATTTGTCTTGGTGTTTTATCACTCTTGATTCTGATACGAGGATACTTGCTTCTGAGAATTTTTGACGTGTTTCTTAGCACAGTAACCACCTCTTTGCCACTAGAGAGCTCCACTTTGACCGGGCGTTTATGGTCAGTTTTAGGCCTTCCCAGACGAGTAATATGATTGATGGCTACAGTGTGGGGCAAGATTAGCTCATTTATGAGCCTCGCCACCTCGTCCTCTGGAACATTTTCTTCCAGGCCAAATACAATTAGGTTTTTCTCACGCTCAAAGCGCATTCTCATTTCATTGTATGTCTCCTCAAGGTTGGTCTCTTGCATTTTACTTTCAAGATTCTGTACTTTCGACTTCAAAGTGTCAGTTTCATCTTTCAAGACCTGGGCCAGACACGATTCAATTTTTTCATTTTGGGCTAGCAAAAGATTTCGAATTTCGGTCATGCTTTGTGTTAAAGCATTAAGCTGCTGGAGAATGATTTGTAGTGAAGCATCCTTGGCGTTGTTTCCGTCTTTTGACTCCATGTTCCGAAAATACACAATAGTTCCTGGTCTATACCTCAGCCGGGCCGACGAGGTGATACACCTTCGCTTGGGCGAACAAAAAGATAAAAGAAACACAGGCCGCAAAAAAGTAAATACTGCTTTTTGTCACTAGGGATTCGAGAAGTCACGATGGAATTGTAGGGAAAATTATTTAACTTTTCGTTGAAACGTAACTACATGAATAGTTGGCGGATGGAAACTAACAGTTTTACCGGACACTTGTAGGTTTTGCACTGACACAAATTTTGGTTTAAAAAGGATCGTGCATCTACCACAAATAGCGTTTCTACCCAGAGAATCACAATCGCGTGCGTACCGGTTTCGCATCAGCACGAGATCCACGAGCGTCCATACTTTATCACATTCCATTCATTAGGGCGTTCACGGAAATAGAGCGTCCGTATACGGACGCTCTATGCACTTACCATGTGAAAATTGGTCAGAAGACTCTAGATATGAAGAAAATCTCTCCCACAAAATTTGGGTGGGCCCTTTTTGATGACCAAATGAAGATAAAGTATACGGCTGCCGTATATTATTAGTTGGTGGTTCTCACCGCTGGGATCGCGGGAAGCTTCGACTCGTATACGATTGGTTCATATACTCAATAGAGTGCCGACCGTATATATATATATATATATATATATATATATATATATATATAATATATATATATCAATCAATCAAAATATACTTTATTGTCCAAAGAATCATAATCTCATTGACAAAGCATGTGTTAGATCATAACTACCATCATTATAATTATTACAGATGAGACAGTGTGGAGTCAGCTTTAAAATAACGAAAAGGTCAATAAATAAACAGTACACACACACCTAATATAGTAATGTAAAAGATTAAAATGTTAAAATGGTTAAATCACTAATTGACATTTTTAAAATATTTTCAATTAGATAATATATTTGTATCTTTGAAATTAGAATTATTTCATAATAGAATGGAATGAAAATACAATGTAGGAAATGAAAAATGTAATTAAAAATAATATTTGAAATTATTTTACGTTCTTTCCCATTAAGTGCTGAATTTTGGATTTAATTTGTGCTGTATTTCTCTTGATTTTTGTTCTGTTGATTAAATCGGAGATATGTTTTGTAGAAGGATATATTTTTTCATTATAAAATCTTGAAAGTTTTCTCTAACTAAACCCACTTCTTCTGTCGACCAACCTAAAAATTAACAAAAATTATTTTGCAAGCAAAATAAGAGAAGCTAACCTTTTTTCAGTTTTTTTTTATTCAATGGTAATTCGTCAAAATCTGAAATGATCAAAATATGTTGAAATTAATGTTTAGGATGTAGAAGGGAACGAGTGGATAAAATGATACTATTTTAGGAAAGATTGACCTAGTTTGCGATAATCATTCCAATTCAAATCATAAAAGTATTAAATTATATAGAAAAAATAATGGAAAGATATAGGTATATTGTAAAAATATATATTAATCGCATCTATATGAATGTAAATGCCCAAAAAACGACAGTTATTTTATTACTTACAAGCTTTTATTTAGTTTCACCTGTCCCGATGTTTGTCATCAAATCTTGCAAGTAAAATTTGACCCACTTCTAGTTGTTCGATTAACGTGAAATTTGGCAGGTGTTCATAGTTCTCGTGACAATTCATTATGCATGTGTTAAAGAAAAAAATAATAATGGCGGCTCCAAGATGGCGGACGAGATTTGTGTTTATGGTCCGATTCGATTCAAAATTGGTATTTGGGGGTTTCTAGGATCGAAGATTATGAATTTTCTGACAAAAGTCATGAAATCAAAATGGCGGCTTCAAGATGTCCGACGATTTCTGTGATTATGGTCCGATTCTATTGAAAATTGGTGTGGGGGTTTTCAAGGTCGGAGATTATGAATTTTTTGTCAAAATTCACAAATTCAAGATGGCGGCTCCAAGGTGGCGAACGAGTTTTGTAATTATGGTCCGATTCGATTCAAAATTGGTATGTGGGTGTTAGGGGTTTTTGGGGACGGAAATTATGAATTTAGTCGAAGATTATTGATTTTTTGTCAAAATTCATAAATTGACAATGGCAGCTCTAGGATGACGGAGGAGTTAAAACTAGATAGCTCAGAATTTACAGGAAAAAGGCCTCATAAAAATGACTTTAACAAAAATGCAAAGATTAAGGCGTACTTACTAAAAAGCACAAAATAAAATAATTAAAAAAACCTTTTTAAAAACAAGCTTTTATTCAAATACCCTAAAAAGTACAAAATAATTGCTTTGGATGTGTGACGTAGGTTATTCCGTAGATTCGAAAGCTTGTTGCATCTGTATTCAAAATGAAAACTTTGCGCGACAAGCTCTTGAATCTATAACTCACGGAATAACCTACGTCACACATCCAAAGCAATTATTTTGTACTTTTCAGGGTATTTGAATGAAAGCTTGTTTTTAAAAAGGTGTTTTTAATTATTTTATTTTTCCTTCCATAAAATATTAGCTGAGTTAACTGAGTATTGATGAATATTATCGGTCGTACCTTCAATATTTGACGTAGAAGTACTAGCTTTGACCAAAGATCTATCAGACTGATAAGACCCAGGAATGCATTCTACATAATCTGAAAAACACTTAATATATTAACAGCAACTATGTCTATAACTATTATGTCAAATTAAATTACCTTCACTAGTTTCTTCTGGATACTCTAAATTTTCATCGAAATCAATTTCTGCTTAAGACTTTCCTTTGTATTCCGCGGATAATGATACCTTGTCAACGGAATATTGCTCGTTGAATTTGGTGTGTGACACACCCAGAAGAATTTTCGAAATTTATTAATTTTACCCCTACAAAATAAAACTGGTTCATGAACATGAAGTTGATAACGAACGTCGTTTGAAATTTTGTGAGTTAATTAGTGAAAGATTGATACGCGATCCACAATTCTTATTTAACATTTGTTTTTCAGATGAATGCTAGTTTTATATTATTGATACTATCAATCGATATAATTGAAGGCAATATTCCAAACATAGTATCATAGAATTGGACAATACATACCCAAAATCGCTAAAAATTAAATGTGTGGGCTGTTACATTTGGGGACCGCATTTTTTGGTCCCATTTTAGCTATCTGGAAATTCGACTGGTGAAATATACCTAGAGTTGCTGTAAACCACTCTCGACCCTACTTTAACGAATGTAATTGAATAATATAACTTTCATCGGCCAGCAAATCTAGTTTTTCAGCAAGGTAGAGCACTCGCATACTATGCAAGTTCTGCAAAACGGTTTCTGGATGAAAATTTTTCTGGCAGATGGATTGAAAGGAAAGGTTTCTTCTGAATAGCCTGCAAGACCTGCTGATTCATCGCCACCTGTCTTTTTCTTGTAGTGGAAACATTTTAAATCTAAAATGTATGCAACCCAGCCCAATTCTTTAGAATACTTGCGACAACGAATAGTGTACGAGTGTCGACAAATAACTCCTGAAATGCTCCACAATGGCGAATATTTCTAACAGTGCCTTTGAAATTATATTTTGGAGGTTTGGGATAGATACTGTCAACATTTAGTTTATTGAAACGAGTGGTAAGAAATTTTGTTAAATTTAACGCCTTATCTCTTCCAAACTACTCACTCGACATCAACGAACAATATCCTGTTGCAAAGATAATTCAATTTCCTTCGAAATAAGGCATTACTCTCCCTTTCTATTCGAGATGCTGACGGTAGAAAAATACCAATGAAATATTTCCCCCTAAAAACTAATGCTCACGTGCCTACTTTGATTTATTAATTTAGGAGAAGATAAACCTACGTAAAATATTTTCGGTGGTCCACCCTCTATAGTTCTATAGTGTGAAGCAGATACAAACAATAAAATAGTATTTTTTCTACAGTCACCTGTAAAATCCGCATCATATAGCAAATTATTTATTAGTGAATGCCAACTGGCGTGCAGAAAAACAATCACCTGAATTGGTATTTCTTTAAATATTGCTAAATGTTACAGAAAAATATTGTAGATTTTGAATTTAACAGTCTAATCTATTCACAACCCTTCAGTGAAGCTTGAAGTTTTCTATATTTTTTCATGGGTTTTGGAATAAATCATTGAAACTAGATTAATTTTGTATTAAGTATTTGCATTTTAGTTTTCGTATGAGAAGTATATTCAGTAGCAAATTTAATAATTAATTAAAAACATTTTTAATGACAAGTTTTTATTCAAATGCGTTAAAAAGTGAAAAATAATTGCTTTGGATGTCTGACGTAGTTTATCCCGTGACTTACAGATTCAAGAGCTTGTCGCTCAAAGTTTTCAGTTCGAAAACAAAAGCGAAAAGCTTTCGAATCTATAACTCACTGAATGACCTACGTCACACATCTAAAGCAATTATTTTGAACTTTTTGGTGCATTTGAATAAAAGCCTGTCTTTACGAAGGTTTCTTAATCTATGCATTTTTGTTGAAGCGTCGTTATTATGAGGCCTCTTTCCTGTAAGTTCTGAGCCATCGAGTTCTTCCATGGGGAGACCATCTAAAAATTAACTCGTCCGCCATCCTGTAGCTTTCAATTTCAACTTATGAATTTTGACTGAAAAATCAATAACCGAACCCACAAACCCCGACATACCAATTTTAAATAGAAACGGTCCATAATCACAAAACTCGTCCACCATCTTGGAGCCGCCATCTTGAATCTATGAATTTTGACAATAAATTCATAATCTTCGACCCCAAAAACCCCCACATACCAATTTTGAATAGAATCGTACGATAATTACAAAACACGTCCACCATCTTGAATTTATGATTTATTGACAAACAATTCATAATCTCCGACCCCAAAAACCACCCCATACCAATTTTGAATATAATCGGATCATAATCACAGAGATCGTCTGGAGCCGCCATTTTTATTTTATGAATTTCGACAAAAAATTCATAATCTCCGACCCCGAAAATCTCCTCATACCAATTTTGAATTGAATCGTACCATAATTAGAAAACTCTTCCGCCATCTTGAATTTGTGATTATTGTCAAAAAATTCATAATCTCCGACCCCGAAAACCCCCACGTACCAATTTTGAATAGAATCGGACCATAATCACAGAGATCGTCGGAGCTGCAATTATATGAATTTTGAGAAAAAATTCACAATCTTCGACCTCGAAAATCCCCCTATACCAAAAATTCCATAATACATCCTCACGGGAGCTATAAACACGTACCAAATTTCACGTTAATCGATCAAATTTAACTTTTAAGATTTGATTACACACATCGGATCAGATGAAAGTAAATAAAGACTTCTAAAATTATCACAGGTTGAATAAATCGCAAAAAACTCAAGTGGAAATTTGATCACCGCATATCTACTTAATTTTTATTTCAGTAATCAGAGATCGATTGTTTTTAATTCGGCTACTTACCTTCAACATGAGAGATAAGTGCCATGTGAAGTGGAATGAATAGAAAAATCGAATTTAAACGGTTTTCTTCACATAAAGGATTCAATATAAAATTGAACCAGAGAAAGGTAGATCATTCAACGTTCTGCGTGGTATTTGCCAGGAAAGTAGTTGTTTTTCACCTGAGATCTACCTTTCTCTGGTTCAATTTTATATTGAATCCTTTATGTGAAGAAAACCGTTTAAATTCGATTTTTCTATTCATTCCACTTCACATGGCTCTTATCTCTCACTATATGCTAGACGGGCTTGCCACTCCTACTGAGAAGGAATCTTCTATTTAGAAACCTATCAAGGTGGGAGATTTTCGGAGTGTTTCTTTCTGTCACTAGGTACCGCCAGTTAAAGTTTATCTTTTCCGGCGTACCTATAGGTGTTACTAGATCGATGATGGTTTGTTTACGTTGTGTCTCACTTCAGCCAGAGTTCTTTGGACCTTTGGCTGGTTGACTACTCCGTACTGATGAGGGCCAAGAATCCTGAAACCGGTATGCGGATTGTTAGGTGAACACGACATAAATTAAACATAATCGAGCTTATCAGAAAGAAACATTTGCATTCAATGTCCATTGATATTTTATGGAAGTATGCATGGATTTTCAGGTGAATATCATTCAACGTTCTGCGTGGTATTTGCCAGGAAAGTAGTTGTTTTTCACCTGAGATCTACCTTTCTCTGGTTCAATTTTATATTGAATCCTTTATGTGAAGAAAACCGTTTAAAATTCGTTTTTTTTCTATACCTTCAACATATTCAACATCGATAGGCCCCTATAAGCCATTATTTATCACTTATCACACATATAATATTTATTTAAAGTGCACAAATTGACGCAACGTTGCCAACAGCCAGAGGTGACAACGTATTTGTAATCTCTATTCTCACTGTTATATTAGCCTGAGGACACAACGGACTGCCCGTCACTTCTTGGTACGGCGACACTAGCGCTGGTGATATATGCTCGAACTAAACAGACAAATTGTAGGAAAAAACTATACGAAGTGACCTCAGAATAATATTTCGTTAATTAACTTAGGGTGACATCTAGGTTGATTTTATGTCGAAATCAAGGCAAAACGTTGTCACCTCACTTATCTGAAGTCACAGCGTCGTATAAGAGGTCACAGCGTGAACCGTATATCTATTTTGAGGTGACAAGTACCCTTTATATATATATATATATATATTATATATATATATATATATATATATATTTATATATATATATATATATATATATATATATATATATATACAGGGTGAGTCAACAGAATTTCCGTGGTCAATTTCTGCGTTGTGCACCAGAGTTGATCTTTTTCAAATGAAACACCCAGTATATATTTTCATATATTCCGATCCGATGTTTCATTCGCTGCTCAGCTATTTTTAAAATTTTGAATTTTGATTCAGCGTTGTCAAGTTATTTAAAAAAAAACTTTTTTGTAGACTTTTTTTTTCAAAAATCTCCTATTTCACATTTGGAGATATTTAGTGAAAATAATTCAGGACTTGTTAGTCGATATAGTGAAGTGATTGCGAATACTGTGAATTTGGAATAAATTGTACAGGATGTTTGGTACAACAACACAAATTTGGCCATTTTCAAACATCTGTATTTTGATTTTTTCAAATGGAACACCCTGTATATTTTTATTTCATTCAACTCCTTTTCAATGACTACACTTTTCATTCTCCATGTCTTGTACCTTTCCGAGATATTCTGGTTTAAAGGAATTGTTTAAAGCAAATCAACATTTCTGCAGATTTTTTTAGTAGAAACTACTTATACTGAATGCTGTTGCAATTATTTTTTCCATCTTCAAAAGCATTATTGGCAAGTTATGAATACCTAGCATAGAAAAGAAATTTTCAAATGTAACTATTTTTTCTAGTTTAGTTAGTCTATGACTGCCGCTGAAAAAATGACTATCGGAATTTGTAAGTAGAGGTAACTGTAAACTACAATCCAGTTGGGTTAACAATTGTGGCATTATGAATTATTGTTTGGAGGATATGGTTCAAATGGTTTATGCTTTGAGGGAAAGTGATGGTAACTGCTTACTGGCATCTAGGTTATACAAACAAAAGATTCCTGATAGAGAAGACATGCAGACCAGCGAGCATTTCAAGCCCTCAAACAAGATTTGAGGAAACCGGAAAAGTATTTTACAAACAGTTTGAACGTGCTTGTCCTGTAACGAATGATGAAAAAAATCTTATATTGCATTGCATATTATCGAGAATCCCCATGTGAGTACACGTATGAGTAGGGAGTTGGAAATATCTCAAAGTAGTGTTTCTCGGATGGTGAGAAAATGTAATTACCATCCATATCATAAGCAGTTGATGCAGGAGCTGACTGAAAGAGGTTTTCTAAAGCGAATGCAGTTTTGCTAATGGGGAATAGATAAAATAAACCAAGAACTGAAAATCCTCATTTCGTTAGGTATGTCAATCACCAACAATGTTGGTCACTTTTTTTAACGGTCATATCAATGGAAGAAAATATCTAAGCTTTCTGCAAAGTCAAGTCAGTTATCAAATTTATTAGATGATATTCCATTGGCAATAAGGCTACACAACAAGATGGTGCACCTGCACATTGCAAGACTGTTGTGCGGGAATACATTAATACTGAATTCCGTGAAAAATGGTTAGGTAGAGGAGGGCCAGTTCAGTGGCATCCAAGGTCACTGGACCTCAAAAAAATGTACCCCCATTTATTGTTTTCAAATAAAAATAAAATATCAGCGATTCAGACATTATTGATGAAAATGGCCCAAACCATTTTTATCAAAACTAAGGCACATCATAGTTACCTCGATTATTTCTCATGTCTTCTCAGTTGAGAAGAATAATTTTGACATCGAAACAATTAACCTCATTCACAACCTGATTGATTAATTCGTGATGTTACCCTATGACTTTCAATCATTTTGCTTATGAAATGAAATTGGAAAACTGTGATTAATTCAGGATCATTGTTTTAGTTCACACAAATTTTGTAATCACACATTATTTGTTATATCACATAGCTTCTGAAGTATAGCGTAATTTAAAAATGGAACAATGCACAGTGGTCCCCAAATCATAAGAAGCTCGCCAAAAGTCAAGCTATTGGTCAATCGACTTGACACTTCATGGGTTTTTTGGGTCAGAGATTATGAATTTGTTACTATTTTTCGAAAATACAATATGGCTGATCCAATGTGGCGGACAGCTTTTCAAAAAACTCGCTTGTTCTTTACGAAAATTAGTTATATTGGTTTCTCGGGTCGCTGATTACAAATTTGTGATTTTTTTTCAAATACAAAATGGCTGACTCAATATGGCGAACGGCTTTTAGATTTTTTTTATTGATTTCAACAGTAATTAGTATAAAGGTTTTTTTTGGGTCGCTGATTACGAATTTGTGATAATTTTTCAAAAAACAAGATGGTCGATCTAAAATGGTTATCAAGTTTAAAAAAAACTCGCTTAATCTAACGAAAATTGGTATAAAGGTGTTTCTCGGGTCGCTGATTACAAAATACACTTTTTCTACGTTCTAGCTTAAAACAAAACTTTATTGGACTATATTTAGTTATAAAACTGGTTCTTTATTGCACTAGTGCAATACAAATTTTATTGCACTCATCTGTCATTCTACTACAGCGTTTTGTGATCATGACAAACGTAAACGTTCAAATCGACGCCATATTTAGTCCATTTTCTGTGATATTGTATTACATTTTGAACAATTGCACATTTCATATTATTTTCAATCATATTTATTACATACTGGATTAAAAAACTACTAGAAAATGCAATTTATCAAAAATAAAGTTTGAGTTCCTAACATATTCATTCCTAACGTTCTCAATGCGAATCAATAGTGCTAATTAATTATTAAATATTTTGCTATTCAATTACGCTTTTTATTTCCTACACTAAATTAAAACATTTTTTGGTTTTTGCATGAACGTAGAAAAAATATATGCAACTCGTGCAAAAAGTGTTTATTGCACTAGACGTGCTGTTCAACTCGGCCTGACGGCCTCGTTGGACAATTTCATGTCGAGTGCAATAAACATGCACTTATTGCATAAATAGCTATTTAGCTTTTGGAATCCAATTGTTTACTTGTGCCTAAATTTACGCCTTTGCACAGTAATCTCAAGTCGTCAAAAGCTGGCCAAAAGTCGAAAACTAAGTTTTTGGTTCAACATAAAATACTACAAAATCCTATATTCTGCTTTTGGAAAAAGTATACAGAACGGTTGATGCGACTTTGATTTAGATTTAAAAATCACAAATTTGTAATCAGCGACATGAGAAAACCCTAGTCACTAATTATCGTTAAGATCAAGCGAGTTTTTTGAAAAGCTGTCCGTCATATTGGATCAGCCATCCTGTATTTTCGAAAAATGATAACAAATTCGTAATTAACGACCCAAAAAACCCTTGAATACAAAGTGTGAAGTCGATTGATCAATAGTTTGGGGCCACTGTGCATTTTTTAAGTTATGCTATATTTCATAAACTACGTGATTTAACAAAAATGTGTAGTTGCAAAATTAATTTGCATTCGAAAAGAGAGTAAAATGAGCTTTTAAAAATTAAAATCGGACCTTTGTATACGGAGATATACAATTTCAATTTTCAATATGGCGAACAAACGACCAAGTCCGTAACATGTGGCCAATTTTTTTGTTAACTTCAATAGGTGTTTGAAGTCCCGCAACAAAACTTAAGAGACATATAACGTGACATGGGGTAGCTCCTAGACTAACTGGTGTGAAGACCACTGCCATTTTCTAGATGCCGTTTTTCAGATAGCTGCGAAATGACCAGTGGCGTACGATACCGATATTTTTTTTTTCTTCGGAAAAATAGGAAAAAATTGCATAACCATTTCTATCGATTCATTAAGTATCCAACAATCCTTGACACTGCATAGTTCACTTCGACATACCAGCAGTGGAGTGAAAGAGCAGTTTTTTTAATATAAAGTGTGACCCTTTGGGATATTTGACTTTTTCAGGTATTTTGTAAACATGAATTTTGTACATTATCAATAAGCAACAATTCACCAAAAAAATTGTCTGGTTAGTAATTGCTGTCTGACGGTGGGAGTTGTCGAATCGAAATTTTGAAAAATATGCCTTAGGCATATTGAAATATTTAGCCAACTTCATACTCACGTAGTGACTAGGAGACCCAACAATAAACATCTTTTATGAATATGAACGACTTGCAAGCCGTCCAACAGTGGGAGTTGTCGTATCGAAATTTTGAAAAATATGTTTTAGGCATACCGAAATATTCAGCCAACTCCATACTCACGGAGTGACTAGAAGACACAACAACAAATATAAGTATGACAAAAATAAGCTAAATTCGCTACAATAAAATTCTTGAAATTCACTCTTTCCGAAGGAAATATACACTCAAGAATATATAGAAATTTATTAGATTCACTTAGCTCGAATTCATCCTCACTGTCACTTTATATAAAGTTTCTGTTCGTTTAAATATTTATTTCCGCGAGCCATATTTTTCAATGTTAGGTTAGTGAAAATTATCTAACCTGTATTTGATTCTTCACTAGTTCAACTTATTTTTATTATATAAAAATATGGAATAACAAAAATCATCAGTTCAAGATACACTAACTCATTTCCCTGAAAACCAAAAGACTTGCATTGCAGGCTCAGGTCACATCGAAAAAGCGTAGCTACACACGTGCCGCATGGATTCTTCCGGTACCGGGCTGGCGCCGGTTTACAAGCCTTCACACCTGATTGGTTTTTTCCCGATCTGGTTGGTTTCCACCAGTGCCCAGTGGTATCTGTAGCAGATATACAGTATGAATCGCAAACACGTTATTCTTCCGACATTGTGAACTACCATTGGAAAATAGTAAAACCGCGACACGGCTGACCATAGTAGACTGCCGGCACTGCACTTGTGTACGATACAATACCGGCACCGGGTGGTTCAGTGGGCATGGCCGGCGACAATCCGGTTGCCAGCAGTCGGACCAGCGCCAGATAGGTTCAATCGGCACGTCTGAAACGGTGCGTACCAGCCTATACAACACAGCCCCCACTACCCGGTGCCGGCCCGGTACCGGAATCATCCATCCGGCACGTGTGTAGCTACACTTAGAGCGTTTTCACACACACCGGCAAAACCGGTGCCGGTGACGGTGCCGGCACCGAATGCAATGTAATCAAATCATAATTTTCACACATAGCCCGGTCCGACCTATTTGCCGGTACGGCCGCCGATTCTGATTTATGCAGCCGGCGGGGATCTCGACAATCGGAAGACGGATTTGTCGGTTGCTGTGATTTCTTATGTACGTTTGTCCACACACACCTGTTCTGACATGTCGGTAACGGAGAGTATTTTGATGCGTATTTTGTTTATATCGCTTAGTATCGTTGTTGTCTCCATAGCGACAGAGTATTTTATATTTGATCGTACATTTGTACGGAGGAATACATGCTCTCATTGGAGTATCCTGATGCTTAATGTTATTGTCTAGTCTTTCCACCAGAAAATCAAATGTATCTGTACTCTTTCTGAAGTAATTGAAGAATTTGAAGTTATCCTCCCTTAGTTTTTCATAGAGCGTGTGAAAGGAACCTTCTAAGTATCTCACAGTCAACAGGGGATGTACCCAGTGTTGTCTTTTATATATGCTTTTTCGGAATTTTCTCCTAAGATACAATAACCCTAGAAGATAACGTCTGTTGAGAGCAGTAACAGCACACATCTTTATTCCTGCACTGTTCAACGTATACTAACACAGATAACGGCACCGATATGCCGGGCTGTGTGAAATACGCTGTTGTCCGGAACCGGTACCAGCACCGGCACGGCACCGGTTTTGCCGGTGTGTGTGAAAACGCTCTTAGTGTTGCAGCAAGCCGATCTAATAAAATAATACATAAATTCGGGAAACAATGCCCCGAAGTTCGTGCCTGATAAACAAAATGCTGATTCAAACGGTTCCCGCCGTAAAGCACAAGAGTTTTGAAACATTTTGTAAACGTCTCGGCCAGAAACAAACGTATCATCTATAGGCAACACAACATATATTATAAATAGCGTATTTGCCCAGTACCCGCAGTTAACACACAAAAAGGTCCCGTGTATTTATCTAATCCAATCCAATAATATTTATTTGTACTTTTCAGAATTTACATTTCATGACTTAACTTAAAAACTAACTATATACATATTTACATATATTTACAATATTTGTACCATGATACGTGCTGGCGGTTGTACGCAACCCCCAGCCCGGAGAGGGCCGACACGACCCCCCGGGTGCCTTTGCAAGCCTCCAGGGAGCGTCCCGGTCCCAAGACGGGCTATTACCTACGAGTGAACGAGGAGTGAGCCCCTCCCAGCAGATCTTGACGCTGTTCTCTTGAGCTTTCAAGTCAGTACATGTCTTTTTATGTGTTTTTCTGGCCTCCTACTTAACGTTTATGCTAGAGTTTGTAGTTTTTACTTAACGATTTTTGACTTTGTGAGTGTTTATTTTTGAAGTTTATTCCCAGGAAAAGTTAATATAAAAAACCTGGTTAGGGGTTTGTCATGGTGATTTGTATATGTTTAAAAGTAATTGTGTTTTTCGATTTAAGTATTGTTTTTGAGTTATTTGTGTTTGAGTTATTTGTGTTAGTTTGTGTCTGCATTTGAGTTTTGTTTTGAGTTATTTTTCTGTTTGTGTCTACGTTTGAGTTCGGTTTTTTGTTGTATGTTTTTGTGTTTTTACTGTTTTCTGTATTCAGCTTGCCGTTTTGCTTACGACTGTTGTGCTTCGGGACAGTGTACGGGAGTTTGCGGCATTTGCCGCTGCCCCCACACGTCCCTCGGCACCTCTGCCGCCCGCGTTGCGACAAGCTGTTGTAATATTAGGGTCTGAATTACTAGCATTCTTTGTATGTCTTGTAACGTCAGTAAAATTTGAGTCATCGCTTCTTGGCTTTGCAGTTGTGTTTGAGTCAACGCCAAGATCTGCCGGGTAAGGCCTCCCCCCTCTTCCGCTCTGGTTTGGGGTCCCGCGTCATTTGGCTGTTTTGAAGTACTTGTATAACGCCATGGTTCTCGCCCTCGTGGGCCTGCTGAGGGGTATGTTGGCTCTCTTGAGTTGTGTGTTCTAGTCTCCTTCATTTGTCCTATGTTCCTCGTGGGGTGCATTATGGCTTGTTCTTCTTTTTCTGCCATTCTTTTAATGTAAGCCTCGCATTTCCGGTAGTTTGCCGGGTGCTCTTTCCTGCAGTTTGCACATTTTGCCGGCGTATCCGGGCTTTTTTGACATTCATTTGTTAGGTGTTTATCTGCGCACTTTAGGCACCTTGGAGGGAGGTTGCAATTTTTTGCTGCATGCCCCCACCTTTGGCATCTCCTACATTGTGTCGCATCACCGTCCGTTTTCCTAATTTCCCATTCTACTACTATTTTGTGTAGAATTTTAATTTGCTTTCTCAGGTACGTCAAAGTGATGTCTCCTGAGGTTATTACTAAATAGAGCGGTCTTTTGGTTTTTTTCATCTGGTATATATTGATAGTTTTCAGGTGGTGCTCTTTTAATAGCCACTTGCTGATGTTATCTACTGCTGGTTCATTGTCTAGGCCTTGTTGGTAAAGGTGAAGAACCCTATGCCTCTCTCTTTTATGAACTCTTTGTCTACCTTGAAGTCATTCGTCACACTCTGTTTGTATGTGTGTATTCTGTTGTGTATACTTTGTGTTTACATTCCTTTTACAAAGTTTATTTCGTTCTAAAATTGCCTTTTCTTTAAGTAGAGGCTTGCCATCTAATATTATTGGCGGGGGTTCCGTTTTTTCAGGTAACTCCTTCTTTTTCTTGTTTTCCTTCCCCTTCTTCGTTATCGGGATTTTATCATTAATGTCCTCGGATACGGATGAGTTTGCATCATCTTGCGCATCCATTGGTTCGTTTAATATAAATTTTCGTCCTTCTTTGGCCGCCCTTTCCTGTGCTATTTTTCTTTTTTCCAAGTATTCCTTTGTGGCTCTCATGGGAGGATTTTTATTTCCTTTAGTTGTAGCTGGGGTTGCGTCCTTTTCATTTTCAGATTCAGGTGAAGTTGTTTGACCCTGCATGTCCATTGGATTATTCCAGATCGTTACTGTTGGGAAGATGTGAATTCCTTCCTCTGGAGTTTCTTTCTGTTTTATAAGGTTTGTGTTCTCTGGAGTGAAATATAATTTGTTTGATATATTCCCCTCCAGGCTTCCTATTGTAATATCTTTCTCGATAGACGTATCATCTATTTGTCCATCTATGTTCGGTATTATTGTGCTAGAGTTTATCATTTTAGGAGCCGGAGTATAAGTTCCAGCTTCTATTTTATGTTCAGTTTGGCAACTGTATGTTTGTCCTATGTAAATGCTTGGTTCTTGGTTCCAGCTTCCTGTATCACTATCGTCATCTGACGCAGACAGGAAGTTGAAACACTCATCTTCCAAGAGATTAGCTTCTTCCTGGGGCCGGGAATCCCTTTCGGGTTTCCTGGTTTCCTTTCCTAGTTCATTTTTAAATTCCGGTGTTCCTTCTTCCGTACTTTTGATTTCGGTGTTTGCAGTTTCAGCAACGTTCACAGGGTATCCATCCCTGTTTTTCCACTGCTCTTTCTGTATTTTATCTTTCTTTTCTTGTCTCGCTTTTTCTTCTTCGAGCATTTCTAGATCGTATTTTAGCTTATCTAGTAGAATATAGTAGCATGGAGTTTTCGGGTCCAAACTTTCTATTTCTCTCTTTTTTCGTTCCATTTCTTTTTCTCGGGATTTTTCGGGATCTTCTCTATCCGGTTCCCGTTGTATGATAACGAAATTATTTTACGTAGATATCCGGTTCCCGCAGTGAAAAGGTTCATATTAGCGATTTCCAAATCCTTACATAATAGTAAATTTAAAATATGTGCAGCACAACCATATGTAATAAGGTGCAATTCAGTAGTAGATGTTTCTATTTGATGTCGCATTGCAGCCATATCAGCTGCATCATCTGTGACAAAACTACATAGTTTGAGAAACGGTGGGAAAAAATCAAAAACGTATTGAAAATAGCAACTTGTCTTATATAGATATAGGAAAAATCAATAAAAATAGAAAAAAAATCGAAATATAAAAAAAAAAATCAAAAAAATCGTGATTTTGACACCTGGATATGAGGGAAGTGCTAAAATAGTGTACCGCGAAAACAGCCTTAATAAATTTATTCAGGAATTTTCTCTTATGTATTGCCTATCAATAGATGCCTAATGAATTATAAAAAAATACTAATGAAAGTGAATTATTCCACTCAGCATGTTTTCTAAACTAATAATCATCCTGATGTTTTCCACAATTGTTTATTTTATCTGAATAATTTGAAAGAGTTCATTGTGAAGGTACCGAAACAGTCTTCTCCTCAGCACTTGTGACTCTTCTACTTGCTCACACCATATTGAATATGAGACGAGTCGAATCACATGAGAATATTTGTCAGATTTGTACAGCCATCTCGAAAACTTCAGAGTGATATCCGGAGCCATTCATTGAAACTTTTTTGGGCAGATTGAAACGGATTCGTAGAAGTATCGAGGTAACTAAATTATTATAATCGAACAGAAAGTTACAAAGATAAATCAAAGGTCAATACCTAGTTGCCTTACAATCCTCGAAAACCCTGGAAACCTAATGAGAAAGAAAAACAATTTTTTTTGCCCACAGATGAATTCATTTACAGAACAATATATTATACAATAATACAATAAAAATAAAAGCTACTTAATGCTAAAATACACATATAGAACTCATGAGAAACAAATTTTTGTTTTGTGCATTTGAAGAATTAAAAACAATAGACCCACATATAAGTGATTGAGTGAGAAAGAAAAAGAAAACAAAATAGGAGCTGGCCTATTAGATATTATTTATAAATGAAATGACGATGGCTTGTTCAATTTTGGCTAATATAGTCTTCACTGCATCGAAGTTGATATCGCATTGCCTACATTGAGTATTATAGTTTTCACACATCAGATTAACGGGAGATACTTTCCCAAGGTTGTATCTGTTAAAGAGAGTATAGAAAGTGATCTGTCTCTGTGTATTAGCTTGAGGTACATTGAAATTAATCTGTCTCAGTAACGAGGGTGCATCAATTAAACCATGCAAAATTTTATATATAATAATGATGCTCGATGATATTCTGCGTTGTTCTAGATCGAATCTTCGAAGTAGTGTGGAATGATCGGTACCTCTAGCTGGATACACGCCATCAGATATGAATGCAAGAAACTATAGAAAACGTCTTTGCACATTTTCTAAAGTGTCTTTATGTACTTTATAATAAGGATACCAAATCAAAGTAGCGTACTCTAACTTACAGCGAACGAGAGATGTGTAGAGCAGTATTAAGGTGCGGATATTTTATTTATTCAGTCAACGGGTAAACCCTATTACATAAAAGACAAAATATAGATATTCAATAACTTAACCTACTTATTCTACTTAAAGCTAAACTAAATGAAAGTTAGATATTGGTGAATGACATACAATTGCGCAGAACAAAACCAAGAATTCTTCTAGGCGATGCCGCGACATTATTTGAGTTGACAACAAATGTCAACCTGCAATCGAACATAACACCCAGGTCTCTCACAGCTTTTTCGCGAGATAGTATTTCTCTCTATAGCATTTGTATTTCGTGTGTAAGAACAAACTTTGCATTTCTCAACATTCATTGCTAATTTATTGACTTGACACCAGTTTACTATTAGATCTAATTGCGACTGTAGGTTAGAGCAACTCTCTTGGTTTGAGACAAATGAAAAGATCTTTAAGTCGTCTGCGAAAATAATAATATTCATCGTTCATATTCATAGAAAAATGTTTATTGTTTTGTCTCCTAGTCACTCCGTGAGTATGAAGTTGGCTAAATATTTCGGTATACCTAAAACATATTTTTCAAAATTTCCAATCGACAACTCCTACCGTCGGACAGCAATTACTAATCAGACAATTTTTCTGGTGAATTGTTGCTTATTAATAATATACAAAGGTCATGTTTACAAAATACCTGAAAAAGTCAAATATCCTGAAGTGTTACACTTTATATTAAAAAAAAACCTTTTTTACTCCACTGCTGGTATGCCGAAGTGAACTATGCAGTGTCAAGGATTGTTGGATACTTAATAAATCGATAGAAATGGCTATGCAATTTTTTCCTATTTTTCCGAAGTAAAAAAAAGAATATCCGACGCCACTGATCATTTGGCAGCTATCTGAAAAACGGCAGCTAGAAAATGGCAGCGGTCTTCACACAAGTCCTAGACTAAAGGTGTATATTGGAAATATTTCAGAAAGAGAGGGCATACATAAGATGAAACACGAAAATCGAACCAAATTTTTGTTATAGTTTTACTCAATATCTATAAGATTTACAAACTAAATGTATTTGAAAAATGTTTTTGTTCTTTACATGTTCTATTATTAGTATAATTATTGTTAGTTAGTTAGTTACACCGAAAAGTCGATCAAATTGACGGAAAATATGTTATTTCTATAAGGGCAATTGATCTTGAATTATATGAATCTCAAAAACGGAAACTCCCACGTCGTTGTCACCTCATATATAACGTTTTCGGAGGTGACAACGTTTCACTTATCTACAGAAAAAAAAAAACGACCATACGTTACTGACGCATTCATATGCGTTTTCATTGTTAAGCCAGCGGTTTAGTTGTCACTTCCCAGAATTGGAAAAAATATCGGTGCAAAATATTTGTCACTTTCATTTGGATAAACGTTTTTCAGACTTTACAGGCTGTTGCGATTTTGCTCCTCACTAATAGTATCTCAGAAATGGTTAAAGACATCCAGCAATGGGTAGATAGTATAGCCAAGTTGCTGAATGAGCTGAATGAAATTGACCAAAAAATCAGTTTTTTTTCCATTTTCCAAATTTTTCGAGCCTATTATTGGAGATATGCAGAAACGGGAAGTACTTTGTCATTATCCCTCTCAAAGACCAAATTTCAAAATCAACGTTTTGTTTTCTTGGGCCATCATCAACTTTATTCTTCCAAATAATGAATTTAATTTTTTTTTATAATTAGAACCTTTTTTATCTCTGCATTGACCTATGTGAAACGAATCTTGATCATATTCTGAAGAGAACAAGGCAATATTTCATTGGTTCAAACATATCGTATCAAGAAAAACGTCGGAAAAACCTTAATAACAATTCATTGTGGCGATACACGAATGAAAGAACTACTGAAAATTGTAATGAAAAATGCAGGTCTGCATTGGAAAAATAGATCTGAAGATGCCCTCAAGAAGACAAAACGTTAAATCTGAAAATTTGGATGATTCATTTTGTAGGTCTTTGAAAGTGGCAATGACAAGTAGGTACTCAGGAAAAAATATGTCATACATTTATTTTCTTTAGCCATTTTATGTTAATTTATATTTCATATCTAAGGAGCGGTACCAAAGGATACTTTCATTGCAAACATTCATTCCTTTGCAAAATAATTTGTAAAATAAAAAAATCCTTGTATGGATTGAGTATTTTGAAAGCGGCATCTGGAAATTTACTATATTTTGAGGTATTCAAGTATTCAGGAGGTATTTACTTAAAAAAAACAAACAAAATGATGAGGATACTTCTAACGTGAGTACAAATTTTCACTAAAAACAAAAATATTGTTCAAAATAACTAATATTCTTGATGCAAATAACTAATATTCTTGATGCAAATAAATACTTAATTAAAAAAAGTGTGGGGTGTTCGTTACCTATATTCTTATTTTAATTACTTTAACTTACAGTCGAAAATTGAAAATAATTTATGTCAAGTAGCACAAGCATTTACTTACATTTCGGTTGTTACATGAAAATGACTCATTACCTTATAGTTCATGTTGTAATGAAAGCATATTTTAACTTTTTTTCAACTCTAATTTTATTGCATTTTTTTGTCTCAAAATGTATCTTATATTTCCGTTATTTCTTTACAAAATAGACAACCCAATGATCTACAGTGTAGTTTGGGCGGAACGCCTAATATATGAATTATGACTCAAGCTTTATCACTTGAAACGCCGTCGTCAATATAAGGACTCCGACTCTTGTTTGAACACGTGAAACGATAATTGATTATTGTTTTCAGTTCTCTATACGTGTGCGATATTTCTAGTGAATTCAACATCCAAAAGTGGGTGAAAATTGTGTTACAAGATTTGATTTCATACAAATGTCCAAGTCACGCTAATATAAAGCAAGTTTTATTGGTAATATATCAGTGAACGGGCAGTTTCTACATGTTTCCCCTCTCTGTGCTTTTTTAAATAGAAATACAAGAACTAACATTTTAAAGGAAATTTTGTAAATTTATAAACTAATGTTCCTTTTTGTGTCATCAAAAGAATGCATACCTGAGGCAGATATAGAAAATTGTATCAAATCAGTGTTATAAGAATTTTACTCTTATCAATAACTGTAGGGTTTACAACCAAAATATTTTTGATGAATATTTTTGTTTTTTAAGAGTTTTGTTATTGGTTGAAATGTACCTATTTCTGCGAAATCTCATGAAGTTTTCAGAATCCTCGGAAAATCCTATATAACTTTGTGTTCCAGTGGTGATAACGTTTCACTTATAAAAATTCGTTTCAACTTCAAGAACTCTTATATCTACAGAAAATATAAAACGACCCTATATAACTGACTTACAGGCCAGTAGTCACCTCCCAAAATTGGAAAAAATATCGGTAAAAAATCGCTTCTTATCACAGGGACAACTTTAGGAGCATTTTTATTCCTGCATCCACCTATGTGAACCATGGTGAAGCAATCGAACCGGAGAATTCCATATATAATTCATAATTTTTCATAAAAAGTAACTGCTCTCTTGATCCAGTGATCAACCATATTCTGAAGAGAACAGTATAATATTTCATTGGAACAACCATTGTACGAACAGTAACTTCGGAAAACTCAAAAGAAATAAAAGTGCTACTGAAAATTGTAATGAAAAAAAAACTAAAGTTGATGAAAAAACGAAAACTCTAATATAGTTATAGTAAGAAAACGAACATATATATCGTAAATAATTTTCAGCCATTTTATTCTGCAAGTAATTCTGCAATTTTGCCCAAATACAGTCGATACTGTATCTTTAATTGTTTCTGAGATCCCTGTAGGAAGAACTGACTTAGTAACGGCCTTCATTGAGCTATCCCACTCAAATACCACAATATCTGAAATCGTATTTTTCAAAACAACAATTTGGCTCTGCTTGGATATTCATTGATAAGTTGCAATGATATAGTTCGAAATAAGTGAAGTAATCAAACAACATTTTACTTTTTAACTGACGAAATCATGTTATTTTATATTTCAAATCGGAGGAGCGGAATTATAGAATACTTTCACTACCACATTCAATCCATTGCTAAATGATTTGTCAAATGAAGAAGCCCTACTATTAGATTTGATTATATTTTCCACGGAAGCGTTTCAAAAGATTGCATGAAAAATATGAACTGAATGAAGTGATCGGGATTTCAAATGAAAAAAAAATGTAGTGTTATTTTCAAAGATCTGCACTAAATTATCATCAAACCTTAGTAATGTAATTGAATACACCAAAACTCTCCGTTAGTTCTCAATATTTCACTAAAACCAGAATTTTGTTTGGCAGTCGCAAAGCAGGTGTTCTGCAGTTTCAGCGAGGTTCTCGCAGTAACGGCACAGTTCACTGTCTGATCTATCCATTATTTTGTGGTGATACCTCAGAGGACAATGTCCGTTGTCCCGTTACCAATTTCAAGTCTTTCTTCTCCAACTTGAGAAGCTGTTTAGCTTTCCTTGGCGACGGACAGAAGCCTTTTCGCTTGTCTTTGTCCTGGAACCTCATTCCACTGGTTTTTTTATTTGGTCAGTTTTCCAGCGCCGAAACTCTTCTTTAATGTGAGCTTTGGAGAGACCTCAAAAGGGTTCTGGGCCAGAAAATTGTGTGTTTTCTCCTTCCTTGGCAAGGCTGTCTGCTTCTTCATTGCCTTTGATCCCCTTGTGACCTGGCAGCCACATCAAGGTGACCTGATTGTTAGTAGCCAGTTGTCTTAGGGAGAGTTTGCAGTCCCAAGTCAGTCTAGACTCACAAGTATTTGAATTTATAGTTTTTAATGCTGCTTGCTATCTGATAGAATCTTTGCCCCGCTGGAGCCTCTCGCAAGGAATTCTTGGGCGCAAATTTCTATAGCATGGATTTCTAGTTGAAGAAGTGGCAAAGCCCCATGCCTAAAATTAGGACCCGTTACTCCCATTCCAGCCCTCTCGTCCATCTTGGAACCATCAGTGTACCATACTGATTCATTGCTTTCTATTTGAGGCCTGTTCGTTGTGAATATATAGTGGTTGTTTATAACCACTTCATAGTTCACTTCAAAGTCGTGCTTAGCTGGCATGATATCTGATGGCTGGTACCTGGATTCTAGAGGAATATTTTCCAGAATCTTCAGATGCCAATCAGATTTCCATTCTTCAAGTTTGATGCCTGGTGCAGTCACTGCCTCTTCCTTCATTACACACAAGTGCAGTAGCGACAAGTTTAGCTTTACCTCTAGTGCTGCAGTGGTGCACGTGAATATTGCCCCTTGATTCCTAGACAGGCTATCCGCTGCACTTTTTGCAGCCGAATACTGTTGGATTTTTGGCCATCATAGTAATGGTGCATAGGCGACCATGGGTTTGATAATTGTTTGGTATGACCAATATATCATTTTTGGCTTCAAACCCCATACTCTACGGCACGTCCAGGTTGCCGAAGTAGCTCTGGAAAGAATGAGATTGACTGTTCCATGTTAGTCTTTGGTCCATTATAACGCCCAGGTATTTGACTTTCTTGGAAAAAGTTAACCGAGTTCCATTTAGGGTTGGGACTTTCAGTTCGTACTTTTCCCTCTTTGTGAATGGAACCAGCACCGTTTTGCTAGGATTTACATTAAGTCCCTCCTTTGTGCACCAGCTTCTGATTATATTTAGGGCTGTCTGCATGCGATTGGATATTATTCCGTCATGTTTGCCCCTAATTGTGACGACCAGGTCATCAGCGTAACATTGAATCGTGATTCCAGAGTCAGTGACCAGATTATCCACGGTCAGTGACCACAGCGAAGGCGATAGGACCCCACCTCGAAGGCAAACTTTTTCCGTTGTCATTCTGACTGTTTCCTCCCCAAGTGAAGCTATAATGATTCTGCTTTTCAGCATTGCATGTATCCATCTGATCAGTGAGGTGTTTATATTCCTTTCCTCTAGTGATCTAATGATGGAGTCATGTGAGGTGTTAAGTGTTCGAAGGCACCGTTCATATCTATGAAAGCACATAGAGCCATTTCTTTGACCAGCTATGTCTTTTCAATGCTTTAAACTAAGCGTTGTAAAGCATTAATCGTTGATTTGCCTGCTTGATAGGCGAACTGTTTTTTTTGTGAAGTGTGTTTAAGATGATTTCACTTCTTATCTAACAGGCATACTTTTCTCCATTGTTATCAGGAGAAAGGAGGTGGACTGATAGGGCGATAAGACTTTGGTTCGTCTGCTGGACCTCTCCCAGTCTTTGGTATAAATACCACTGCAGCCTCTCTCCAGGCTTTCGGTATGTGACCGAAAATAAAACTGACCTTTTCAAGAAGAGCTCAAGGCCATTTTGTAGCTTGAAGATTTCAACAGCCCATTTGATCTTTTGGATCTATTAGGGTTTGTGACAACCCCTTCCAGCTGAGCACTTTGCAGTTCGTCTTCAACAACCTTCGACCCAGGAAAGTGTGTCTGGATGAGAACACTTATGCTTTCCTTCTGGTTTTCTGCATATCTAGCATATAGCGTTCGACTTTTTGATCAGTACCGTTTGACTTTTTGATCAGATACTTAATTCAAATATCCCACGAATGGCTATCCATTAGCCTGAACCTTGAGTAGCTCGAAATGTAATATATACTAGAGATCCACTCCACGTTGTGTCCTTTGAAATTCGGCAACGTTGTTGGAGGTCATATATATATATATATATATATATATATATATATATATACTAGGGTTCGAAGGATATATATATATCATAATATTTACAGGGTTCGGAGGATATATATCATGATTTATAACTTGATATATATTCGATAATTTCATTTATTAAATTAAAAATGTTCTCCACCATTCTAAACATCCGAAAATGTCTCAATACGCCCGTGTACAAAAGTATCATAACTGTAGCGATTCAATCGGCTGCCGCGCAAGCATCGCCGTGCCGAGTTTTACAATACTAATACACCTTTTCTGCATGCTGATCATACTGAATTTAAGACCTCTTCATATCAGATTGGAGGACCTATTCTAAATGAATGATGATATTTTGAAGGAGAAACAGTTTGTATGTCCCTGGATGGATGGAGCAATGTTTGTAACGAGCCTCTGGTATGCTGTAGTATTATTACCCAAAATGGTGAGTCGTTCTTGGTGGATACTACTGAAACGGGAGCAGAATCACATACTGCAGAGTACCTTAAAAACATGGCACCTGAGGCAATAATGAAAACAGAAAACCAATTTCAAGTTCATGTAAGGAGTTTTGTCACAGACAATACAGGAAATGTAAAGAAAATACGTCCCGAACTAGAAAAACAAATCGGAAAAATACAATATGGATGTTCAGCTCACTTTTTGAATTTATTGGCAAAAGATTTGGAAATTCCTTTAGCAACTGCAAATATATTGTAAAAGTTATAAAATATTTTCGGAACAAAAAATTATTTATGCCTCTGGAAATAAGGTGGAGCACAATAAACAATGCACTTAAGTCATTTTTAGTCAATAGGGTATTAGTTCAGTTATGCCAGGACCATAAAGATGTTATCGAAAGTGACATTATAAAGATAGTCAATGATGCCCAGGTTGCATTAAATGCCACTGACCTAATTGCTTGTCTAGATCCAATAGCCATAGCTCTTGATAGAGTTCAAAGAGACTATACAACTATATCTGTGTGTGTAGAGGTGTGGCATAAATTAGAATTGGATTTCTCAGGACAATCACTTTTAATTAAAAAAAGTTTCTTTAAAAGAAAAAATATGGCACTTGGGGCAATGCATTATCTAGCAAACATTATTGATCACCGATTCTTGGGACGGCATTTAACAGCTACTCAAAAAGGGGATGCTTTTGAGTATTTAAATAATATGAATAGTTCTTTTGTTCATTTGTAATGTCTCTTATATCAAAAATAAGCCCATTTCCTAAGTACTTTTTTGGGGATCATTTTAGGCTTACTCCACCAATAACGTGGTGGAAATCGGTTCCTGTATTGGACTCAGACTGGCCAGACAAGAACGCTTTTTTAGAATTGTGCGAACAGTTACACACTGCAGTGGCATCTACAACAGGAATTGAAAGGACCTTTTCTTCTTTCGGTTTGGTTCAATCGGATTTACGGAATCGCTTAGGAAACCAAAAAGCCAGTAGATTATTTTTTATGTTCAAGTGTATGAATCAAATATAGACAAAATGAAAACCAACCTTGACTGGGCATGAGAACCAGCCATATCTGAAGATTCTGAAGTTATTGTCACTAATAGGAATAACATTATTGATATTAATAATTCAAATTCATCAGATGCATCAGATGAGGGTATACCAATATCAATGTTAACAAAATAATGTTAAAATCTGTTTGTTTTTAATTTTGTTTTTTAATTAGAGTGTTTTGCTCTGGGCTATACAGGGTGTTGGGAAAACCACACACCTGACCACCAATTGTTTTGCCCTGACTACGGGGTGTTGTGATTTAACCCACCACACCTGTAATACCAGACGTTAGTCGTTAGGTTGGAAAAACAGTATTAAAAGCATCAACTATCTGAATATAGTCGAACCGGATATGATATATGGAGCGGCCTACAAATATCAATATCCTTTCTTTCAATACCGGAACATGGGCTGTTTATTCAGGAAGTACTACCGTTCAGAAAGATTCGAACCAAACAATGATTTAATAAAATAATAATGCACTCATAAAATGTTAAAAATGTATATATATATATTTAATAAAAACTGACACAATTCTCTCAATCGTCTATGGACGCATGATAGGTAACAATATTCATGCAATGAAAACTAATGTAGCGTATTGGCAAATAATTCTGCAATGGGCTTCACAATAGAAATAATTTTTATTAAAAGAAATCTTGCAATCAAGTGCTGCAAATGACTAACAATAATTCTCTTTTTGAAAACTTGGTGATCTTGAAAACTATGGACATACTTTTTAGACACATACACATTTTATTGGGTTGGGTTTTGCCATAAACATAAGTACAGAAAAACAAACATGAGACTCACCCTGTTTACCACTTATTCACTGGAGTAGTTTTAATCGGCAATAAGATTAGAATTTATTATTATCAGCTCGTTTTCTCCCGAGTCAATCGGTTATTCTAATTAATTCGTCCGGTATATTCGTATACAGATAAGGCTTTTCTAAGTGATAGTGAACCATTGAAATTGCGGAATCCCGTTATGATCTCTGTTTTGTAAGCTTTGACAATTTGTGGAAACTATACTGTTCACTCGTGTTTTTACTAGGAGCTTCAATACTTGATTTGGATCAGCTGAGTTTCTATGTTTGCTGAAGTTAACTACACTGGTTTGGAAACTCTCATTATTATTGCACGATACTGTAATTAGACTGACTTTTTAACCTAACTTTTGAGAATGGCATATTCTCGTGTTCACTGTGGAATACCAAATCGAACTACCTATTGTTGACATGAAACTCACGCTTTTATATGCTCTTCAACGCGGGAGCTAGTGGGCGGAGCTTAGTGTGTTTTATGAGTATGTGCGGTGACATCGTAAAACTGATAAGGGACTTGTTTGTCTAACCCGTTCTGGCTTATCTTATGTTATAATTGGATAATATTTTACTGAATGACAGGTATTTACGATCGCTGGTGCGTTATCGCTGAGTTAATGACCAACAAGTGTGTTTATGAATTTCAGAGGTGTCTCGACTCCCGGTGATTTATAAGTTGTTTACCTCGTCTTTAATTTTTTTTTTTTTTATTGTTTTAATTTAACTATTCATCTTTAACCTCAAAAAAAATTTTGACAAACTCAAATTTTTTTCGAATAACAACTCTTTCAATAAGCAAAATGTTTTAACTTTCTGAAATGTAATCCTATTCTAGCGCCAAATTTTATAAGTCTTGCTTTGACAATTACAATAGATTACTGTTTACATCTTCTAGAGGATAATTATAATCTATCCACAAATTTATTACCCTCACTGCTCAGTACTTAATTCTAATTTTCTTAAAAATAACATGCAAATAATCATGCAAACACACAATAAAGTCTTTTTCGTCCATGGGGTAATTTCCATACTGTAAGGGTATGTACTCGCCTTCTTCAACGAGGGGATTTTCTCACTTCTATTCCGGTGGGCATCAATTTAACTCTAGCCGTTGGATCCTCTGGGAATTTTTTCTGCTACGCCGCTGGTTGGGTACGTAGCAGCGATACGGGACGATTTGTTCCTTCTTTATCTTCTCTAGACATCTGGCTTTTGGGGATTTTAGGGCCTTCCATACAATTTTCGAGCCAGTGATCCGTGATAATTAGTAGGTATCGGGGCTAGACAGATAACACAGCCTGTGTTTTCTGGTTCAGTGACAAATTGCATTCCTTTGCATAATGTCGTACATGGTATTCGGGTTTCGGTGGCCAAACGGTGGTAATTCATTCGTTTAAAATTCTTCGTTCCTGGGAATCCTATTTTGTGCGGTACCATTAACACAGGTGTTTTGTTTTGTGAATGGTGGTTACTATATTCTGTGCGGAGTGCTTGAACTCAAACCACACTGTGAATTCGCAATGCTCTAGAATCTGCTGGTCTCATCATTTCGCTTCGCCATGCTGGATTGTCCACTGCCATCGTTTCAGAGATATTTTCTTGGGTTTCAACAATAATAGTCCACGATATTCCTATCAAAACCTTCCATATATGCGCGGTTAGTAAATTTTATCATTATTTTTACTTAGGTACTGTACAATTGTAAACGTCGCGATGTTCTAGTGTGAATATTCTACAAATCCGTAAACACATTTTCCGAAAATCGTGATTATATTATTTATCTGTATTATGTAACTCGGCGATTCGATATTCTATAACGGTTTCTATTTGCATTAATTTTCATAACATATCTCGTTTGTGGTTTGTATAGTCTGTAATCCGTACAGTGTTTCATTTCAGTTCTTTCGTCCATTCTTCGTTTTTTCTATGACCTGTAATGAACTATATCCGTCTCAAAATAGCTTTGCTTGAATTTTCCGGGGAATTTACTGTCATTATTTTACATCAAAACCCTTGATAAAATTGTCCCTGTTCGCGTTTCCCGTTTTGCGTTGATTCCCTTATATATTTTTTTTTTCAGTTTGTTCCCGTACTATGATACAATCAATTTAGTTCCGGTTTTTCATTAAAGTATCGTGGCATTTCGTATTATTTTACAAGTCCATTGTAACTATAAATATGCTTTGGCAAATTTACCTTCAGGGATTTTTTCCAATTTTTCTGCGCCTTTTGCAGTCTGCTAAAAATATAATAATTACCATAATATATATACGTTCTACATTCTGGTGCATACTGAAAATTTTCTTGTTTAATGAGATCTAACTGATTGAACCAAATTTATCATGGGGGTCATTTGAA
Source organism: Gonioctena quinquepunctata (assembly GCA_018342105.1). NCBI lineage: Eukaryota > Metazoa > Arthropoda > Insecta > Coleoptera > Chrysomelidae > Gonioctena > Gonioctena quinquepunctata. Next base: position 363,018 of record JAFIRS010000627.1, on the reverse strand, counting down.
CAGTGCCGCGTGTCATGGGTTGTGTAAGGGGGAATTTATTTTCAGAAATGTTTTCTTCATTTTCTTTGGACATTTCACTTGGCTGACATTTTCCTATATTTTCGGCATTAACTATTGGTAATTCATCTGGCATATTTTCTTGAGTTTGAACTAAAACTTGATCTAATTTTACCTCATTTTCTTGTGTCGCTTGTCGACTGATTTCATTCATATACTTGTTGAATCGATCAGTGTTTATGAGTTGACTCTTTGTTTCTTTCACTGGTTGGAGTTCAAAATTAACGTGCGATGTCTTTTTTAAATTAGATTTTCCTTTCTGTCTGGCTAAAGTTCTAATCTTTTTCACTTCTGGGTTTATTTCTTTCTTTACTATCGTATCTATATTAAAATCTTCTACTATACTTCGTTTTCTCGGCGTTAAAAATCCATTTTCTGCAATACTTCGTACTTTCGTATCTTCGGAGTTCACTATACTTTTTGCTTGACCTTTACATACATTCAAAAATCTGGGCGGTAGAATTTTGTCCTTAGGCAAGACATTTTCATCCTTGTGATTTACGACTGTAGAAAAATCTTATCTTTGGCGACTGTTATTCCTAGGTGCTTGGCAGATTCCAACTTCCTGGTGGATAGAGCATCTCCCGTGGGTGATTCGTATCTATCTCTAAAACTATCTTCCAATGATTTCCTATTTTTTACATCGATCACCTTCCCTTGATTCCTTGATGCATTAACTGTTGCAATTTCCGTTCTTCCTGAATATGTCTGGCTACTTTCGGGAATATTTTCACTTTCAAAAGCTTTCATACCAACTTTTTCCATTTTCTGACTATAATTTTCTTCATCCTCGCTGTAGTGCTGTATGGGCAATGTTCCGTTACATCTCTCCGTTCCTTCAGGTAGGAAATGCTCGTACCTATACGTAGGCATTTCCACTTGTCGACTGTCACGTGTGACTATCGGTCCTAATGTACAGGATGCGTCGGTATTTCCATTTTCCATATGTGGCACGTTTCTACATTCATCTCTTCTCTCTTGTTGCTCGTTTAAACGCATGTTTCGCTTTTCTCTTTTTCCAGACGATTTTCCATATTCTTCAATTTCAACTATTTCTTTGCAGACTAGCGTCTCCTTTAAATCACCAGTGGCTGACATCTTTGAAACTGTTTTTTCTAAACCTGGTGTCACAATTAAATCACCGGTCCCTGATATCTCTATTTGATTCGAAGTTGTACGTCTCGTTTCATGGCATGAAACTCTGTTTAAGAATACTTCGCCACTGGTTGGCATATGTGTTGGATTTTCTTTTTCAACTCGATAATTTCCCCTGATAAATACATTTGATTTTCTCTCCAATCAATTTGCACGTCATATTTTCGTAAAAAATCTAATCCCAGTGTTATTTCAGTACTACGATGATCATTTTCAACTATTAAGAATTCATGTTCAATAATTTTTCCTTCCTTTACTTTGATTGGCAATATAACCGAGCCAATATAATGAGTGAAATTTCCTTGTCTTTTTCTGAGGTGATACGGCAAATCATAATTTAATTTCATACCTCTAACAATATTAATATGAGCCACTGATACTTGAGATCTCATATCTATGGATATATGCCTCAAAATTCCTGCTACTTCCAAACTAATTATTTTTTTCTGTTCCTCGTCGATTTGTATATTTTCCTCTTGCCTCGCACTATTTAAATAGTTTTTTCCCGCAGCTTTCATCTGAGGCTTGTTGAAAGCTGCCATTCCATTTAAATTCCTGTTATATTTTGACATTTTTCCATACTTTTTCCATTTATTGACATTTCCATAACTATTTCCTGTTTGCTTTCTATAATTTATTCTCCTAAAATTTCCTCGTTCATTCCTGCTTCTATGAGATTGAAATCTAATTTCTTTCGAATTGTTAGAAAATTCTTTTCTATATCTATTCATTTTTCCATATTTTTTAAATCGTTTTCCTTTAGCGTAGTTGGCAAAACATTTTCCTGACTCATTGAATCTCTTATTTTGAAAACTATTTCTATTTGGACAACGATATGACATATGTCCGACTTCTTGACATGTTAGGCATACGCAATTTTCATATAACAATCTCCTGCTGTGTGACCTTTTCTGTTACAATGTGTGCACAATATTATATTCGCATTGAAAGTTCTGAAATTCATATTCGGTGTATTCGTAATTTGCTCAATTAATTCTTCTTTTTCTGCTAATGTGATGGCTTCTTCTAAACTGACAGGACTTTCAGATAAAACTTTTTTTCTAACAGGATCTAACAATCCAATGGCAAATTGAACCAAAATATCCTGCTCGTATTTTTGCTCTAATACATTGTCAATTCTATTATTTCCTGTGAGGTGCCTTATCTTTGATGCACATATTTTTTAATCTTATGAAAAAATGCCTAACTGATTCATTCTTTTCTTGATAACAATTCAAAAATTCTTTTTGTGCTTCTCCAGGTAATTTCAATTTGCTAAACTGCTTCAATAATTCCTTTTTAATTAATTGCCAGTTGTCGGTATTTTGTAAACTATATTCTGCTTCAATAAATAATCTAGCGATGCCTTTCAGTTTTAATCTAACTATAGAACTTATTTGACTGTCTGTCCATTTTGCTACAGCTGCCAAATTCTCAATTTCACGAATAAAATCTTTGATTTCTGTTGTACCATTATAAAAAGGTATATTATCCAAAGTGATACTAATTTGCGGTTCATACCTAACCCTCGGCACTGTTGTCTGAGTTTCCATGATTTAATTATTTTGATAAAAATCTCCATTGATTGAAAATAAAACTTCAATTGCCTTTTCGAATACTTCCTGAGTTTTTGATCGATATAAACGCTATATATATTTATTTTCCCAATATCGTGTTTGCAAAATAAAAACGATATTATACTAAACTATTTTCACAATTTTTCTACTCATTTACTTCTGTTCAAATTAGTCTTTTTTCCACTGACACTTATTTGTAAAAATAAAAAATAAAATATTTATATTAAAAAAAAATTCAAATTAAATTTTTGTTTGACACTTTTTTTTCTGTGGAAAATATCATATATGCGTTAATGTACTTCCTCAATTATTACTCGCACACCTGACATCAATGTTGAGCACTGGGCTACAGGGTGTTGTGAACACCACACACCTGACCACCAATTGTTTTGCTCTGGGCTATACAGGGTGTTGGGAAAACCACACACCTGACCACCAATTGTTTTGCCCTGACTACGGGGTGTTGTGATTTAACCCACCACACCTGTAATACCAGACGTTAGTCGTTAGGTTGGAAAAACAGTATTAAAAGCATCAACTATCTGAATATAGTCGAACCGGATATGATATATGGAGCGGCCTACAAATATCAATATCCTTTCTTTCAATACCGGAACATGGGCTGTTTATTCAGGAAGTACTACCGTTCAGAAAGATTCGAACCAAACAATGATTTAATAAAATAATAATGCACTCATAAAATGTTAAAAATGTATATATATATATTTAATAAAAACTGACACAATTCTCTCAATCGTCTATGGACGCATGATAGGTAACAATATTCATGCAATGAAAACTAATGTAGCGTATTGGCAAATAATTCTGCAATGGGCTTCACAATAGAAATAATTTTTATTAAAAGAAATCTTGCAATCAAGTGCTGCAAATGACTAACAATAATTCTCTTTTTGAAAACTTGGTGATCTTGAAAACTATGGACATACTTTTTAGACACATACACATTTTATTGGGTTGGGTTTTGCCATAAACATAAGTACAGAAAAACAAACATGAGACTCACCCTGTTTACCACTTATTCACTGGAGTAGTTTTAATCGGCAATAAGATTAGAATTTATTATTATCAGCTCGTTTTCTCCCGAGTCAATCGGTTATTCTAATTAATTCGTCCGGTATATTCGTATACAGATAAGGCTTTTCTAAGTGATAGTGAACCATTGAAATTGCGGAATCCCGTTATGATCTCTGTTTTGTAAGCTTTGACAATTTGTGGAAACTATACTGTTCACTCGTGTTTTTACTAGGAGCTTCAATACTTGATTTGGATCAGCTGAGTTTCTATGTTTGCTGAAGTTAACTACACTGGTTTGGAAACTCTCATTATTATTGCACGATACTGTAATTAGACTGACTTTTTAACCTAACTTTTGAGAATAGCATATTCTCGTGTTCACTGTGGAATACCAAATCGAACTACCTATTGTTGACATGAAACTCACGCTTTTATATGCTCTTCAACGCGGGAGCTAGTGGGCGGAGCTTAGTGTGTTTTATGAGTATGTGCGGTGACATCGTAAAACTGATAAGGGACTTGTTTGTCTAACCCGTTCTGGCTTATCTTATGTTATAATTGGATAATATTTTACTGAATGACAGGTATTTACGATCGCTGGTGCGTTATCGCTGAGTTAATGACCAACAAGTGTGTTTATGAATTTCAGAGGTGTCTCGACTCCCGGTGATTTATAAGTTGTTTACCTCGTCTTTCAACTGCTCAGTGTTTATCGACTTAGTTTTGGTAATTATTTAAACTGACTTCCTTATCTCGCTGTGACTGTAACGGGTAGCAATAAAAACTTTGTTTTTCTCTCCTAGATGAGTCATGTAAGCATTCGATATACAATGGTTACGTCTTGGTAATTATCTTTTAAATGCATTTCTGTAATTACAGGGCATAACAAGAGTTATAGATGTTATAATAAAAGGTATTGTTGTTTAGAATTTTTTTTTTAACTATGTGTTTGTTATGTAATATTAATGTTAATAAAAAATAAAAAGTAATATTAAAATCTGTTTATTTTACTAATTATTTTTGTTTTTTACTTTTCAATTAGAGTTAGAATAATCGGTTTTGTTGTTTAGAATATGGGTTTTTGTTAATGTGTTTGTGTTAAAATATAGTTTGTGCAAGAAACAATGTAGTTTTTTAATTAAATAATTAAATTTTTGAAATGATATATATCGGATATATATCCGATGTTTATATAAATATCATTATATTTTCGAACCCTGACATAAACATTTCAACTTTGTGAATGTAATGTCCACATTTTATGGATTCCTCTTGTTTTTACCTGACAAGTAAGTGATACTTGATAATTATGTATGAAAATTTCACTTAACACTCTGGCTTCCGGGACCCGTTTTTGGTTTTTTACTACAGGCTTTGTCAGTAATATGTGACCAACGGCGACTTAAAAAAATCGTGTTTGGCAGTGATTTATAAACGACAACAAAGCTTTCTGTTCAAGCCGATTCTTGCGAAAACCATCGACGAAGCATTCAAATCTCCATAAGATTTAAATTCGCGGCGCTTGAATTTATGTATGAGGATTCTCTGGTGACGCTCACTGTGAAATATATACCTACAATAATGCCTCAAAAACGATTATTGTATCAAAACTAAAACAAATTATAATCAAATCAAAAACTAATTATCATTGAAAGAAAGAAGACACACACCTATATTATCTCCTCCGATATTTTCAAGTAATTTTGTGGGAAATAAGTGACATTACGAATATGCTGATCTTCTTATGAACACAATAAAAGATAAGGATCAAATAATTAATGATAAAAATGAAATTATTACGATGCTTGAAGAAAAATTAAAAGAAATGGAAAAAAATAACGAAAACCAAATTCAACAGAAATCTTATGTGGATGCAGTAAAAACGAACGGGGAAACCAATAATGAAAGAAGAAATAACTATCCAAATATTATAATCAAACCTAAAGTAAAACAAGATAGTACAAAAGCAAAATTTGACCGAAACAAAAATATAAACCATGCTGCGCTGAAGGTGGCAATGACACAAGTAAAAGAAGCAAAAGATGGATCCGTAGTTATTTCATGTCAAACCAAAAAGGCCATTGATACTTTGGAAAAAGCTGTTAAACAGAAGTTGGATGACAATTATGAAATCGAATTGACAAAAATTAAACAACCCATAATAAAAATTGTGAATTTCACACAGAATGTCTGCCGACGAAATAAATTAAAGCATCATTGAACAAAATGACATTCAAGATAATAATGAAACAACATATATCAGGAAAACAAAAAGAGGTTGTAGTACAATTTATTGTGTTTGTTCCGCAACAGCCTTTCAACAAATTATGATGATAAAAAACTTTGTATTGGATGGGTACCACTTTCAGTCTATAAAGATCTAGATGTGCCGAGATGTTTCAAATGTCAAGGTTTCTACCATAGAATAAATGATTGCCACAATAAACTAGCTTGCCCAATTTGTAAGGAGGAACATGAAGAAAGCAACTGCCCATAACAAACTAAATGTTGTATAAACTGTGTTACTTCAAATGAAAAATATAAAACTATATACAATACTCAGCATTATGCCAGTGATTTGCTTTGTCCTAGTTTGGAGTACCAAAAACGAATTATTCAAAGTAAAACCACCTATACCACAGAATGGTCATAGTAGACGAAGATGTTGTTCTAGAAGACCCTTGAATTTGTAGGAAGAAATCTTGGTGAATACATCGATACTCCAAACAGCAAGTATAACGACAATAGTATTTTTTGATTACTCTCGTTTCGGACGTCCATCGTATTAATGGATTTAGAAGGTTTTCACGACGTTTCCAATGCTTGTATTGAACTTTGCAGTTGCACCTAAAACAATACCTATCCTGGACATTGTAAGCTCTGTAGATTCAACCAGCAGCAGAATGAATCCCATCCAGGCAGAAGAGTTCAGATGGAAAGTGAGAGAGACACTCGAGAAGGAGAGAAATCCCCGGAGTAACATCACTGCAGGGGAACAGAGGGCCCTAAAATCCTACAAAAGGATTCACCCATAAAGATTCTTCCAGCCGATAAAGGAAACGCCACGGTTATCACGGACACCACAACATATGATGACAAGATAGAGTCGTTACTCCACACAGGGAACTATAAACTCTTGAAGAAGGATCCGACACCCACTATAGAAAGGAAGATCTACAACACTCTGAGGAAATTTAAACATTTCATTCCAGACAACGAACGATCACATCTAACGCTACACTATAGCAAACCACCGCATCTCTACGGGCTTCCGAAAATCCACAAACCAGACATGCCACTGAGACCGATTACCAGCTCGCGGAACTCACCAACCTACAAGTTATCGAAATACCTCCTACCGATACTATAACCCTTACAAGGAAATACGCCAAGAATTCCAAGCACTTCGTTGACACCATCACAGATGTTGAACTTGGACCAGAAGATCGTTTCATCAGCTTCGACGTGGAGAGCCTTTACACCAATGTCCCTATAGAGGAATCCCTTAGTATCATCTAAAGGAAACTCGAAGAGGATAACCAGCTGCACGAGAGGACTGACCTTCCTACCCAAGCAATATTGGAATTACTGCAGTGCTGCCTACAGAACTCATATTTCCAGGAAAAGGACCGATTCTTCTCTCAAGTCGACGGACTCCCGATGGGATCTTCCCTTTCTCCAATCATCGCCAACATATATCAGAATCAGAAATGCTTTATTGTCATATAATATCAATTATGTTGACAAAACTTGCCTAAATCTAAGATACATAAAAATAGGATAAAATTTAATGCAGTAAATATGTTAAAGCTATATATAAAAGATCACAGTACAGTTTGTCACAAAGCATAAAAACAATTCAGACAACACATTAAAATTGTTTATAATATAAAATAAAGTTTTCAGTATATTTAAGAGTGAGCTGTGAGGTTGTCCGTGAAGTAGTCATTCAAATTATAATATACTTTTTGGAGCAGCAGTTTTTTCACTTCTTTTCGAAATTTATTTTCTCCTTCCAATTTTCTTAGTACGAATTTACACGATCCAATAAAATTGATCAATAAATTGAACAATAAAATTGACCAATATGGGTTATATTTACACCTGACAATTTATTGGTCAATTTTGGCAACAGTTTTTTCTCAGGAATACCAACATACTGACAAGAAATGGTTCAACTATAGCAAAAGTTCCGAATATTATTCAATAGCTTATTGAATTGACTCTGATCCATTCTTAAATATCGTTTGTATTGATTAGGATCTGCACTCAGGAATTTTTCGTGAACTAATGTCAAGTTTCCTTTCACTCTTTTTTCAATCCAAGCTCTAATCCACCATCTTCTACATCTCTGTCTTTTATATTCAGCAATACACGTTTCTGCGAATGTAATGCAACGTAAATTATGGTTTTTTTTTCGCACAATCATCTTTCTCGCGGTTAGGGTAGGGTATGTGAACTCGCGTAAATAATAACATATAACCTGAAAATCTCTGTTCTAGCAGGCATCCAATTCATGGCCGAAAGTTACTGCAAATTGTCACCAAAAATTGATGAAAAATTAGAACCGATTCTAAACTCATCAATTTATTGGTCAAGTTCAAATTGACGACAATTTTCTGTTTACACCTATCAATAAAATTCAAGGTCACAAAATTGACCAATTTATTGGATCGTGTAAATTCGCACTTATAGTAGGTGGAAGATGGTTGAATAGTTTTTTTCCATTATAGATAACTGTATTCTTAATTAGTGTTGTTGAGGGGATAGGAAGACTGATGTTAGTAGTAAGGCGGGTTGCATAGACTGACTGAGACATAATGTTATTTAAGTGTTTTTTACGGATCAAACAGACCGTTTCCAGGATGAATAGGCATGCCAGAGGCAGAATTCCTTGTGTTTTGAAAAGAGCTCTACAGGAATCTCTGACTCCAGCTTGACAAATATATCTGAGAGCTCTCTTTTGGAGAGTGAAGACAGGTTTAATAATATTTTGGGAGGCTGTACCCCAGTAATATATACCATAACGTAAGTGGGATTCACATAGGGGAAAATAGGCGTTTCTAGCTGAATTGAGATGGTTCTAATGGCATAGCAGTTTGATGATAACTTTTTGCACAAATAATTGTTGTGATTATCAAATTTCAAATTTTTATCTATATGTAGACCTGAAAATTTGTTCACTTGTTTGGACTCAATGATTTGGTTATCAAGAAAAATGGGTTCTATGTTGCATTTGAAAGTTAAAATGTTAGTTTTGGAGACATTAAATGTTAATAGGTTTGCATCACACCATTTTTTAACTTCTTTCAGATCATGTTCAATATTGTTCTGCAGTGTATTTAGATTCCTGTTATGCCAAAGAATGGACGTGTCATCTGCGAAGATTGTGAACTTTCCACTAATAGATATATTTGCCAAATCGTTGACATACTGTAAAAAGAGCAGTGGGCCGAGAACAGACCCTTGTGGCACTCCGCAGGTGATTTCCATTTCATTAGATGTTATACCATTGAAAGTTACTTTTGCGTTCGGCCTGATAAATACGATTTAAACCACAGTGATATGTTCCCTCTAAAACCATACAATTCAAGTTTTTTTAACAAAATGTCATGGTTTACGCAGTTGAATGCCTTTGACAAATCACAGAACACTGTTGCAGCAAACTCTCCATTATTCATCTGGAGATAGAGGTCATCCAGAAGAGAAAAAATTGCATCATTAGTGCTTTTTGTAGCTCTAAATCCAAACTGTTTGTGATGCAGAATATTTTTTTTTTCCAGAAAGCTCAGAATTCTTTTTTTTATTAGTTTTTCAATAATTTTTGCTAATGTGGGAAGTAGAGAAATGGGTCTGAAGTTTGTTGGAATGTCAGGATCACCACCTTTGAATAATGGTATGACTGTAGCAATTTTCAAACAAGATGGAAAAATACCATTTAATATAGTTTTGTTAATAGTTTCTGCCAAAATATCCAAAACATTATCCGGTAAATGGAAAAATATTTTCAATGAAATATGGAGTGGTTCGAAGAATTGGCTATACGGGAGGTATAATACAAACCAAAGCTGTGGTTGAGGTACGTAGATGACACCTTCATTATATGGAACCACGGAGATAAACATCTCCAGGATTTCTTCTCAAGAATTAACAGAATCAAGGATTCGATCAAAATCACGATGGAAATGGAAACCAACAGTGCCTTACCCTTCCTCGATGTGAACGTTGAGAGAATAGGCAATGAAATCCGCACCTCTGTCTACAGAAAGAAGACACATACAGGGCAGTACCTCAGTTACAGCTCCAACCATCCGAGTTCGACAAAGAGAGGGATCGTGAGAACATTGGTAGAGGGAGCGACGCACATATGCAATGTCGGAGTCACTAATCCAATTAGACCACATCAGAGAGGACCTTAACCGGAATGGATATCCCAAGAAACTCCTGGAATATTGAAAAACTCCAGAGAACGAAGACATCTGAAGAGCAACAACAAAGCACAGTGATCTGCCTTCCGTAAATCAGAGGTGTCTCCGAGAAGATCAGAAGGATCGGAAACAAGTTCAACATCAAGAGCTGCTTTCAATCCGGCAGTACTTTACGGAGTTTCCTAACCAAGACCAAACCTGACAAGAAAAATGAAATCAGTAAGAATTGCATTTATGAAGTTCCATGTGAATGCGGAGATTCCTACATTGGAGAGACAAAGAGGCCGTTATCGGTAAGATTGGATGAGCACGAGAAATGGACTCAACGTGGAGAAACGTAAAAATCGGGAATCGCTGACCACGCCTGGACTGAGCACCATCGAGTTCTATGGAACGACGCAAGTGTTCTACATAGAGAGGAGCATTGGTTCAAACGAAAGTTCAAAGAGGCCGTCCACATCGAAGCCAATAACGCCTTTAGTTAACCAAGCGTTGAGATCAAGAACGTATGGAAATCACTGCCCACTCTTTCTGGCGGGCTGCAGAGGCGCGAAACTTCACGCACCACCACACCGCGCGAAATTACACGCACACGCACACATGGCGGGATTACACGCATCATTGCACCGGCAGTCATATAAATTGGTAAGTAGCACCTAAACTTGTCAGTATTCACCTGAAGACGATTGCAGATACAAGCATTCGAAACGTCGTGAAAACCTTTTAAATCCATTAAGACGATGGACGTCCGAAACGATAGTAATCAAGTTACCACATCGTCTACAACCTTCAAACAAACAATAGTATTTTTAGTATCTTTAATCTTAATATCAGAAGTATTAAAAAAAAATTGATGAACTTTTAGTTACCTTGTCAACATATAATATACAATATGATATTGTTATTTTAAGTGAATGTGAATTATCGCCCAATTAGTTTGATTAACAATTTTGGAAAAATTACTGAAAAAATGCCTAAAAACACGTTTAATAAACTTTCTAAATAGCAACAAAATATTAAGTGAAATCAGTACGGTTTGCGAGACGGTAAAAGCACGTCAGATGCCATGTATGGGGTTATTAATGAAGTTTCAAACAATCTTGATCGCAGTATTCCAAGATTTGGCAAAGGCCTTTGACACGGTACATCATGAAAAATTACTACAAGTGTTAGAGCGGTATGGAATTCGTGGTACTGTGTTAAGTCTCTTCAAAGATTATCTAAATGACCGCTCACAAAGTCAATAAAGTTCTAAGTGAACCGCAACTGGTGAGAGTGGGTGTGCCTCAGGGGACAGTTCTAGGGTTCTTCAGCAGTTCTTGCGGATCCATAGCCATTATCTATCATTTTATTCGAAAAGACGTCAAGGCATGAGTGGAATTGGTTGTTTTTTTAATAAACAATAGCTATTTTTAGGACAAGTGAGTAAATCACGAACCTGGATGTCGAGTCAACCAGGCGAGTGATTAAATGCGATTTACTCACGTGTTTTAAATGCGTTTTTTTTTTTTTCATTTTCGCAGAAATTATTTTGCAATTTTTGCATAAATAACTATTGTGTCATTGACTCGTTGAAACAAAATTGCAACCAGCCTACTAAGAATTAAAATCTGCGCAACCGTTGCTTGTGTTGTATTTAATTTGGAAACCAGCCTACTCGATACGAATAATTCGATAGCGTTGCTGCACTATGAGCAATGTATATGATGGTTGTTTATTGGTAACCTAGGTAGCACTTTTAATCACTTGTGAAAAAAAGATTTTTAATCACTAGTGATTAAAAGTACAACTTCTCCCACTAATTTGATTTTAAATATGTCACATTTTAATCACGAAAATGGAAAAAACTGTTTTTCCATTATTACCAATCCGTTGGTAAAATCAGTTTAATTAAACTATAAATAAGGGCCATTAAAATACATCCCATGGTTGAACACAGTTCAATCATTGATGCCCTATACTTCACTGGTATGAATGTAAATATGGGCCTAATAAATTCTGGCAGTCCGTTTTTGTGAAATATTTTTAAACTTTGTCAGACTGTCTTCAAAAAAGGGCTTGTTGAAAAGTCTTTCCTCACACATCCACAAGATGTCTTAGCAAATTGATAATGGCACTGTCTGTCGGGCAGTGTCCATGTCAATACAACGTCGGTGCAAAACTATTGCAACACCACTTCTACTAATGGAATTCGCTATTAGCGTACTTCTGAATTCGTTTAAAATTAGTGTGTGGAATTTTTATTATTTATAACAGACTCGGAACTAAGAATTGAAGCGTTATATTATATTTCTTTGAAACAATGAACACATTTTAAACATAATATTTTGTCAAGTTCTATAATACCGGCCGACAAATTAAAATTTTTGAAACGTTGTTTCAATTTGAGTGTTAAATATTGTTAATTTTGAGTGTTCTGAACACAGAAATACCTCCATATTTGCTCTGTCACATCAGGTTTTTTTATAAAAGAAAAAAAACGTTCATTTTGAAATTTTAAGAAAAAATCAAACATTATGTTGCAAATACGCATATCTAAACATTTATGAAGACAATATCAAGTGCAATCATTACTATAGGACTATTTAGAGTTATTTCTTTTGCGCTTTCCTGTAAAATTACGTCTGGGTGTGATTTTTTTGTGAAAATCATCAGGAATATCACGTTTTAGTGACCAGCAGTAATCAGCCATCATATTCACATTCCATCGACCTTGGTACCTTGTTTGCATAGTTTTGGTGTCTTGATGAAACCGTTCTCCCTGTTCTTCACTAAAATCACCAAGATTTTCAGGAAAAAATCCAGATGTGAATCTAGAAAGTGGAGTTTTATACTCATATTGCATCCCAATTTTTTATATTTATCCAATAAAGTTGCCACGATATTTTTATAGTCAGGGTGTTTTTGATTCCCTAAGAAATCGTTAACAACGTTTTTAAAAGCCAGCCAAGCTTCCAATTCAGTAGTATTCATTGTTGCATCAAATTCCCCGTCTTTCACAAAGATCTGATTTGTGGTCCATCGAATACCCCTTTTTTTTTTTAAAATTTTCATCAAAGATCTGATTTGTGGTCCATCGAATACCCCTTCTTTTATTTTTGCATTAGATAATCTTGGTATGTTTTGCACAAAATCAGCAATTTTTTGTTTTTGCTTTGAAATCATAAAATTTCCACAAATGTAACAAAATGTATCTACACTATTTTGACACTTTGTTTTGGAAATGTTGTTCAGCCACAAATCATTGATAAGATTCAATAAATATCAAAGGTAAAACTAACACTTTTTTTAAATAAACGCTCTAATATGTCAGTATAAATTTTGTAAACAAAGTTACTGTAACGGCTTATTCTCATGTAACGCCTAATAACTGGGTGTGACGCTGTTGCAACTAATAGAATTTCTAACGAGAGGTCGCACAATTTGAAAAAAGAGCGCCAAAACTTAATAATTTTACTTATTTTTATTAAAACAAATAAAATTGCCAAACGTGACGTGATACGAAACCTGACGTGATACGAAAAAATGAGGTCTGGTCTCGTCGTCAACACCACAAAATTGGTAGAAAAAATTAATAATATTTTAAACAAGGAAAATCATGTCGGACGGTGTGATTATTATAATTTTTTCTGATCGGGAAAATTCAGAAGCAATTTAAATCCATATAATAAGATAAGAATTTATTGGTCTTTATGTTACAATATTATGTACACTTGAAAACAAACACACATAATTTGTTTAGACACGTCATAAAAAATAGAAAAAGTATACAAATCACATTACAAATATAGCTAAGTAACCTAAAAATATATTAAACACATATTCTTATAACACATTTAAAATTGAAACAATTTCCTTAGTGCCTTTGATCAACTGGCCAGACTGCATCAAAAACCTCATTTATTGAGTAAAATGCTTGGCTCAAATGAGCCTGCTTAACCACAATTTTTTTTCTTATAGTTTTTCCATTCTTTTGGAAGCGTATTATATATTTTGCCATATACTACTTCGGTTTGTTTTTCAGTATTTACTAATTTCATGTTTGCTGTTCTATTGACCTCTTTGCTTTTAGTATTGTAATCATGTATAAGTGCCCCGGTAGTGTATTTATCTTTATTTATATGTACGTATAAGATAGCTTCAAGTATATATAGACATGGTATCGTAAGATTATCTAAGTCAATGAATAAAGATTTTGCATGATCTCTGAAATAATAATAATGATAACAAATAATAATAATGATAACAATTCATATCGAGACAAATTATTAATTTCTTTGCTCTTCCACAATTTCCTGATTGATTTTTTTAAGGATATTATTATGGCCAAAAAATATTGAGTTCCAATAAATAACATACTTTCAAGTACCTAGTGTGATCCACATTTTTTACAAATAATATATTTTTACCTTTGTTGAATCCAAATCATATTTTATAAAAATGATTGATTGGGTTTTGCCTTACGCAGATGTTGATATACAAATTTATTAAACGAGCAATTCTTGTATATATATATATATATATATATATATATATTAAATATATATATATATATATATATATATATAAATATATATATATATATAATATATATATATATATATATATATATATATATATAAAATGGAAGGAATTTAATGGACATAGCCCTCAGAGAAGTATTAACCGTAGACACGTGTTTCGGGCTCTCGGCCCTCATCAGTACGGTGGAGAAGTGCAAGGATGAACAACACTTGGTAGAAACGACAAATCAACGGAGTCAACAAACAGAAGCTAGCCGCTCATTTGTGGTTTCGGTCAGCAGACCCTGCATTCCAGGGCAACAACCAACGTCACCACGGAGGCAGCTATAGCTACCTGCGTGACATCCGAGTCCAGGAATATAAATATGAAAGAGTGGAATATTGAGGGGACTGTTTAAAACAAAATGGAAGGAATTTAATGGACATAGCCCTCAGAGTATTAACCGTAGACACGTGTTTCGGCTCTCGGTCATCAGTACGTGAGAAGTAGGATGAACAACACTTGGTAGAAACGACAAATCAACGGAGTCAACAAACAGAAGCCAGCCGCTCATTTGTGGTTTCGGTCAGCAGACCCTGCATTCCAGGGCAACAACCATTTTGTTTTAAACAGTCCCCTCGATATTCCACTCTTTCATATTTATATTCCTGGAATCGGATGTCACGCAGGTAGCTATAGCTGCCTCCGTGGTGACGTTGGTTGTTGCCCTGGAATGCAGGGTCTGCTGACCGAAACCACAAATGAGCGGCTGGCTTCTGTTTGTTGACTCCGTTGATTTGTCGTTTCTACCAAGTGTTGTTCATCCTTGCACTTCTCCACCGTACTGATGAGGGCCGAGAGCCCGAAACACGTGTCTACGGTTAATACTTCTCTGAGGGCTATGTCCATTAAATTCCTTCCATTTTGTTTTAAACAGTCCCCTCGATATTCCACTCTTTCATATATATATATATATATATAAATATATATATATATATATATATATATATTTCGGCAACAGAAATAAAATTGTATTTCAGTAGCCGTGCCGGGAATCGAACCCAGGGCATCAGCCAGCGCCTCTACGCTCGCGGCCACCAACCCAGGTATACTCATTTAACAAATAGCACGCGTCCTCACCGTTCCATAAACAAATATGAACTGAGTGATCAGCGGTCGTGTGGGCGCACAATCATGGCCAAACTTCCTTTAGGCACTTCTACACCATCGGCCATGATGGACGATCATATAATGGGCCATGATTGCCACGATCATTGTGCAGCTGTCCACACGATCGTGTATCCTACATTTGTTAATTGTCATCTGTCTGTCTGTTGGGTTATTAGACAATTTCGGGTCCGATATTGTAGTTAGGTACTTGAAATTGTTTATGCAAATCATACGTAGGTAGGTATTCTCATTTACGACAAATAGCACGCGCCCTCACCGTTCCATAAACAAATATGAACTGAGTGTGGGCACGCGCACGATCATTGCCGAACTTCCTTTAGTTGCCTCTACACCATCGTCCATGATGGATGAATACATGCCATCACAAATCGCCTGTAATTGCCCTAGATCAATAATATTTAATGATAGTGGCAATCATGGCCCATTCTATGATCGTCCATCATTGCCAATGGTGTAGAGGAGCCTTTCAATGTTTTCAGAAAAACCCACACAACGGCGATTACGCTCGATCGTCACCGATCTTGGGCAATTACAGTTGATTAGGCCCTCTACACGTTCGTGATGGCCCATTCTATGATCGTCCATCATTGCCAATGGTGTAGAGGAGCCTTTCAATGTTTTCAGAAAAACCCACACAACGGCGATTACGCTCGATCGTCACCGATCATGGGCAATTACAGGGATTATGCCCTCCACACGTTCGTGTTCGCCTGTATTCGCCGATCATGGCCGATGGTGTAGAGGACCCGTTAGATATATTTTTCTTTGGTTAATCCAAGGAACTTATACGGTTTATTTAAAATGTGTATTTGTAGCCAACCTGTGCCCTAGGTAAGATTGCAAAATATTCATATGTAATAAGTATGTGATTCGTATCTAAATAAGCATCTTCGAAAAAAACACGATTTACAGAAAAAAAACACCGAGCGGTCGCCCGGGTACTGTTATATTAATTCACAAAAATCTACGAACTGAATATTACGGACGAAATTTGTAGGAGACGAATGACGTAACTCTCGGAGATGAACCAACGTTTCATGAGTGGAAAAGACCGATCTTTTGAATTATTTAAAAGAAACAGTGAGTGTCAGAGCCATGAGTGGCGGTTATTTACCAACCATGAGACTCATCCATTGGCGTCCAAAGAAACATATTTGCGGTTGTTGCAACAGAAATCAATAGATTCAAAAATTAATTCCTAAAAGAAAACAGTAGATTGGGACATATTGAGAACATCACTGGTGGTTAAAAAAAATAACTGGTCACATATACAATACAACTTAAAATAATTCGGTTAAGTATTGAATGAATGTGGTTTTTTGTGGAGGAACAACGTTTCTTGACATGATTTTTGGGTAACCTTCCACAGTCTGAAAATGAAAATATAATCAGGAAAATCTATACAAGTGTAGAAAGGGCAAACTGATTAGTTCACCCCAATAAGTTATTGCGTTCACCAAATTATATTTCCTATGGAAAAATAATTCAATTTGTCAATAACTTGCCGTTTTCTGGATTTGCCTATCAAAAATTTTAAAAAATTCAAAAGATATTCCTATATAGTTTTGCTTGACGTTTCGGGGACTATATCTGCCCCCGTTCTCAAAATCTTCTAAATCTCCTTTAATTGTTTTATAATTTGGATTTTTGCTCGCAGAGTCTTTTTTGCTTTTTCAACTGACGGATGTCAATTGAGATCTGCCAAAAAAGTTTGAGATTGACGTATTGCTCATTTGATATATGGGGTGTTGTTCGGATCAGTTTATTAGCATTCTACCATATCTCACTTCCTCTCTGAGTAGAGGTAACCATGTATGATCCATTTCAACAGAATTTGTTGAAAAGCAGTTGTTATTGGAAAGAAGAATACAGGCCGTTTCTTTCAATTTTCTCCTCTCTTTATGTGGTTCTTTCATCAAGATTTTTGTCCTATTCCATTCAACCGTATGATCGCCATTGGATGTGAGGATATGTTCTGCAATTTTTGATCCAGTTACTTGTCGATTTCTGATGTAACTCTGATGTTCACTTTGGCGCACTTCCAATGATCTTGATGTTTCACCTATATAACTATCACCACAAGAACAAGGTATGTTGTAAACACAATTTTTGGTACTTTCTTCTGCGTTTTTGGTTTTGTTTGTGTTAGTATAGATCTCAGTGTGTTTGTTGTTCTAAATGATGTTCTCACATCATACCTATGTCCAATTCGTTTGATTTTTTCAGATAATCCGGGGACATAAGGTATTATGTTGGTTGTGAAATGTGTAGGTGGTGGGAGTACTCCTGTTGGTTGTGTTAATTGGTTGTTTGATGGGTTTTTGTTTTCAATGTCAGTGATTGTTTTTTCCACAAACTGATCTGGATATGCATTTTCCTTGAGAACAGATTTTATGAGGTTTATTTCTTCCTGTAGATTCTGGTTGGAATTGCAAACCGTTTGGGCTCGATTATAGAGACATTTAACTATGCCTTTTTTCACACTGGCATGATGGTTTGAGTAATAGTGTAGATATTGATTGGTATGCGTCTTCTTTCGGTGTACAGATGTTTCGATTCGGGATGATGATTTTTGGATCATGACATCTAAAAACGGAAGTTGGTTGTTTTGTTCTGATTCTAATGTGAATTTGATCGTCGGTTCTTGACCGTTTATGTGATCCAAGAAAATGTTTAATTCTTCTTCACTCCGATTCCAGATAGCGAAAACATCATCCACGTATCTCCACCATATTTTTGGACCATTGTGGAATGTTCCAACGTGAAAAAAGGCATAGTTAAATGTCTCTATAATCGAGCCCAAACGGTTTGCAATTCCAACCAGAATCTACAGGAAGAAATAAACCTCATAAAATCTGTTCTCAAGGAAAATGCATATCCAGATCAGTTTGTGGAAAAAACAATCACTGACATTGAAAACAAAAACCCATCAAACAACCAATTAACACAACCAACAGGAGTACTCCCACCACCTAACATTTCACAACCAACATAATACCTTATGTCCCCGGATTATCTGAAAAATCAAACGAATTGGACATAGGTATGATGTGAGAACATCATTTAGAACAACAAACACACTGAGATCTATACTAACACAAACAAAACCAAAAAACGCAGAAGAAAGTACCAAAAATTGTGTTTACAACATACCTTGTTCCTGTGGTGATAGTTATATAGGTGAAACATCAAGACCATTGGAAGTGCGCCAAAGTGAACATCAGAGTTACATCAGAAATCGACAAGTAACTGGATCAAAAATTGCAGAACATATCCTCACATCCAATGGCGATCATACGATTGAATGGAATAGGACAAAAATCTTGATGAAAGAACCACATCAAGAGAGGAGAAAATCGAAAGAAACGGCCTGTATTCTTCTTTCCAATAACAACTGCTTTTCAACAAATTCTGTTGAAATGGATCATACCTCTACTCAGAGAGGAAGTGAGATATGGTAGAATGCTAATAAACTGATCCGAACAACACCCCATATATCAAATGAGCAATACGTCAATCTCAAACTTTTTTGGCAGATCTCAATTGACATCCGCCAGTTGAAAAAGCAAAAAAGACTCTGCGAGCAAAAATCCAAATTATAAAACAATTAAAGGAGATTTAGAAGATTTTGAGAACGGGGGCAGATATAGTCCCCGAAACGTCAAGCAAAAACTATATAGAGAAGTATCTTTTAAATTTTTTTAAATTTTTTTTGATAGGCAAATCCAGAAAACGGCAAGTTATTGACAAATTGAATCATTTTTCCATAGGAAATATAATTTGGTGAACGCAATAACTTATCGGGGTGAACTAATCAGTTTGCCCTTTCTACACTTGTATAGATTTTCCTGATTATATTTTCATTTTCAGACTGTGGAAGGTTACTCAAAAATCATGTCAAGAATTCGGTTAAGATTAGAAAAAGTTCACTGAATTTCAGACCATGCAAATTTTTTACAAAAAATAATCTAGAAACGCCTATAAATTAAAAATATATAACTATAATACAATTTTTTTTACAAATATTTGCCCAACCTTTATAATTATTAGGTAATTAAGTAAGAAGGGGTTTCTCCAAAATTAGAATCCCAAGGGGTCTAACTACCCCGTGATTAATAATTTCATCTATAAAACTGCTAATTTAAAAGAAAAGCGATATAACACGACATTTTTATTCTATATTTACGTTTCTTATGTCTGAATTTTGAATGAAATTTTGTACGAGGAATACATTCCAGAGGTACCTACATACTTACGAAGGATTTTTCAATATTCGAATCCGATTGAAAGTAGCCCCTGGGTGCTTGAATAATTATTAACTATAAAACTGTTGATTCAAAAGAGAAACCACGCCATTTTTATTTTTGCTTGAAAATTTGTTTTTTTTCATGTTTGCATTTTCCATCACAGCAGGTAAAATCGGAACCTAATGGAAGAATGCAATTTTATATGAGGATTACATTCGGGGTGTAAGTTAGGTACGTACTAAAGAAGGTTTACCAAAATTCGAGTATTTTGTTTTCTCTCATAGTTTCAATTTGAAACTAAAGAAAGTTGTGAGACAATACATAAAGTATAAATTATCCCAACAAAAATAATGGTTGGCCAAATTGACGTCATTTTGACCTTTGATTAGGTCAGTGCTGAATTTAGCGAAGGATAATTTTATCGTCAGATTCACCAGTTTTGGGAAAAACAGGTCGAAAGTATAATATAAAACAAGCTATAATGGCCTTTTCAACCGATTCATCACCTAAAATCAGTTATAAAGGAATAACAAAATCAGGAGATTATTTAATTCCATTTCCATTAATATGGATTATCTTCATATTAATTAACGGTGAGGAACGAGAAATGTTAGCGTGGGGGCCATAATTATCAAAATTGTGTTCCGCCAATTTTTTTCATCGAATCAAAAAAGCGTATAAAAAATCACGACCTTCCCGAAATCCACACCGTCAGAGCCGCGGGCATAAGCTAGTAATAAAATAAAGGAATCATATCGAGGGTAATATCATAAGTGATGCTAGGGGTTTTATCGAGGGTAATATCATAAGTGCTAGGGGCTTTATCGATCAAAATTTGTTCAAATTTTCGAGAAAGCATTTCGCCTGGAAATTTTACTGAGTGTGATTTGCGCTCTAATTATCTGATTAAACCACGAAAGCGAAGCTTGAGTGGTTTAATCTTTGATAATAAGGCTGCAAATTGCACGAGTTAAATTTCCTGGAAGCAAAATGCTTGAGGGGAAAATAAAAAAAAGCGATAAATTCTCTAGCACGAATGATATTTGATGAGAATATTTCCCGAATCACATTTAAAACTGATTAAAACTACCAGAATTCATGTTATATTCGACTTTTCAACGTTGAATGTTACAACATTTCTTTTCGATCCAAAATCGAAGGAATAGTTTTACAGATTAATTCATTCATACTGATTATTCACTGCTCTTCAACTCTCTCAAAAACTTTAGTTAACCATCAGGACACATCCCCTTTAAGTATAGGTGTTCTTAAAGCGACGGAGTGATGTATGCGACGCGATTTCAAAATAAACCAATGCGAGAGTCCTCTTTCATCGCGCGAGCACATTGAAAGTTCAAATAGGACACCCTGCTTCATTATTTAGGTTTGATTTTTCCATCGTCCGATCCAGCGACCATGGCCGACGCCCGCTCGTGCGATTGATGTCCAATTAGGAGGACACGGCCTTATATATTGACAAGCTGCTCAACATTTCTTGGGATGTACAGTATCTTAATCTCCAAATTTTCGTATATGGCGATTTCTATTTTCGGAATAAATTGGATTTTTCATAAAAAACAATATTGAAATTGGTCATGTTGTTATACAAATAAAAATGTTCATGACTCGCCACTTCGGTCCATGGGAGAAGCAGTGGCATATATTCATCAATACTTGGACATTGTTCTATCTACATAACGTACCAAAAACAGAATTCATTATGATAAAGAACTATTTCTTGAGGAATATAAATACTTTTAACGACGGAATCCATTTGATAAGTCGTATCGTATGCATATCCTTTCACTGTTTTATATCATTACTGAATAGATACGACATGAATCAAACATCATTTTTTGCGTCTTATTTTCCCCATGGGACGGGTTTTGTGATTTATTGTTTGCCGTGCGATGTATTTAGTGCTCGATTTAAGGTCTGGCCACACATGAGCGCACCGAGTCCGCATTATATAATTAATTTGAATTTTTATTCTTATCCCATTTCAAAACGTTCGCGGACAAGACATGAATATGCTGTCAATAGATATTGCTATCCAACCATAGCAAAACGCAATGTACCGTCGGGTTTATATGGTGATTTCTGTTATATGGAGTATATTGTCTCTAGAGAAAGGAAAGACAAACTCATAAATATTCCTGTAGAAATTTTTGCAACTAGTTATTCTTACCTAAAATTTGCATTATTGTGTGTATGTAGTTCTTTTCAATGTCTCCAAGTTCTCTCCATTGCAACCGAATACCATTCCATACTCATTAAGTATCCGAAACATGATCGGACAAAAAGGTAAACCCGTAAACATTTATTAATATAACGCAGTATGTATTCGTTTTTATGCCTTGTACACACTTGCAGATTTTATGTGAAGGTCAATGTTTACATTGCTTGACCTGTTCATCCTTCAAATATATTCTCTTAGATGAAATGATTCTACAGTATCGGAAACAATTTATCTGGGGTATAGACAGAAATCTACACGAGCAACAAGGAACGCAATGATATGATAATACCACATAAAGAAGAGAGACGCACTGCTGTGCGCCCCTCCTGTTACCCCACCCGACACATTAACTGACCACGTGGCAATGCGACACAGCGACTCGATTCAT
The DNA here is from genome assembly GCA_018342105.1 of Gonioctena quinquepunctata. NCBI lineage: Eukaryota > Metazoa > Arthropoda > Insecta > Coleoptera > Chrysomelidae > Gonioctena > Gonioctena quinquepunctata. The sequence continues at coordinate 340,198 of JAFIRS010000627.1, read as the reverse complement.
TCTTGCCGAGCCGTGGTTGCGAAAACAAAAGACCGTGACAATTATTACCTTTTGAAACATGCCGCCTATTTACACAACCGCAGAGAAAGTACAGATCGTTAAGTGGTACTTTGGGGGTAATTCTGTACAAGATACTAGAAATCTATTCATAGTGGCTTTTGCAGATAGACCTGTACCTACGGAAGCGACTGTCCTTTCAATTATTAATAAATTTCAGAATTTTGGGTGTGTGGCAGCACATTGCAAAAAATGTTGTCCCACAAATCCACCATCCTAGACAAATACCCGAGGAACGGGAAATAAGAGAAACACAAGTGTGTGCATTGGCAGAAACGACACCTTGTTCGAGTAGACAGATCGCCGACGAAGTGAATTTGAATGAAAGAACTGTAAGGAATATTTTGAAGAGAAACAGTTATCATTGTTTCAAAGTCAAGACCACACAAGAACTTTTGCCTGGAGACCATTTCAGACGTATGGAGTTTTGTGAAACGATGGTCGAAAAATGCAATAGGGCATTTCGTGTAAATGATGACTTTCTAAAAAAAGGTGTTATTTACCGATGAATTGTCCTTCTCAATTTATCGAAAACACAACCCATCCGTAGTACGTTATTGGTCTCGTAAAAATAAACATTTGAGTATTGCTGTGAGGACACAGTACCCAAGAAAATTGAATGTGTGGACGGGACTTTTAGGTGATCACATCATAGGCCCATTTTTTATTGAAGGGAATTTAAATGCAGCAAAATATTTGCAACTTTTGCAAAATCAAATTATTCCTGCAGTTCGCGCTCTTCCGATTGACTTTAACGATGTGTGGTTTCAACAAGATGGTTGTCCTGCCCACAATGCAGGCACGGTGGTTACATTTTTGAATCAATTATTTCCCGATCGGTTTATTTGTACGCGAGGCACAATCAACTGGCCACCTCGATCACCAGATGGCACCTCTCGATTTTTATTTCTGGGGCATGCCTAAATCGGAGGTATATCGGCATGAGTTTGAACGTGCGCCACCAATTTAGATAAACTGAGGACAAACATTATTCAGTTGTGTGCTCAGGTAACACCAGTTACCCTTGCGGCTACCAGAACAGAATTGTACAATAGATTCGGCTATTGTTTGGCCCAAAATGGTGGTTTGTTCGAACATTTAATAAAATAATTCCGTACACAAAATATTTAATTTGGTTTGTCTTTTCTTGTAAATTTTTTTTTCTCTCCATTCAAGAAATAATTGTTTTTCTGTTAGAAATACGTTTTTTGTTTTCATTCTTACAGAAATATCGTTTGCTTTTGTTTATGTTTAAGAATTTTCTTTTGTTTTCGCGGCCACCACATTTTGATCTACCTGTCGTCCGACAGAATAAATTGAATCAATGATTCAGTTTAATTTGTTCAAATTATCTGATGTGAAATTATCGTCAAAAATTCTTCTTCAATGCAGCGCACACATTCTCCCGACTGCTGCTGGTATGATACTGACGTCCTGACTCTCCTATCTCTGTGTCGTGACGTCGATATCCCTTTTTCGAGCGAGTCGAGGAGAAATTGTAATACTCTCACAACATATATCAAGCTATTCTTCACGCTCTCATGAAACCACCATACCCAAGATAAATACTTTCCGATACTGTATAAGGTTTCAATAACAATTTCACATGTGAACTATATTCAGACAACAGTGTGTTTTCAAAATAAAATCAACATTGATTTCATACCCGAATTAGCAATTTTGTCACTCCGTGTTTGTTTCAGCACTATTCTTCTTTGAAGACTGGCTAGACGCTGTGGTGTCACACAAGTAACCCCTGGTGAAGGGGTTACTTATGCAATTTTTGAATATTCTTCTTATAAACACTTTTTTTCAAACCTGTAGCTATGTTTCGAACATTTTTATCTAATGTAGATCAAAAGATATAGGAGAACCATCTTTTTTTAACTGTTTGTGAACATGTTGAAAAACTGTCGTTTTTATTGAAATATAATAATTAAACATCAAAACCACTCAATACAGGGTGTTTCATAATTGAAAGCTGAGCCTAAGGGGCGATAATCCTTGGATGATTTAAAGAAAAAAATTTCATATGAACATAGGTCCGCAACCGCTTTATTTCTGAGATACAAGATGTTGAAATTTAACAAAAAAATCAGTTCTTCCCCAATATCTCTGAAACGGCTTTGACTTTTTTTTTCAATTTTGGTACATGCAAAGTACGCATAAACATATATTTTTTTTCCATCATGAAGGATTTCTTAATTTTCATCAGTGGCGTCCCTGTTAACATGCCCTGCCATATTTTTGATCGAAATAATGATACGCCACTGTCTTTTTTTACAAATAAATATTATTGTCCTCTGCCTTCTCATAAAAATGGTCTCTTGCCTTTTTTTCGTCCGGCGAACAGTTTTTGAGTTATAAAATAAAATGCATTCATTTGCTTGTCCCTATGCGAATCAGCCGTTGAAGAGTAGTAGGATTATCTTGTAGGCTAGAAACATCTAGTATGCTAAAATCACATTTCGTTGTTTTTAACATGAACAATTTCGACACTTCTTTAGCTAGATACGTGATATTATTTACGTTATAAAAACTTGTTTATTAAAAAAAAACATGGTAAATTTTACAAATACCGAATTAGCAGATATGCATTACTTGTATGGGCTTACTGACGGGAACGCATATGAAGCGAGGGGACTGTATCAAGAGCGCTTCCCAAATAAATAGAATGGTTCCTGATGCTCGAACGATTTCAAGCACCCACAGAAGGTTATGTGAATCAGGAAGTTTTGAGCTAAATCATCACTTGGAAGGAGCACATCGGACTGCAAGAACTCCAGTAATTGAGGTAGCTGTTTTAAATTCAGTTGACGAAAATCCTGAAATAAGTACGAGGCAAGTTGCCAATAATTTGAATATCGCCCATATTCTAGTATGGAGGATTCTTCATGATTATTTATTATATCCCTATCATATTCAACGGGTTCAGGCTCTACTTCCTCGAGCTTTCCATTACGAGTAAATCTCTGCCAATGGTTTCTCCAAAAAGTTACCAAAAATCCTTCATTTGACAGGGACATTTTATTTACGGACGAAGCTAGTTTTACTAAAAACAGGATCAGAAATTTTCATAATATCTCATCACCAGGAGCAGTTCTCATTAAATGTCTGGGCTGGAATTATTGGAGATTACCTAATTGGACCTTTTTTTTTACCACACAGATCAAATGGACATAATTATAGCCGATTTCTTGAATATAATTTGCCAATTCTGTTGGAATATGTTCCTATTTTAATGCGAAATCGCATGTGCTTTAAGCACGATGGTGCACCTGCTCATTATAGTGCTGTCACGCGAATATTTAAATCAAAACTTTCATAATCGCTGGATAGGTCGTGGGGGAACAGAGTCATGGCCAGCTAGATCCCCAGACTTAAACAGTCTTGATTATTTACTTTGGGGACATCTTAGGACTTTGGTGTACAGTCAGCCAATTCTATCTGAGGAAGAATTGCGAAACCGCGTAATAGTTTCCTGTGAAGCAATAAGGAATACTCCAGGAATTTTCCAAACAGTACGCGAGTCAATGACATGGAGGGTTGAAGCGTGCATACTTGCAGGAGGCGGACATTTTGAACAGTTAATTTGATTTTGGTATTTTTTGTTCATAATAGTTATGTTTTTAAAAATAAAAAATGTATTTTTATGCGTACTTATTACCAAAACTAAATAATAGTTACCATAAAATTATAAAAATCTTGCCTAGATCCTTTGGTTACCAGAATTGTGAAATTAAGACTAAGTGAAAAAATCGAATAGGGACAAGCAAATGAATGTATTTTCGTTTCTAAATCGAAAAAAAAGCAGACCATTTTGAGAAGATAGAGGACAATTACATTTATTTATTTGGAAAAAAGACAGTGGCGTATCATTATTTTGATAAAATAATGATAGGGCATGTTAACAGGGACGCCACTGATGAAAATTAAGAAATCCTTTATCATGCAAAAAATTTAGTTTTATGCGTACTTTGCATGTACCAAAATTAAAAAAAAAGCCAAAGCGGTTTTAGAGATATTGGGGAAGAACTGATTTTTTTGTTAAATTTCAACATCTTGTATCTCAGAAATAAAGCGGTTGCGGACCTATGTTCATATGAAGAATTTTTCTTAAAATCATCCAAGGATTATCGCGTTTCAGGATCAGCATTCAATGATGAAACACCCTGCATAATAATAATTATTAAGTATATTATTTTTATTAGTAGATATATGGATTTCTGCTTACCTTTTGTTTCCAATTGCGTAGCAATAGGCGAGGACACGAGAAATTATTATCGCTTTAAATATGTTTTAAAATACATAATGCATATATAAATGTACCCAGAAAACATTTTTTGAGTCAAATTTCAACTACAGCAGTACCCATTCGTTTTTGAAAATCAGCAAATTTTTAAGCTACTAATATTGGCGCTGTTTGTGACATAAACGACCGAGCAGCCAATAGGCATAATCGGGTGGAATGTGACGTTAAACGTCAATGTTGCCAAGTTTCTTAAACTATAAATGTCAGAACTAGAACACTATTCGCAATGTCAAGCGACGAATGGCGTATTTGAAGGGTGTAAAAACATTCGATCTGTCATAAAATGATAAAACCATATATTGTCGATTTTTCAGTGCACATAGACCTCGTTATTATGAATCATTGTAGTCCATCAAAACGATTTCTGTTAAAGAGAAAGCCAATTATTTATTCTTGTTATGGAGGCGCGGCCTATGATTTGAAAGTATGGCAACATTGAAAAATTGTTTGAAGATGTCAACTGTGGGATTGGTTGATCGGCACTAGAAAGAAGCCATTTGAATTTTGCCGACTTATTAATTTTTTTTTTGAGTTTTAGAAAATAAAAAAGAAAATTACAGTGTTTTCACAAGCTGTAAAATCCATTAAATATATTTTGAAAATTTCGTGTCTTTGCCCATTGTCTTCCTTATCCTATCCTTATAGTCTGTATTCCTATATTTTTCATTAGTTTGGTCATAAAATGCTGGAAACTTAACAACCCTCGGCGCGGTGCGTGGATGTGAAGACTATATACATAGTCGGAGAGTACGTTTTTGATTCACTTAGGAATTTTGCTTGATGGTACCTTTTTTACCTAAACCTAAACCTAGGTAAATAAGGAATTTAAAGTTTGCCTGACTTTTTTTGGTACAGGAGGTACTGCGCATAGAGCAAATTTGCAAGAAAATATGTACCAAAAAACATGTTTTTAAAATTTTATTTCCGCACTTCTCCTAGTTTTCCAATAGAACTATTCAAAAATTTCCTGACTTAATTAGTAATTATAATGTTTGGAAATAATTTGAGTAACAATATGCATGAAAACAGCTCCACTTCAGATGATAAATAATAAATTTTGCGATAGTCAGGGGAAATCTGCTAACCTTTTGTTTTTTTAACAAATAAACTGTAAAACAAACATTGAAAAAATGTACATGAACATAGTTTTTTTAATTTTTCACGCGTGTATATTTTTAATTTTCTGCTTTTATATTTTCTTATTTCATCACTTTTTTCCCACACAACTCTGTCGATATCACATTGGTGGGTTTCCTGTTGATGAGATTTATCATACAGGATGTTCCAAATTTATATATAATGTTTTCTATACATTTCAATTTTCATATGATTTAATTGTGAATTTTCATGAGATATATTGATGGTCACATACTTTTGACTACAGAAGTACTTGAGGACTGACCTCCTTGACACATATGCATCGACTAGAGCATAGTATAAGATTCCAGAATAGTAAAAGGTGAAGAAAAATTGCAAAACAATATAGCATTAACCACGATAACTAAATTACCTAAAAATAATAATAATAATTATAAGTTTAATTATTTTATAACATTTCCTAACATACCAATATATATATATATATATATATATATATATACAGTGTCCTTCATAAAGTTGGCTACCTATGTGAAAAAAATTGTTATTGAAATTTCTGAAAAACTCTAATGGCGGTTCGCTTCTGCATGTCTGATAACTAAAGAATCCTTTGCGACTTATATCACGTAACCTCAGATTTGGCGGGAATTTTGAAAAAAGTTGTCTGTGGTGGAATCCAACGCGGACCCCATTGAACCAGATTGAAAAAAAAAACAAATATAGAATTTTATTCCTCTACCCTTACTAAGAAACATGATACATTCTTGTTTTATCTGGAAACAGCTTCAATAACCTAAATCACATAAGTTTGGGTCAAAACAAATCAAATATTTGTGGAGTAGACTATTTGCGGGAGATTGATTATGAAAACACGATTTAGTCTTTTCACTAGGTGTAGTCATGCCCTGCACATGAGCTCATTCAATATTCTCAACCCGTAAATATAATGTGAAGCATTGCGCCAAATGATAGTTTTGTATTGTGTTCGTAGAATATGTTGATGAAATTCAGATTTACATGGTGGTAAATTCGATGCATCATAGTTTTGCAAAGCCTTTTGGAACGGTTCATCAGTACTTTTTTATTTGTAAGCCATATAGTTCACAGACGAATTTTTCAAGTACAGCAAACATCAGCATCTTCGAGATCAGTTAGTGCCGCTTGGTTATCCACATTATTTTATTTCGAGGAAATGTTTCAAGTGAATCATTATTTCGAAAATACGAATTCACCTTCAACATCATTTCTAACCAATGTTCTTGTTTCTTTTTTTCTTAAACAAATGTTTAGGAAAATCAAATACTGGTGGGACTGCTTCTTCTTCAATACTTTTGTTCCATATGGATTATTATAATCCTGATGGCTATCACCCACTTATTCCTTATAATTTTATCTTTGACCTGTGATCACAATAAATTCTCGTTATTCGAGAAAAATGCGAGAAAACAAGTTCATTCATTATTACAAATGGATTTTCAAATCCAGACCTTTTTCGAATCTAATTGTACGCTGCACAAGATGAAGGCATAATGAAAAATGTTTATGATAAAAGTCCAGAAACAATAAATAAATTGAAAAAAACTCGAAAAATACCACTTTTAAACTCATAGGTATACAAACAAGCACGGTAACAATCCAATGTTTTGCCTTTACACTCTCCATTGTTTTTCAACTATTTCGACGTCAATGGTCTCTGAGACCCAGTCCATCTGAGATATAATGTCCATGATACTAACTTACTCCAAAACTCTCTGAAATACACCAGGTAAAGAACATGTGATCTTTTAATAGCCGATGTTGGCCGTACAGCTTTTCACTCCAGCTCATGTAACATTTGTTTTAACGTCTGCCAATTATTAAACACTCACAAAAAGTGTCTGCTTTTTTGTAAGAGTTCTTAAATATATGTAATTAATACGCTATTAAATTTTCAGCGTGAATCAAACACATATTTTTCATTATTTAAAAATACCTACAACTATGGGGCACTTTGGTTCTATGTTTACATTTCCAAAACTGTCTGCCTAGCTTATTTGTGTGTTCAAAATTAACTCAACTTTCATATACCTAGTTGTAGTCTGGTCGTGAATCAAACATGTTTTTTGGTACACATTTTTTGCGGATTTGCTCTATGCCCAGTACCTCCTATACCAAAAAAGGTAAGGCAAACTTTAATTTCCTTATTTTTCTGTCCTAATGGTACCACCATGCAAAATTACTAAGTGAATCAAACACGTACCCAAACAGGGGTCACGAGCTCTTGGACTAACACAGTACAATTCACCACCACACGACCATGCTTTAGACCTTTAGTGTGTGCGCGACAATCATTTGAATCTGTTATTCACTGGAAGAACGTCACACATCCAATAAAAAAATATTTTAATATTTTTATAATTTATTACTATGGATTAGTTACCTTTTTAGCGATTTTTTTGTTGGCATCTTTTGTGTAATTTTTTGTTTGTGAAATCTACATAACTGTTATTGGGTATAAAGCTAACTCAAAACAAGACGGTTTTGTATTTGTCAGTTCAGCTGAGCAATTTCCGAAATGCCGCTTTGCTTGGAAATGTTTCATCTACTACTGTTAGGAGTGTGGTATAATGCAGCAGGGGCAATAATCGCGCTTTAGGCGTAAGCCGGTGCAATGATCTCAAAGGTGACCGCTACACTGGCCTTATCAACAGTGCTCTTTTCGAATGTACTATGCGTTTACCGTCTTGGTGCAACAGTGGCGTTCACATTTACCGCAAGTTGGAATCCACTGGCGTTAAAGAATAATAAATAACGCTGGTATCATTTCTGTCGCCCAATTTATATAAAAATTAAACGCTGGATAGGTCTCTTTCACAAACTTTTATGAAGCTTCGTTTCTCGAATGAATTCAAGTAATCAAATTTTGATCCCCGTTCCGTATCCAATCGATTTAAAATGTTCCCCAGACACTACATTTTCCTGGTTTCAAACGGATTCAATTATAAATCAAGAAATGCCGTATCTTGCCAAGAGATTCTTTGCTTTTTCAAGTATGCCATGGAAACAAAAGTCAATTGTAATTAGGGACGGTGATATTCTGTCAAAGTGAAATCGAGCTGTGCTAATTCTTAAATAGAATTGATTTGAAAATGGTAAATTATCCAAACAAAGTTGTGTTAGACTAGATCCATGGCATGTGTCAAAAAAAATTCAGCACACATTCCGTGAGTTTAATTTGAAATATCCACACTTACCAAGCATGACACAGGGAAAGTTCTCACGATTGAAAATAATTTCAAAAATTTGTGGCTAGACCCATTAAGAGAATCAAACCACTAACTGATAATGAAGATGATCTAATTACAACTCTCATATATTTTCAAGCATATCCTCGAGCCTCAATTCGAACGGCGTCTCTGGAATTGGGATTTTCATACTCTGCAATACAAACCATTTTACGCCGTCATAAGCTACATATCCTGTTTCATTCATAAGACTGCAAAAAAATTACACCCAGATGACTTTCGGTAGGGTAATCTTTTGCGAAGATTTATTACTCAAAATACAAGAGCACGCCGGATTCTTAGAAAACATAATTTGTACTAATGAGGCAAATTTTTGTCAGCATGGACTGCACAATTGGCGAAATCGACATTTTAGGGCTCCTTAAAATCCACATATATGGTGCTCGAAGTTGAAAATCAAGTACAATTTCGAATAATTGTGTTTTGTTTGGTTATGCACCAAGAAGTACGCTATTTTATGTCCGATTGAAATTTGAATAGTGAAAGATACTTAGAAATTCTTCAAATCATGGTGGAAACATTTCTTGAAAATTTGCCACTGGCTAGAGCTGCACGTTCATGGTACCAGATGGATGGGGCATCACCGCACAATACAAGAACTGTGGATACCAAATTGACAACCTTGTTCAATCACCTGCAAGATCTCCAAATCTTACCCCTTTAGACTTCGAATCGATCCAGTTCACAATATAATCAGAAGTACTACGCAATCTATTGAATGTAGAACAAAAATGGTGGTCATATTGAACATTTATGTTAGAGTTCTCACAACATTGTTCTTGTTCGTTAATAATGATGTGTCTTGTGTAACTGAATAGGAATCCATATTTTTCATTAAATTATTACAATTGTTTTTGTTTTCATGGCATACTTGGAAAAGAAAAGAATCTCTTGGCATGAAAAGGCATGTGTTAATTTTAATGAAATAACTCGATAGATGTTGAAGTTAGGTATAGGAATGATTGAGTTACTTATCCTGAAATTCAATTTTCTTTCGTATGGTGCCAAAAAAATAGTAGGAGTTCTTGGCAATTTTTGAATACAACATTCGAAAATCGCGTACGCCCATATGACAAAAATTGATGAACCATTAGGGGTTAGCCTGGACTTCCAGCTAACTGATCAACAAATTTCGTTTTCTAATTTTAAACGGTTTGCGAGTTACAAATTTCTTGGTATCTATTTTCAGAGAAATCGACATCAAAAACTGTAATAGATAATTTTTCGACATGTTTTTTGGGTAACCTTCCACAGTCTGAAAATGAAAATATGTCAAGAAACGTTGTTCCTCCACAAAAAAACACATTCATTGGATACTTGTAATAGATAAGTTAACATAACTTAGGTTATCCAATCTCAGAATTAGAAGGTCAATCGAATCATGTGAAAAATAAGAAAGTTGGTAGGACTAAAAATATTTCAGGTAGAACGGACATGATCGATTATGACAGCATACAAAATTTCAAGTTTCTAATCCAACTGCAAGTTGAACATCTTCTAATGTACGGCCTACGTAAATCACCCAGTATATATGTGGACATTGGGATAAGGGGAACAAATATAAAAAAATGGTCTCAGAATCAGAAAATTGTCGATGTTTCGACATTTGTTTGTCTTCTTTTCAATTATTCAGACATGAATTATTCATAGCAGGATGGAAAATTTCATTGAAAATGTGCATAGTTTCTTCATGAAGGATTGCTAGTAAAAACCTTATTAGTAATTTCGGGTGACCCAATTTGGTTCATTTTGATAAGTAGACATTATTAATTATAAAATTTAAATATTGCCTTTTTAAGTCTTTTTTTTGCAAGATTGATTTTTCGAGATTATTGTATATGGGTATATAATATGTATTATATATGTGCAACACTGTATTCCCTTCAGAAGTCATTTGCAACCAAATTCAACATATATAAAATTTTCCTGCAACCAGCAATACGTTCATATGTTTTTTTTACTCATTTATGATGATTTAAAATGAAACAAATTTGTTTTGTTGATTTTATCCATTGGTTACTTTGGCCTATGTACATGCTATAAAGAGAAAATCACGCAAAATATAGACCATGGGTCAAAGCCACCCTCAATATGATGCGGGTGACTTTGCACACCAAGTTCTTCATATATATATATATATATATATATATATATATATATATATATATATATATATATATATATATATATATATATATATATCCACATACAAAGTCCTAATGACAATTTGACATAGCTAATTTGAAAGAGTGGTTAAAGATCAATATTTTGGTATATAATAATACCAATTTATATTGATTTGTTGAAAATATAAACAGGATGTTCATAAAATCAGATGTGGAATCATCTGCGACTGAAAGATAAACTTTAGTCACTATCTTCCATCGTCAAGATAACCTCTTGTGGGGTATTCATGTTGAAAAGGGAAACATTCTCAATTGAATATTGATAGGGCCTTTTCAGAATATCTATCAGATGTAGTTCAATGTTCAGCGTGGCTTTAGCCGGGGAAGTAGTTGTTTTCTGTCAGACATTCACAAAAAATAACTTCATTTTAATCATGGATTTTTCAATTCACAGAAAAATCTTTCTATCAATATTCAATTGAGAATGTTTCCCTTTTCAACATGAATACCCCACAAGAGGTTATCTTGACGATGGAATATAGTGACTAAAGTTTATCTTTCAGTCGCAGATGATTCCACATCTGATTTTATGAACATCCTGTTTATATTTTCAACAAATCAATCTATCATACCCCATGACAGGTTTTAATGTCAGAAAACACTAATTTCAAAGTGTCTCTCTAAAAGAAATGATTCTAACTTTTTCCATCTTTGCAAAGTGAGATTGCTTCTTGAAAATGTGGAATGTGGAATGTGGAAGCGTGAAATAGATTTTCGTCGACAAAAATGTATTGAAGACCTAGTGAATGCGATGTTTCTCCTGCGTCAATGTTACGAATGATTTCTGGTGAGTACTCTCTTTTGGAAAACATTCTTCTTTGCCTCATTCATCTTTATAAGTTCTTAATTAAGACTGGAATAGAAAATCAAATAACTATCTGAATGAAAATGCAAATTTTCAATTTTAGATTTTTACTTTTGAGTTAGGGCCTTTTCAGAATATCTATCAGATGTAGTTCAATGTCCAGCGTGGCTTTAGCCGGGGAAGTAGTTGTTTTCTGTTAAGACTTTCACAAAATATAACTTCATTTTAATCGTGGATTTTTCAATTCACAGAAAAATCTTTCTATCAATATTCAATTGAGAATGTTTCCCTTTTCAACCAATTTATATTTCCAAATTCATCGTAGACATTCTATGAATTTTAAAAGTGAACCAAAGTCACCCGATATTGTGAGTTTGTTTATATGTACGATTGTTCTCTCTAACTAGAGATACAATTCAATGCAGATGGACAGGCTGTGTTTGAATTCAAATTAATATAGGTTTTCTATGGAATTCGCCATATTTCCGCCAACAAGTCGCCTCAAACCTAGGGATTTAAACCTACACTGATCGTATCAGAGAGCTTCATTCTTTTGTTTTTGTTTTTCGGAGCCCCTCTCTGGAGATATGAGATACGAAAAACAGAAAATACTTCATTGCCACTTTGTATAGTACCTGAAAAAATATTTGATAGCTTTTTTGAGGTACATTTTTGTAATGATATAGCATATGTAAATATCAACGTTTCGATTGGAAATACTGAATACCTTCAATTTTTTGGAATAAAGGCATTATTCCAAATTTACAGTGCGATAAATATTGTTATGAATCTGGGGTTCGTGGCTATTAAAATACTCAACTGACTATTCTCCGTGAATGTATTCGTTCTCGTAACAAAATGCATGAGGAATTCATCGAAGTAATTACTCAAAATAGAGCTGAAAAACAAAAACAGTTGAGTTATGAAGTATGGAATATACAGAAAAAATGATTCCTTGAATCAATTTATTGCCGCATTTATTCTTGAATAGGTTCAACCATATATTAATTTGATTTTAGGAACAGAAATCTTTGTGTCAAATGAACTTTCTTTGTTGGGTAATGTGGATTGGTCTAGGCCAAAATATTTCCATTTTATTATGAAACACTTTTCTTTGATCAGGTTGATCCCTCAACCCATGTAAACAATGATCCTCTTTATCCAAGGTATTACGATTCATTCAAATAAGAATACCTCTCAATAATATTGGTTATTTTCGCTATGGATGCTTCATATTTTCATTTAAAAATACCATGAGTTTCATGAAAATGTAGTCGTCAGCTTGCAGGTGAATTCTTTTGCAAATAAACAACTCGGAACATTTTTGGACGAGTTGGGTGAGTAGGTAATTGGTCTTTCTCAACAGTCCTGTATAATGGCGTCATTTTTGTATTTCCGTTCTCTTTTAACCACCGTAAAAGGTTATTTTTGCTAAAAATCACCATTTTCAATACGGTCAAATTTAACTTTCAAAACCTGATTTCCAATTGAATGAAGTTATGAATACAACGATCAAATCTGCACTTTGCGTGTTTTAGCAAGATGGTAATGGACCATATCAAATGAAAGCCATTTTCAATTCACATTATTACACTGTCGTCATTGCATGAACTGATATCGGGAAGGAGTGTGAATATATACTAAACCACTTGCACAAACATGTGACGCAGAAAAAACAATTGATTGACAACACAAAATCTAACTAGCATTAGGTTTCCAGAATAGAAACTCAGTGAAGCCTTTGATTATAATTTTCATTTGGTTCTTGTATAGAAAATCTCAAAAATGGTACATTTTGGCATTCACGGAAAAGTGTCCTGACTCTGATAGTGAAGTTATTTTATGAAACAGTTTAATAATATCCGTCTGTTTTTAAGTTTCGGCTCCACGAAAGGTAGCCCTTTAATACCTCATCTGACAGTAAATTCCTAAATTGTGCAGAGCGACAAAAATGTAGGGCTGGAATGACTGAGTCTGTCGAGTTTGCCAGAAAGAAACTGCTCGAGGTGGAATGAGTAACCAATAAATGAGTAACATGTGTTTTAGTTATTTTAATATCTGTGTATATATTTATGAAAGTGTGTTGATTTTGTTATTTATTATTGAAAAAAAAAAGAATTTTGACAGTGACGGATAATTTTGAAGAAATAGGACTTGATGGACCTCTGGAACCACTCTGCTACCAGTGGCTCAATAATGTCACTAAAAATATATAGAATAAAAGACGTCAGAACTGTCAATGGACTGTCACTACCTAAGCAAACTTTGGATGTGAAAAAAATGAGTGAATCATGTCCATATATCAAGGAAACGCCTGTATGTTCCTTTTTCGATGCACAACCAACAATTCTCATTGGCCAGGATCAATGTGCTTTAACAATTTCTAGGCAAATCTTTCAGAGTTTTTGGAATGCACCATTTGTTTCGAAAACACTATTAGGCGGGTAGTACATGGTAGATATCCTCAAGGAAAAGAGGTTTCTGAAAATTCTCTAATATTCCACGTTTGTTCAAAGTCTTATGAGGAAGTCTACGAAAAAATCGATAAGTGAGTGAAAGATTCATTCAAGATAGAAAATTTTGGCATGTAATGTTCAGAGGAAAACGGTAGATCTAAAGCTATGAACATAATGGAAAATACTATTATATATAGATATAGATAGATAGATGGCACGGAGTGAGTAGTCGCATTTACGTTGCTCTCCCGAAATTTTTATGATTAAACGTGTTTCAAGTGTGAATCTTCAATCAAATTGTGGACATCGTAGTCTTTCATAGTTAAATGTCAAAAATGCCAAACATGGAAACAAGAAATACCCGTAGAAATGCAGCTCCTGTGATAAAAACGCCAGATGAAATCAGTGAAAGAGTAAGTGATATTGAGAAAACTCTTGGTAGTGGACTTAATGAACTCAAATTTGAATTGATGAATAAGATAACGGGCAGTAATTCCAAAGATGATATTGATAATTGCATGGGGAAAATTTTGTCATTTGAACGAAGTGTAAAAAAGTTATTAGGCGAGTTGAAACTTGCAATCAAAAGTAATGCCCAGCAAGCAGATGATAACTTTAGGGCAGACAAATATTTGAATGCCGTTGTTCTGGCTGGAGTTCCAGAAAACAGTACTGAGGATCTGATAGAATCGTCATGTGAAATTCTAAGAAAATGCTCAACATCCATAAATAACAACGATATAAATTATTGTTATAGATTGGGCAAAATTAGTGATAATAAATCTCGTCCTATAGCCATCTTCTTTACTAATAGATGGAAACGAGATAGTGCTTCTAAAATGAAAAAAAACCTAAAAGGTAGTGGTTATGTTATGTTTGAAATGCTCATCAAATCTAAACTGAACCTTCTAGTGAATGCACGAAAAAAATTGGTTACCAGGAATTGCTGGTCATGGAAAGGCCAAATTTTCACATCAGAGAACGAAAACATCCAGAAAATCGAATCGGAATTGGACTTTTGATGACATTTATATATATATTGATTTTTTTTTCTCTTTTCCTTTCCTCTTCATATATTGTTATTTTCAAATATTGTTTCTTCTAAAATACTCTAAAATATTTCTAAAAACTGTTTCATTTATCTATACAAGTATTATAATGGTTAGTTTCCTGAAAAATAATGACACTCATTACACTTCAAATATTATTATTATAATTGTACATGGGATTGTGAACGTAAAGATGACTTTACTATCTTCTTTATAACAATAGGATGATCATACGGAGATTCATTTTCAGTTTTATATTTAGAAGCATTTCTTCCAAGCAAGAGTTTACACTCACAAAGGGATTGAAATATAAATAGCTCCGGTTTTTTTTCTTTTTTTATTCATACTTTGTTTTTTATCGTTTTCACTCTTGGAATTTATCATAGCATTACTTCTACTAGACTTCTTTATACACATTGGTAGAGATATTTTGGCGTTTGCGCATATCAACGCTAGATCACTGATGGCACATTACCTTGAAATACAAAGAATAATTAAGGCTGCATCGTATGAACTGTTTGGAATAAGTGAAAGTTGGCTAAATGACACAATAAGTAATGAACAAGTGGCTGTTCAGGGATACAACATCATTAGGAATGATAGAAAAAAGTAGGGGTGGTGGAGTTTGTTTGTATATTAAATCGAATTACAAATATTCAATAATACAAACCTCGCAAAGCATTGAGCAACTCTGGATACGATTGATTATTGGTAATAAAAGTTTTGCAGTCGGAGTCACTTATAATCCACCTAATTCGGATCAAGCTCTCTTCTTAGATCACTTTGAAAATACCGTTTCACAAATTTCACCTTCAAATGACACTCTCATATGTTTAGGAGATTTTAATACCGATTTGATGGAGTATGATACAAGGCCGGCTATTGATATTTCTAATGTTTTTGAGGGTGTTGGTCTGTATCAGCTTATTGAAAATCCAACAAGAATAACTGATCACACAACTTCTCTCATAGATTTCATACTAATATCAGACTTGAGCTTAGTAAATAATTGTGGCCCAAT
Organism: Gonioctena quinquepunctata; assembly: GCA_018342105.1. Lineage (NCBI taxonomy): Eukaryota > Metazoa > Arthropoda > Insecta > Coleoptera > Chrysomelidae > Gonioctena > Gonioctena quinquepunctata. The sequence continues at coordinate 323,930 of JAFIRS010000627.1, read as the reverse complement.
GACTGTTCCTGATGTGAGCGATCATGAACTGATCTACTGCAAACTGAATATTAAATGTAAGGGTAATAAGGTTAAGTTTGTTACTTCAAGGAATTTCAAAGATTTTAATTATGATAGGTTCCATTCGGATTTACAGTCGATCCCGTGGCGTAATATATACGATTTGAATGATTTAAATAGTAAAATAGAGTTCATTAACGAAAATTTTACAACTTTACTAGACATACACGCTCCATACAGAACTATTAGAGTCACAAAAAAATATGCGCCTTGGCTCACAAATGCAGTACGAAACATAATGAAAGATAGAGACAAATCACTTAGAAAGTACAAAGAAACCAAATTAATGTGTGATTGGTCAACCTATAAAGAGCTCCGGAATATTGTCAATGTAGCGGTCGAACGTGAAAAGAAAGCATACTATCAAAGTAAATTCGTCAACACAGAGTATTCTAAAATGTGGACTACGACAAAAGTCTCAATCTTACGTCAAATAGTAAAAGTGATTAATAATTCCTGACAAACTGGCGGACGTAGATGAGCTGAACAATCATTTCGTCAAATTCTATACCAAAACTGACAGCTGATCAAGATGTCATATAATATTATCAAAACAATACTCATGAAAATATCACAATTAACATTTAAACCAGTAGAGGAAATCGAAATCTTAAACATTATCAAAAACTTGAGGAGTAAAGCTACAGGATTGGATGGTTTGAATATTTCTAGTATAAAACTATGCATACCCTTCGTCTTGCCTTATTTAACTCATGTTATTAACTTTTCTTTGCAACATTCCGTCTTTCCAGCAATTTGGAAAAAAGCCTCCTAAAATACCCAATCCATCATCACATAATGATATAAGACCAATAAATATTTTACCAACAATGTCAAAGATCCTCGAAAAAATAATAGAAATTCAACTCTGCAAACACCTGTTGGAAAATAAAATAATCCCGGCAAACCAATCAGGATTAAAAAAAAATCATAGCTGCTGTACTGCACTGATGAAGATTACCGATGATATTTTCAGGGAGAATGATAAAGCAAAACTAACATTATTGGTTCTGTTAGACTACTCGAAAGCATTCGACACCCTGAATCATCAAATTATCGAGGTAATAATGAAATTCTGTGGATTGACTGTGAGTGCCTCTACTCTTATTATGAACTATTTGAGTCACAGAATACAAGTAGTGAGTTATAACAACAGACTGTCTCAGTACTTAATCAATAGCATTGGTGTTCCACAAGGCTCAATACTTGGTCCGTTATTATTCTCCTTATATATTTCCAACTTCACAAAAATATTCTTATCATGCAATCATCACTTTTACGCAGATGATACTCAGTTATATATATATATATATATATATATAATTTTCAGCCTGAGGAATATACACCAGCTATAACTTCTCTGAATTTTAATCTTCAAAATTTACACAAACATTCTTCACAGCACTGCTTGATGTTGAACCCAAAAAACGACTGCTATATTGTTTGGAAGAATCAAAGATCGGCTAAAAGTAACTGGGTTAAGTGAAGATCATCCAATAGTAATCAACAATGAAATAATTAAAAGGGAAGAATGTGTAAAAAATTTAGGTCTATATTTGGACCAAGACTTGAGGTTCACTAAGCACGTCTCTATCTTTCTGCAGAGAGCGTATGCTAGTTTAAAATTAATCTACCAAATACGCCAGTACCTTACTAGATCCATAAAAGTTCTATTATGTGAAACGTTGGTGTTGTCAATGTTAAATTACTGTTATGTTTTATACAGTAACTGTCTCAATAACGTGGATACTCTAAGGATTCAAAAAGTGCAAAACTCGTGTATAAGACTCATTTTTGGTGTTCGAAAGTACTGTCATATCAGTCATTTATACAAAGAAATCAAATGGGCGAGAATGAAAGAACGTAGATATATACATACTGCATGTATGTATCACAAAATATTGAATCATAAAACACCACCCTATCTTTATGAAAAAATCAGTTTTCGCACAGATGTTCATAACCTGAATATAAGATTCGAGGGAAAGCTTACACCTCCCCTACACAATACAGTATAGTTCGAATGATCATTCAGCTACGACATCGCCAAAGTAATCAATTCTCTCCCGTCAAACGTTAGAATATCCGTCGGAATCATGTTATTTAAAACTTTTCGAGCATCGTTTTTATTAGTAAGTAATATATATCTTGCTTTTTCAAGTATTGAACTGAACTGAATTCCTCAGTATAGGTTACTTCTCTGCGCTTTTTTGTCTATCTTTTTCAGGGTTAGGTGGAAGAACAGACATTCAGTTTAGCCACTGAATGAATTGAACCTCGCCCTACTATCTTATAATGTGTTAAGAAAACTGTTACGTAATCAATAAAGACCTTTATTATTATTATTAAACGAGTTGGAAATCATTTCGAAATGGGACTTTGTGGAAAAATGAAATTGTGACATCACCAGATAGTGAAGCTGTAGCCCAAAACCGTCTCAAATGTATGGAAAGAAAAATGAACAGAAATGATGTGTTTGCAAGAGACTATTGTAATAAAATTGAGGAATATAAAAAAAAGGTTACATTCGGAAGCTAAGTACCACTGAAGCACAAGAAGAAGTTTCAAAAACTTGGTATTTACCCCATTTCGGTGTGGTTAACCCAAATAAGCCAGGGAAGCTTATCGAATGGAATGGAGTTAGTTTAAATTAACAACTTTTACAAGGGCCAGACCTATTGAAAAATTTGACTTCAATCTTATGGAAATTTCGACAGTAAAAAAATCGCATTTTGCTCTAACATCCGTGAAATGTTCCATCAGGTTGTGATTCGAGACGAAGATTGCTCAGCACAACGCTTCTTTTGGCGTGGAATGGACCGATCGAAAAAGCCAGATGTTTATGAAATGAAAGCGATGACATTTGGAGCAACATCTTCGCCATCAATGGCCCAGTTTGTCAAGAATAGAAATGCAGAAGAGCACTTTCAAAAGTATCCCAAAGCGGCAAAGGCAATAATGGAAAAGCACTATGTAGACGACTACCTAGACAGCACAGATACAAAAGAAGAAGCTATTCAACTGATTTCAGAGGTTATTGAGATCCACAGAAGGGCAGGTTTTGAAATTCGTAACTGGATAAGCAATTCTCCAAGAGTTATAACAAAAATTCCAGTCAATCTCAGATCACAAAATCAGAAAAATCTCAATTATTTTCTCCATCAATCTACAGAGCGAGTATTGGGACTTTGGTGGAACTCTGAGGCAGACAACTTGACGTTTTCACTAAATTATGAAAAAATGGATTCTGAAATTATGAATGGATAAAAAATACCGACGAAAAGAAATTTTCTCAAAATTGTGATGTCCGTGTTTGACCCTCTAGGATTTTTGTCACCAATGGTAGTAAAATTCAAAATTCTTATGCTAAACTTATGGAAAAATGGAATAGGCTGGGATGATGAAATATCCGAGGAGATGAATACGAGGTGGATAGAACTGTTGGAAGAATTAAAGAAAATAAATGAAATATTTATACCCAGATCTTATGATTCACAATTATTTGTAACATAAAAGTAGAACTTCATGGCTTCTGCGATAGTAGTGAAAAGGCGTTCTCAGCGATCTGCGATTCGCTCATGGAGACACATTTCGAATTTCATTTGTGAGCGCCAAAACCAGAGTCGCTCCTATGAAACCAATCACGATTCCTAGACTAGAACTCCAGGCCGCAGAAATGATGAGTAGACTTGTGAAAACCATCAAAGAAAACCTTGAAATCCACATTGGTGAAATCTTTCTATGGACAGATTCGAAGATTGTTCTGCATGGATTCGATCTGAGTCTAAAAGGTATAAAACATTCGTATCTGTAAGAGTTGGGGAAATAACAGAAAGCACAAACATATCTGATTGGTACTGGGTTCCTGGAGAAAATAATGTAGCAGATGAGAGCACAAGAGACATAAATTCATCAAGTAGGGAATGGCTAAATGGACCAACTTTCTTAAGATTTCCTCGACAACACTGGCCAAGATAAACCCAAGAGGAAATAGAAGAAATCGAATTGGAAAAAAAGAAAGAAAATATATTGATGATTGCAATTAGAGAGAATTATTTACCAAATATCGAGATATTTTCGAAATACAGTAAATTAGTGAGAGATACTGCTTGGATGTTTCGATTCATATAAAACTGCAGAAAAAATTGAAAAATATTTAATAAATTTTGAGTTGGAACTGGCAGAAGAAACTTTGGTTGAATATTATCAAAGCATCAGTTTTACTCAAGAAATTTCAGATTTAAAAAACAATAAACCCATAAAGAAATCAAGTAGGCTCTATACTCTCACTCCGTTCCTCGATAAAAAAGGTATTCTTAGAATTGGAGGTAGACTGGTACAATCCGAAGATTTGAATTATTTCCAAAAACATCCAGCAATTCTTGATCCAAAGCATCGTTTTACTAGACTCGTAATAGAAAACTATCACAATAAACAAGGACAAGACTGATAATGAACGAACTTCGTCAGAAATTTTGGATATTGAAACTGAGGAACGCCGTTAGCAAATGCAAGATTGAATGTTTCTTCTGTAGGAAAAGGAATGCCAAGCCGCATGTCCCTGCAATGGGTCAGCTACCAGAGAGCAGACTTAAGAGCTTTGTTAGGCCATTCACCATCACCGGAATGGATTATTTTGGGCCAGTCTCAGTTACAATCAGTATATATATATATATATATATATATATATATATATATATATATATATATATATATATATATATATATATATAATATGAGCATACGAGCCATTCATCTAGAGATCGCGAATTCTCTTCATACCGATTCTGCCATCATGGCAATTAGAAGTGTTGTGAGTCGACGAGGATGTCCAAGAGAGATATACTCTTATAATGGCACAAATATGCGTTCTGCAGAACGAGAATTGAGAGAAGGTGCACAGAATCTGAACCCTTCACAGATTACTGATTTTTTGTCCAACAAAGGAATAACATGGAAATTAATTCCGTCGGCCTCTCCACATATGGGGGGAAGTTGGGAAAGGTTAGTGAGATCAGTGAAAAATGTCTTGAGAGTAACACTGAAAGAAAGATATCCAAAAGAAGAAGTTCTTAAAACTCTAATAGTCGAAGCCGAAAACATGGTAAATAGTAGACCATTTACTTATGTTTCAAGTGACCCCTTGGACCCTGAAAGTCTTACACCCAATCATTTTTTACTCAACTGTTCCAACGGAGCTGCACCATCTAACGGAAAACTTGAAGAAATAGAAGTGAGCTCTAGAAAACAATGGAGGGCTTCCCAGGCGCTAGCTGACATTTATTGGAGAAGATGGTAGAAAGAGTATTTACTCAACTTGAATAAACAAACGAAATGGTTTGCAGGAAAAGACTGTATCGCACTAAATGATATCGTTCTGGTTGTGGATGACACAGCACCGTGTATTTTCGAAAATATCGTGTTGACTGTGAAGTATCACCTTTTCTCCATTTCTGACTGAATAGTTGTTCCAATTAGGCACGAGAATATTCATTCTGAAAGTATTCAACTTCTTTAGATGTATTGTATATACACGCGCCTCCAATATTCATATGTAGATTTTCGTGTATTACAGACATGTAATTTAGCAACATTAGTAACATTTTGCAAAATTTATTGTGGTGAGTAGTTTTAGGTAAATACCATGACTTCAAAAAACATTTTGAAAAAGTTAGAAAATTTAAATAGCCAAAATAACAATTTGTGACAGCAACGTAATTTGACAAGTTTATTAGAATTGTATTTTATCTTTTTCATTTTTCGTATTGAATAATAAATATTGTAAAATGGCTCCAACATTGGGTAGGCGGCGTCCGTCATCCCGTTTATTGTGGCAATTTGGACGTTTTTCTATTCAACTCACCGATAATCACAACCAATCATAAGAGTTGAACAAACTCAAAACCGCACTACTTCAGAACGTTTATAATAACATACAAATCTGCAGATCCATCCACCATCAACAAAGCCGTTCTCCAAATTCCCAAAACCCAACAGATACCTAATTGCACAAGGCTTTTCTCCCCTACATCAAAGGTGTCACCGACAAAATAGGTAGAATCCTAGAGAAACGCGAAATAAAGTCAATTAATAAAATTTCGAATTTTCTCAGATCTCCCAAAGACACCATAGCTACGAAATACCATGTTCCAAATGCCCTAGGATATACATAGGACAAACAGACGAGTGCCGAATTAACGAACATCAACATGCCATCCGACACTTAGGCCCTTCCTTGGCACTTTTCAAACACCGCGAAGAAATAGGTCACAGAACACAGAATATATTTCGAGCACACCGAAACCATTGCTTCTGAGAAAACATTACAGGCTAGAGTCATTCGAGAAGCTCTTGAGATAGAAAAACGCCAAAATTATCTCAATAAATGAGATGACTGACGACTGACGCCTCCTACCCAATACCTGGAAAACTCTAATCTCATTCCAAACCAAGCCGCGCCCACCTCAGTTCTCTCGAAGGACTAGGCAGATTGAGACCTTAAAGAGAACTAGTGTCGAGACCTGGGGAGTGAATACATCCGAGGAGTAGGCAGATTGAGAGCTCAGTGGGAAAAATCACTTCCTGTTCTTATCGTTATTAATAATTTTCTTGAAAATGGCTCTAAAATGGGAACCGAATCGTCGAAATGAACAAATTTCCAGAGGCGGTTCAACTAGAACTTCGAATCTTCGAGAAAATGTTAAATTTAAAGTGAAGAAGAAAACTATTTTGGAAAAAAACTATTGGTGTCCATTTGTTGAGGTCAACCTCAATTGTGAAAAATGGATTATCGGAGGTCTGTATCACTCGCCTAATGCTAGCCATGCCGCTTTCTTGGAGAAATTTGAAGAATGGTGCGATAAGTATTTTGTGGGTAATACTAGGTGTCTATTAATAGGTGATGTAAATATTGACTACCTAAGTGAGCAATTCTATACTAAAAAATAAAAAATAACAAAGACTACTGCATTGAACAGTATATATATATATATATATATATATATATATATATATATATATATAAAGTCGGTTATATATATATATATATATATATATATATATATATACATATATATATACATAGTACATGAATGTATTAACATCATTTACTTTAATACTTAGCATTATACTGTTACCTTACCTATCAGTTGCCGCTTATATCACTGCAGTAACTATTTATAAAGTAAACCGAAAAGGTTCCTTTGTGATAATTTGAATATCATGAGAAACAATCTTTGCAACAATAATTGAGGAATTATGAAATAATAAATTCAACAAAAACGTTCCAACACTTTATTTCTTAAGTAATAAATCAATAATTAAAACATAATATGTTCGCAAATTAATTTTAAATAAATGATCAAAATGTCTACTGTTGACTTCTTGGCAATAAACAATTCTAGCAGAAAACTCGTCCAAGGGTTTTTGGAGGTCGATCTGCATTCTTCGTGAATCCTTCATTATGTCAACTGGCGTAGCATATCCTTTTGAGATCCCCCACATAAAGAAATCTAGTGGTATCATATCAGAAGATAGCACTCTATTGAACTCGGTTGTTCAATTCGCCTACCAGAATAGTGTTCGTTTAAATATCGTCTTACTCGTCCGTAAAAGTGGAGAGGAGCACCATCCTGTTGGAAAGTTATATCCAGGTCTCCGAATTTGTCCAGATGATCCTTAAGGCCCAGTTGTTCAATCGAGGATGACCAAGTGATTTGGCTTAAACCAGGATTACCAATTTTGTTTCGGTTGTTCAATACGGGTTTATGAGATAAACCTAGTTTAACAATGGTTTAAGTTAATCTCATGAATTCGGGGGTTCAAGGAGATAATTTGCCGATTCTAACCTATTTGATTGTTTGACATTTCAATAGACATTGACTATTCTGAAAATTATTATTGTGTTGAATATTTTTGTTTTATACCCGACTGCAAAGATGTTCGTAGATATGACAGACGATTTTTTTGAAATTTTTGATATTATTGCCGCAAGAAGAAAGATACCTGTATTTAGACAACGTACCGTAATTTCGGGTGACTTTAACCCAGCTGGGTGACTTTGGCTCATTTTCAGAAATAGACATTATTAATTATAAAAAATTTAAGCCTGTTTTTTATCGGATTGATTTTTCGTGATTCTATTGTATATATACCTGCAACACTGTATTCCATTCAGGAGTCATTTGCAACCAAATTCAACTTTCATAAAATTTATTTTGCTTATTTTATCCGTCGGATTACTGTAAAATCACCCAAAATTTAAGCCGTGGGTTAAAGCCAGCTCTCAATATGCGGGTGACTTTGCACACTATGTTTTTTTATACATCCACATACATATAAGTCTTAATCACAATTTGAAATAGCTAATTTGAAAGAGTGGTCAAAGATCAATATTTTGGTATATAATAATACAAATTTATTTTTACAAATTAATCGTAGACATTCTTTGAATTTAAGTAAGCCAAAGTCACCTGAAATTACGGTACCTAGAAACCATTTGGAAAAAAGGAACAGAAAAATAATTTTTAAATAGATTTTGCTTGCCGAAAGAAATCGTCCACAACTAACAAAAATACAAAGAATCACCCCTCAAATGACAAAAGCAAAATCATAATAAAAATCAAATCTTGATTTTTCATATCAAAAACGTTTGTCATAAAAAACAAATGAAATCATCACAAATACAAAATGAAAAACTACAAGATCTGTTCTCAGTAATATCAAGCAATTGTTGATTCATTGTTGGTTGATGAGTTATGTTTCAAATATAATGTTTGTTTATATATCTCAATCAGAATGGTTTTCTCTAGATTCTACTCCTCCCTCTGTAGTTCCAATTTATTTTTACAAATTAATCGTAGACATTCTTTGAATTCAAGTAAGCCAAAGTCACCCGAAATTACGGTACCTAGAAACCATTTGGAAGAATGGACCGAAAAATAATTTTTGAATAAATTTCGCTTGCCTAAAGAAATCGTCCGCAACTAACAGAAATACAAAAAATCACCCCCACTACAAAGGCAAAATCGCAACAAAAAATAAACTTCCAAATAAAAATCAAATCTTGATTTTTCATACCAAAAACTTTTGACATAAAAAACTTGAATTAAATCATCACAAATGCAAAATGAAAAACATAATCTGTTCTCAGGAATCTCAAGCAAATGTTGATTTATTGATGGTTGATGAGTTATGTTCCAAAGATAATGTTTGTTTATATATCTCAATCATATGGGTTTTCTCTAGATTCTACTCCTCCCTTTGTAGTTCCAAGGAAAGTTGGTGTTTTTCTTTCATGTGTATTAGTATTAATTTCAACTTGTGTTCTTCGAATGATCGTTTTTGTAAATCTACAAAATCTGCTTTGGACATAGCCCAAGTAGAAATGTTGTCTTTTATTGTTAAGATGCTATTCCTTTTTTTGGGACCTCCGCAGATGGTATTGTATTCATTACTTATTATAGCCCAAACTTCAATTTCTACGAATTAGTAACTGCGTCCGTTTTTTACATTCTACAATATCTTGGAATTTTTTTACGAATGAAATTATGAGTAATTTTTTTCTTAAGAGACGCCTAAATTTATACAATACATTTGGCTGTTTTCGATCAATTTTTCTGTATACTTTTGACAAAACTACGAATTCTTAGGTTACGTTTGATTCAATGTTGATGTTTCTGAACGGTCCGAATGAAGGTACAAGCGGAAAAATGTGTTGCCAACATATGAAAACAATGAGTTAAGGAATCCAGGAATAGTTTTTCATTGAAAAATGCATAACGTTCTAATCCATAGTTAATTAATAATCCGAGTTTAGATAATCAACGGTTTAAACTCGCATTGAACAACCGGGCCTAAGTATTTCAAGGATTATGGGTTCGTCGATAAATTGAAAAAAAAAATGAAAAGGAGGACAACTTTTGGTTCAGTCCTTTTTGTCAACCTACCGAACCACTCCGAGTCGTTATACACCAAATGGAACATCTTCAGCAGAAATATTTATCCATAGAAAAGGGAGAACCATTCTTGTTCTGCTGTTGTCATCACCAACAAAATAATAATGCAGATTGATTTGTTTGAAAATATGAACAGGATGTGGAATCATCTGCGACTGAAAGATAAACTTTAGTCACTATTGAATATTCAATTGAGAATGTTTCCCTTTTCAATCATGCAGAATTTTTCAAATCTATTGAAATTGGTGATACGAGTTATTGCAAGGTTCATTGTAATAATGTATACCAATGGAAACCTGAAAAATGTAAAGTATGGAGTTTTACTCGAAAATCCATAGAGAATATTGGGACTACATGCGAACCAGTTGATGAAGAGCTATACCAAGTGTTCTGTAATAGAAAAGGGCCTTCTACAACTTTTGTTTAATTCCTTTTTTTAACGTCGGCCTATTTCTGCGACCAGGTCTAAACATCGGCGCCGGTGGCACAACCTCCCCAACTGTAAATGTTGCTGAATCCTCTAGTGTTTCCAACCAGAGGTAGGGATCTTCAACAAGCTCGACATCCATGAATTCGGGACCGCTTTCTCAACGTCCCCTCCGAGACCTCCAACTTAATATTTTGATCGAATTTTGATCGAGATACCTTCAACTTCATCGGTTGAGATGGCCCCTGAAATTATTCGTACTTCGTTGAACAATCGGTATCATAGTCAACTGTTGACATTGTATTTTTATTATTCAGTGGTTTTGAAGTTGTCAGTTTTTACAATTTTGGAATAAAAATATAATTAATTAATTAAATTAATAACCAGCCATCGGTGCCCAGTTGTAAGATTTAAAACCAAAACACGTGGGGATCATGCAATAGATAATTGATGCATGAACTAACAATTTTATTGCACTGCAATATAATGATATGATGTGTGTTTTCTCAACTCGTTACTATTATCTATTATTAACTATTTTTAGAGCTATTAAAAATTCAGAATCACAAATCTCTATGGGGTTATAAATCGGTATGTGGCTAGGAGAAATTATTTTATACTTTTTAGTGCGTTTTATAAACATGATATATTTAAAAAATTATCCAAATAGTTATTTTTTGCTTTTTAGTTTTAAACATCTTGATGGGATTATGATAGAGACATTCAGGCTTATTACTATTATTATTATTAGACATCACATAACTGACATGCTTTGTTATGGCGTCACTTTCTAGAAACACCTAGTACAAGCCATGCACCTAGGGTGTTCCTCTTGATTATCATGTTATTATTCATAGGGCTTTGCGCACTATGTGTGCCGTGCTCAACAGTACTGCTTTCTGCATGGTGAGTAGGTTGTGGTCTGGGTTCTCTTTCACAGCTTCACAGGTTGCGTTGGAAATCAGCCCTGTGGCCCCGATGACGATGGGTATCACCTTTGCTCTCATGTTCCACATTCTTTGGATTTTTATCTGTAGGTCTTTATATTTCAGGTGCTTTTCAGCTTCTTTGTGGTTGATATTGTAGTCTGACGGGATAACTACATCTATTAGAAGGCATGTTTTTCTGTTTCAGGATGATATCTGGTTTGTTGGCTTTTATCATTATGTCAGTTTGAATTTGGGTATCCCATATTAGGGTGATTTCCGGGATGTCGGTTACCGGATCTGGGACATGTTGATACTAATTTCCTTGAACTTCTATTTTGTAAGCTTTGCATATGTTCTAATGCAGTTGAGCTGCTACCGCATTGTGTCTGTCGAAGTATGCCTTCTTTGCAAGGATTGGGCAACCGGAAACTACATGATGTATCGTTTCATTGTGTATCCGGCAGAGTCTACATCTAGATTTCATGATTCTTGTCTTTATGTTATTTGTTGCCATTGCTTGTTCTTGGCAGGCGGTTATTAGTGCCTCGGTTTCGGTTTTGAGGTTTGTCTGAGTGAGCCATTTCCAGGTAAGATCTTTATTTATTATTTCTTTTTCAACTTCTTTTTCTATTTGTCCATGCATTGCTTTATCTTTCCATCTAGCTTTTTGTTCTTCTTTTATCCTTATTTGAATCTTCTCCTTTATTATCTTCACTCGTTTTTCATTATTATTATTATTATCATCATTGCAGACAAATAAACAAACAGACAAGAAAGTGGGTGTTAATATTGCATTGTCATCAAGGTTCGAGCTATGTTTAAAGTTTCAAGTATCTAGATTAGATTTGTACGGGGCTTGTGGGCTAGGAGCCACTTCACCGCGACCTTTGCAGATCTATTGTGTATGCCCTCATATTATGTTACGAGTTCCCTGTCTAGGCCTGTCCTTCAAGTATCTAGCTCATCGGCAAATTAGTTTAAAATCCATTGTTCCTTAATATTATTATTATTACAGACAACCAACAGACAGTGAAGAAAGCGGGTTAATATGGTATTGTCATCCAGTTCTGAGCTATGTTAAAAGATTCACAAGTCTCCAGCTCATTGGGAAAATCGTTTGAAATCGATTGTTTCTCAATATTATTATAACAGACAAACGGTTTATTTTTACTATAATTTCGTTGTTATTTTGAATGAATTTGGAAGGCAGTTAAATTATTAGGTCACATTCACTCATCGATCATTCTGCTATGGAGAGGTTGTGTGATCCTAACCACACTTTTTGTGATCCATAAGAAAACTAACAAATAGACAGACAAGAAAGCGAGTCAATATTGTATCGTCATCCAGTTCTGAGCTATTTCTGAAGTTTCAAGTCTGTAGCAGGAAGTTAATTTTAAATCGATTGCAAGATTTGTACCAGACAAACAGACACGAAAGCAAGCTAACATAAACGTGGTCAAAAACAATTAAAATCAACCGCTTTCACTCAATTTTTTTTTTACGCATTATATTTCAATATATTTCTTTGTATCTTCCGGTGGGCAAACAAAACGTAAATGAGATTGTTTTCCTTTCCACTATCGTTTTCCATATTATCACGTATAAAGTTGAAACCACACTCTAATCTAATGTTATCAACTGCGTACTGAACCAATCTGATAAACTGATGAACTCAACTGATTTGAATGGCCTCGGAAAAACGCTCTTATGTCCCAGCCAATTGTATGTAATTTGTTAATTGTCGATGGATGTCAGAATTACCTGCATACCTAATGGAATAGCAGTAATTGTAGTTAAATATTTCGTTATATAAATACGTAATTTCAAGGGATATATGATGTTACTGGAATTTGTAATCCGATCAGGAGAGTTATTCAGTAATTTATAGGTAGGTAGAATCGCCTTAGCTAAACTCAACTCAACGAGAGATTTTTCGAAATATAGGAAAATGATATAAATGCAGCACACAGGCATTTAAAATCTAACGAAAAAATAAAATGACTTTTATTACAATAAAACAATGAAGTGAAGCGTAAACAAAGGTGGAAGAAACGTGGCAATGTCGAAAAATAATTCATATCTTTTTACACACTATCTCAATGTACACTTCGATGTAAACGGAAGCACTTATCCAAGTATGGGATGAAATTAAAATAAATTTTCCTCATGAGGAAACGTCATTTCATTCTTTAAAATAATACTTCGCTCTTGCGTCCTAATATAAGTAAAATTATCGGTTCCTATATGATATAACTAATATAGGTATTATATCGTCAAATGCCAACTTGTAAAAGACTTCTATCGATTTTTAGGTTTTCACCCAACTAATGTCTCAAATGATTACTAAATTCATATCCCAATACACTTGTGGGCTGATTTGGACCTTTTTGTATGATTTTGTTCGTACTGGCACCGTAGAGAAGTACACTATTTATATACGGTGGTAGTGAGGAAATACATCTGAATTTACCGTTTGCGGCAGCACTTCACAATGCATTTCAGATGTATCCGAGGTGGCTGCAGAGGTATTTCTCTTCTCATAGAATTTGAAGCATTATTTGTCAAATCGAAATGAATTTGGTACCAAACAAAAGCTGATACATTGACCTAGAGCGGTGCTGTGATAGTTTTTTAAAATTATTTTATTAACTCTCAGAACATGCCCTCAAACTGAATTTTTATATTTTTTTTGTGGAAAAGTAAATAGAATTTTCATTAAAAGAATTAAGTGTTCTCTATTAGCCTGTTCTTGTTTGAAATCAATGAGCCCAATGGTTTTTGAGTAATCATTTACGTCTTTCACCGTCACTAGCATCATAAATATTATCGCGCCAATGGACTCTGCTAACATAGGAAATACTACGCACTTACGGCTAGTCAGTGCTGTCGAAAATCGTCGATCCGACCCAAGGATGGTTAAACAATACATATATATATATATATATATATATATACATATATATATACATATATATATATATATATTTATATACATATATATATATATAATATACATATATATATATATATATATACGCGTATATCGCTGCCGTATATCAATAAATAAATATCGATTCTAAGGGCCATTTCACATGGACGCTGGCAATCAGCGCGCTAATGATACGCGTTCGAATTTATTTTATGGGTCGAAAAATATTATGGAAATATAATCCGATGGAGATGCATAAACAACTGTTGCCCTATCGGCAGCTTATATTTCAATGCGAAAAAAAAGGGGAGATGCTTTGAAGAGTCTAAGATTTTTAAAGGAATAATTTGTTATATTTTTCAATTAATTGCGAATGTCTACAACAAGTTTCGAGGAATTATTTTGTAAACTTGAAGAGGATTTGGAACATTTGAGTGTTATGTGACTCTCTATATATGTAAGGTAAGCATTTTTTTAAATATTATACTCAGGTAGAATATGAAAATATTCCATACTATATGTAAAAGACGGCAATTTTACTTATAATGGATACAAATCTTGACTACAAGAGCTTAGGAAAGGAGTTGAGATCGTGTAGGATATTGTGATTCGAGTGAATATGTGAGTGAAAGTGTCGACTGGATAGATGAAGTGGGAGGGGATACTAGAGGAGCAGGATCAAATGTTTTAAGGGGCGGTGGAAAGACACCAATTCTGAATTATAGTTCTTGATTCTCTGTGAATGATTTCAATGTTGGTGACAGTGAATGCAAAAATGATTTATCTTCGTCCATCCCTCAGTTTTTCATACGATTAAAATAGTTTGCTATTATCCATATTATTTGTTTCATCCTTGGTTGCCTTTGGAATATACGTTCAGCCACCTCTGGAGTCTCTCTATCTGGCATGTCAGGCTGTGTTGCTTCTCTGTCCGTGTCATCAAGAGTGCCTCTCAAGAGAGACGGATCTACTGAAAAATAAGTATTTGGAAATATGTGGAAATATTAGAAATGGTATACTGTTTATTGAATTTTAAAATCAGTTACTTTAAGGTATATCTGCCATTTTCAAAATAGGTAAATTAAAAAAAGTTATATATTTACTGTATTGCGGTTCAATGTTACTTCCAAAAATTCGTAATTGTGATATGTAATATGGTTTGCCATTTTTTTTTCTTCACAATCGTGATCACAATATTCTCTTTAAGTTTAGTTACATTTACAGGGGACGAGTGTAGTAGATGTCATGTCCCATCAACACGATTGTCAAATAATTCGACTCTTAGCACACTTATTGCATAAACTACTATAATATACCTGAAGGAAACGCTTTACCCGAGTCAGAAGGACCTACCCTACCATATGTTATAGTAGGCAATGAAGTGCTCTTTTCGTGATTGTTAGCTTCCGCCTGAGAGATGGATTCGAATTTGAAGATACTCTCACTGGATTTCACGATATTCCAGTCCGAAAGCAAATGTTGCCAAGCACATGAAATTCTACAGGAACTATTTTGTTTCCGAATTTGGTGACATGTGATATATAATTTGGTTCAACACATAATAAAAACACAAACTTACGTATTGCCTTTTGTTTTTCTTTGTTCAAACTTTCCAAGCTCGGAAATAACTTTTTGGCTATCTGTTCCCAAAAAGATTACCTCAGGTTCCTATTTTTGTAACCTTCGTCTGAATATACATACCAGATATCAGGACGAGAATAAAATTTTAAGTGTCGATGTCCAATGACTGTGAACGAATACCAACTGACTTACTGATAGAAACGAAATGAGAAAATGAGAAGAAAGACGAAATACATAATCATGCACTTACTTGTCTAGACTCACAGGTGGTAATACACACATCGAATGAGAGCTTATGTGAAATCATCCATTGACATGGCCCGCGGACGATACACGGGCGTACTCCACCTGAGAAAGCTATTATTATATATCGAAACACGTGTAGTGGTTTTGTAAACCCAATGTAGAGTTTACTTTTTTATCAAGTATCAGTCACGTCAGTTGAATAAATGGGCCGAATAAATAAATACCTTGTTATGAATCTAGATGTCAAGCTGCAATGGAAACACCATAGGAAGAAAAAGAGGAAAGAACTGGGTAGAAATTCTCAGATTTATTACAAGATCCTGAACCGGTGTGGTTATGTGGCATTCAACTCTCGGAGTCTGTCAAAAATTCCAGCAGGGAAATGATCCAAACTCTCCAAAATAAAGTTCTGAGGAATATTGTCAACGCCCCATGGTATATTAGAAATAAGAATATTCATCAGGTACTGAAAAGTCCCACAGTGGCAGAGGAACAGATTTATATAACGTGCAATCATGATATATGGAAAACCTACTACCTATACATATTTCCAATTCCATCTCCATTATATAAAATTTTAAAAAATTTTTTTTTAATAATCGTGTTGGTTCTTAATTTTATAAATTGATTGGAATTATTATTTTACCAAAAAACTGAAGATATCATTTTTTTCAGATTAAATTTTATTTGAAAAAATAGGTTGATGGCTTATTAAGTTATTGCAAATTTCCTTTCAACAACAAAGTCAGTTTTTGCGATCCCAATATATTGCGCTTCTGTATATAGTATTGTTCCTCAAATTCTCATATTTTAACGACGTTCTGATAAAATAATCAGGTGATGTCAGCTCCAATCTAATCATCTATTCCGTTTCAGGTATCTGCTGGTCAACAAGTCCATCTCACCGGTGATCTTAAGGGTAACGTTTCGATTGCCGCTCAGCAAGGCATGCATTTTAGCCAACATTCCAGCCCGAACGGTTCGACACCGACCCAACCAAACTCCAATACTAACCAGCAACACCAGCAGCAACACCAACATTCCCAACATAGCCCCATGTCGAGTTCACAACACCAGAATTCGCCAATGAACAACATGGGTTCACAGAGTTCTATGAATCATCAGTCGAGTTCACAGATAGGAAGCGACATGCTTTCGGGAAATCAGCAAATGCCAAGCTCTCAACAACATTCTGTAGGTCCTAGTATGCAGGGAATGGGAGGTTTGTCCAGTTCCGGAAATATGCCAGGTATATATGTCATGTAATCTTTGTGTTCTCAACTAAAACTCAGTGGAGTCGAGAGTATGTTGAATATATGTTAAGAACAAAATGTTTAGCACCAAGTCATTTATAAAAATCAGACCCACAAACCAAATTTACTGCAAAATCACTATTTATTGTATCAAAGGGAACTAAAATCCATATTTCAAGGGTGGGTTCATAACTATATCAATCAATCAAAAATATGCATCAATCAATCAAAAATATGCTTTATTGTCGAAGACATAAATCTTATTGACAAAGCTTGTACTACAAATACTAAAAATATAGATATTTTACAATTGTTTGTTAGATTCTAATAAAAGAAAATAACATACATTTAAATATTCAACATATATGCTGTGTCCAACCATAGTGGAACAATCTATAGCGGACACTACACGGCTTACTGTAGGCACCCTTATGCAGGCACATGGTACAAGTACAATGACTCCAGAGTATCACCGATATCCCCAAAATCCCTTATAAGTGGAGAAGCATTCGTCCTCTTCTATGAGCAAGAGGACACCCAATCACACCTTTAGTTTTTCAGTTTTCCATTTTCATCCATTTATATTTTTATTGAAATAAATTTCTGCTAACCTATTCTGAGATGGTCTAGCAAGCAATGTAAGAACATAGGACATAAAATTGACAATAAGCATTAAGTACCCATAATATAGTTAAGAAGAATTAATAAATATTTATAGAAACACACAAACAATCAAAAATACTATCTGTGTTACCACAAAGATAACACAGGGTAATTATAAAGTAAAAAATAAATATAATTGAATATCACATTGTCAAGATTAAAAATAACTAAGCACATTATTTATTTTAAAATAATTACATTATTTGATTAAAAACAACTAGTCAATTAATCAAAATATCACATTTAAAATAAAAATAACAAAGATCATTTATCAAAAATTATATCGTTTAAAATAATCGTATCATTTGAAAGTAATTTCATCTTCACAAAATGTAGGCATATAAACAAAAATAAAAAAAATAAAAAAGAAGTAAAAGATTTTATGAAAAAATTAAAAGACTATTCATTTCAAAGAAACTATCTCACCTTCATTGCATTGGTAATGAAGTTGCTTATTGTATATACACTTTGAAAGGAGATTGAGTCTAATGCACTTGTTTGCATTTTATCATCATCCATTTAGACATTTCATGGAAAACAGCAGATGCCGAAAATTCAACCCCTGAATAAGTAACTTCAAACTATTTCTAGTTGTTGCTTTTTATAATAAAATCTATGGCTGTTGTGAAAATAACCACATCCTTTAAAAATCAGAATTTTTGTTTTTTGTGTGTTAACTGATTTTTGTCTGCGAGCTTAGAGTTTCCTGTTTGATTATAGCTGAGAATCACTCACCAAAATTAAATCATCTGTGAACGCCAGTATAATAATCCTGACGATATTGTCATTGTTCAACCCTCTAACCCCTTAGATTAGAAAAAATAGAAGTTAAAAAAATTCAAAAAAGCTAAGGGATTCCCTCAACTGTATCATATGGTTAGGAATCACTCGTTTTTATAGACATTGTTGCATTTTCATACTTTATAATTCGAATTATTTTTGTGAGAATGTCACTTTTTTAAAGTTTTTTCCCAATTGTCATTTGATCAGTACATTGTTGGTTTCCAAAAAGGAAGAAATTGGTTCGAGTAAAATCGATGTAAAAAGTTTAGGCCCTTTTTGCAACATTGTTAGTATTACTTCCAACCAGCTTGCAGGAGTTTTTCAGTTTCCAAGATCTTATAAACATATGGCAAATAAGAGACCAGTTTTGAGGTAGGTATTTGAAAAATTCATAGCAAATTCCATCATTGCCTGGATATTTACTCATCTTGCACCTACCAAGACAAATATTCGTTTCATTTTAAGTATGCATTACTTACAGAATCAAAAATGTAGTTTTCAGCGTCAAAAAATTGAATATTATAAAATACTTTTTGTGTCAATTTGGCGTCATAAATAGTTTCCCCACTATTCTTTAGAAATAGGTAACAAATTTCTCTGTAAATGAACTGTTTTAAAGTTGAACAAAATGCAACTGGATTTATTGTGTAAGACAGCAAGTTCAGTATTTATTTGTCATAGTTACGCTCAAAAAATTATTATTTTTGCAAATCCATCAAAGTTTTGAATTGTTTTTTTCACAAGATAACACTCGGAGTCAAACCGTGTTTTGATTTATTTGTGTATATGACTTTTTTGTGTAATTAAAACATCAAATCCTGTAGAATGTTATAGTCATCAAGTCAAACGGTAATATCCGAATATGTGGTGACATCAAGATCAGTCCACATGTTCAGATCAACGTAACAGAGAGTTGTCGAAAGGTTTGAAAATACACAACTAAACTAATAGGGAGAAAATATTTCACTATTATTGACTTGAAGGACGCGTAACTTCAGCTTAAAGTTCATCCAAACTAGAAATTATTACTACTTATATGGGTTATTTCACTTATAAAAGACCCCACTTGAGTTATGCAAGAATGTCTGGAAAGAATATAATTGGAAATAAAATTATTATTATCAAATGAACAGATAAATGGGAGCTTTGAAAGCTGCTTCAAAACGAGACACTTCAGAAGAGAGACATAGATAAGAAAACGGATCAAAAAAAAATTTCTATAATATAGATAATTAATACTGTTACATATCTGGGGTTCATGGCTATTGAAATACTGAATTAATTATTCTTCGTTTATTTACACTTCACAAAAAAATAAATAACTATAGAAATGCACAGTTAAAATATATTGCTCTCTTCATTGGACTCTACTTAATTTGCTGGCGGAACTTCATTAGCGATACACCGCCTTTCATAAGGTCATTAGCACCTAGAGCAACACTGTCGCTTCTCGAACCATTCGACGATTCCAGGGTGTTCTTTCGACTTCTTCTTGAACCTTACTGTTACGTAAGCCAGTCGCGTGACGAAACATGTAGTAGTGTAGTGTATTCGTTTTTGTAACAATACAAATAACTAATTTTGTATAAAGTTATGGATGAGAATGAGCCAAAAGGAAGATGACTTGAAATTGATTCGGCTCTGGCTGGAGAATGAAATTAGATTTGTGGTACGAGAAATGTCCATACATTATACAGATGCCAAGGGTACTGTGCTAAGAGGAAATCTTTGTGTTCTCATGATAGCCTATTGTAACGGTAGTGTGAGAGCCCAAATCAGTTGATTGTACCAAGAGCACTCATTCAGGAGGAGCAAAACCTCACAGCATAACAGGAGAACAAATAAAGATAATTAGGACACTGGCTCTCATTAAAAAACAATGTTATGGGGTCAACTGTCGTCGTGATATGGAAAGATTGTAATCTCCATTGTGTGTTAAGAAGTTATTTGAAATATTTTTCTTAAAATGTGAAACAATATCAGTTTGAGTTCATAATCAATTAATTTTCTGAATATAGGAACTACAAAATATAGTGTGCTGCAAATAAGAAAATCAAATGAGGAATAGCTGTAGAAAAGGTTATATGAGAGTATTTATACAACAATTATTTTTCTTTTGTCCTAAGAACACCAAACAACACCTAGTACTCCATTCAAGTAATAATATTGTTACTAAAATAAATACAGTATGCCACTGCGTGATTATCGTACGACCGATAACGTAACGGCGGGGATTTCCGAAATAAACATAGAAACATAAAAATGCTGCAACGAATTGCCAAACAGGTGCCAGAAGTTTCTATATGCTAAAGACGTTGGTATAAAAGATCAACTAGTTGCTGCGTTGGAATAGTACAGCCATGTGAAGTATCCCCTAGCCAATTATTACTTGCACATGCTCTCACTAATACAAAACAAGATATCCTTATCAGAATTTCCAATGTACTCTTTGATGGAATAACAGTCCGGAAATGAGACATCATAGGAATATGCGAGCCAGTTGAGTGGGTAGCAGACTGCAAAACGAGTGGATATCCGGATAGAAGAGATGACTGATTCATTGCTAAGGATAGTAAGGTATTCGAGTCACCTTTTTTTTTAGCAGGTGGAAAATTATTTATAGACTACTTCAGGTTATGGTTCACATACCCACTAAAAACCACCTCATGCTCCATTTTCCGATGTGTTTTGTGCCTTCACCACCTGGTACTATATGTACGGCATAATCCAAGGTGGTAGGGGAAAAATTAATTATGGCCTACCTACGCCCCTGTAATATACGTTCTTCCTCCCATCTCCTTTGCCATTTTATTCTAGAATTCTTGATGGCTTTTTCTTTTGCTTCGGGGCCCTCCCCTTTCCTCTAGTATACTTCACTTCTTTCCTCTGCTAAAAGATCAATGGGGGTCACGCCTGTTATCACGCATATTGCCTCCGTGGATATCATTCTATATGCGCTGGCTACGCACCAGCATCCTACTTTGGATTCCCGGCATCTTATATTTGTATTTTTTTACTTTAATTGTCCTGATCCATATTGGGGCGCCGTATAAGAGAATCGATTGCACGATTCCATACAGTACCCTCCTCTTTTCGCATCTGGGGCCATTTGTGTTTGGTAAGAGCCTTGTCAGGGCCAATGTCAGTTTTTCGGCCTTTTTCACTGTTTTCCTTATATGAGCATTATAATAATAATAATAAATATGCTTTATTGTCCAAAGAGTGAATCTTATTGACAAAGTAAATATATATATATATTTAAATTTTATGTATCTAGATGTATAAAAAACATGATGTACGTATGAGCAAATTACAAAATATAAAACACCACGAGTGTTATTATAAAAATCATCTCAAAATGACAATGTAGATATCAAGGTTTGATAGAATATAGAAGCAATTAAAAAATGTCTTCACCAAAAAGGTCTCTAGTAGCCTTTCTGAAAAGAGTGGGCTCACTAATATTCTTGACATGTTGAAAAGGGAAACATTCTCAATTGGATATTGATAAAAAGATTTTTCTGTGAATTGAAAAATCCACGATAAAAATGAAGTTATTTTTTGTGAATGTCTAACAGAAAACAACCACTTCCCCGGCTAAAGCCACGCTGGACATTGAACTACATCTGATAGATATTCTGAAAAGACCGTAACTCAAAAGAAAAAATCTGAAATTGAAAATTTGCATTTTCATTCAGATAGTTATTTGATTTTCTATTCCAGTCTTAATTAGGAACTCATGAAGATGAATGAGGCAAAGAAGAATGTTTTCCAAAAAAGAGTACTCACCAGAAATCATTCGTAACATTGACGCAAGAGAGACATCACATTCACTAGGTCTTCAATACATTTTTGTCGACGAAAATCTATTTCACGCTTCCACGATCATCAGGAAGAACGGAAGGAATTTGAAACACATTTTCAAGAAGCAATCTCACTTTGCAAAATTTTCTACATATTTTCAATGAGTCCTTTCCTGTAAAAATTATGTCGACCAGGAACAAACGGTGCATACAAAAAGATGCAGATGTTATATAGTAAAAAAACAAACTTGACACATTGCTCGTTTTAAGTAGAACATATCCAAATATTAGTAATGAATATAAACAAACAAAAAAGGAACTTCTTATAAAAAAAAGAATACAAAACTTAGAAAAAATAATTAATAACTCGGATAATAAAAACAAAACTATGTGGACGATTTGTAAGGAAATTAATGGAAATCTAAAAATAAATGAGGAATGTCAAATCAAAGGTGGAAAAAACACAGCAAATGACTTCAACTAAAATTATCCCTAATATGGTGAAGCATCTCCCAGAGGCAACTTCAGATCATAGTTATATACATTATAACAATAGATCCCGACAAATATAGTCAAACTATGCATACCATCAATCAGCAATGTGATATCTTATGCAATAAACAATTCTTTCAAACATGGAATATTTCCTGATCAACTGAAACTAGCTGTAATCAAACCCCTTTTTAAAAAGGGAAATGAAGAGTTAATGGAAAATTATCAACCAATTAGTCTTCTACCCAGTTTTTCAAAAATTTTTGAACTTGCAATGTGCTCAAGGTTGATATTGTTTATGAATGAGTGTGAAATACTGAACCATTCCCAGCATGCTTATTTGAAAGGGAGATCTACACTAACCGCCATCTGCCAATTCACCAAAGAACTTTTAAACTTTATAGAAAACGATAAACTAGCTTAGGTATGTTTTTTGATTTGTCAAAAGCATATGACTGCCTGAATAGGAACATTTGATTGAAAAAAATGGAAATATATGGTGTACGAGAAAATGCTGGTTTAAATCATATCTTTCGTGGATTTTTCAATTCACAAAAAAATATTTCTATCAATATTCAATTGAGAATGTTTCCCTTTTCGACACAGCGTATTAAAATAACCAGGAAAGGACTCATTGAAAAATCAGACATATTACCTATATAATAATACAGGAGTACCTCAAGGAAGTATTGCAGGACCAATTCTATTCCTAATTTTTATAAATGATTTGTGTTATATAACAGAAAATTTAAATGGAAATGGGAACATAACCATATTTGCGGATGATACAAATTTGGCTGTGGGAGCGGAAGATGAACAAAATATCTCAATTGAAGCAACAAACACCTACACAAAGGCAAAAAACTGGTTTCAACAAAATGAACTTATTCTAAATGAGGATAAAACAAAAATGGTGATTTTTAGTACAAGTCACAGTAGGAAAAACAAACCAGAACTTATTAAATTGGAAGAACAAAACTTGGAAGTAAATCATCATACTAACCCAGATAGCACATGTTTGTCTAATGTACGTCCAATGGATGTACAGGTTAATGGATGTGCGGTTTGTCCTTGAAGGTCCGAAATAAGTCCACCAAATGTCCAGATACACATCTTATTACGTACGTTAGGATGCCCAATGGACGTACATAAAGAATGTCCATTGGATGTATGAGAAACACATCAAATTCACGTCCATTGGACGTACAACATGGATCTTGAATACATCCATTATATGTCCGGTTGCGTCCATGAAGGTCCGGAATATGTCCAGCTAAAGTCCAGATATAACATCTTATGTACGTACGTCTAGGATGCCCAATGGACGTACATAAAGAATGTCCATTGGATGTATGAGAAACACATCAAATTCAAGTCCATTGGACGTACAACATGGATTTTGAATACATCCATTATACGTCCGGTTGTGTCCATGAAGGTCCGGAATATGTCCAGCTAAAGTCCAAGATTTCACAATAAAAATTGATCAGACAAAAGTTTTTGTATGAAATAACAAGCAGATGAAAAACTCACTTATTTTATTTTGTTGAGTTATCAAAAATTATAAAAAATATGAACGTTATAATAAAATTGTTTCCATAATAACAAAAATAAAATATTCTGAACTAAAAATCGTCTCTTACTAAATAACAAACATAAAAAATAGGGACATAAAAAATGAATAGAATAGTAAAATGAAAAAAAGAAAAGATATGTTCAAACGGGAACTATGTAAGAATATTTCAATCTCCTTTTCTTTCATTTGCCCGTCTCAACCATTTCGATATGGACTCTTCAGCTTCTTTCCTTGAGCACGAAACTCTGGAATGTTCTGCAGCATCTATAAAATTCAGTTTGAATCAGATATTTTCATTGAATCAGGTGTGCTGCAGAAATCAATGCATATTTGGATAAATGTTCACCTATTCAATATTCGTGTTGTCAATTTATTGGATCTTGAATCACAGAGTAAAAAAGTGATATTCACTTTGAGAACAGCGATATTTCTGACTTATAAATTGATTTTCAATGCTGCTATAACCTGGTGATTTTTTTCTAGAGCAACACCCCTGTATCTTTCTTAATATTAAATTTATACTATAGGTTCCTTGAAACTTTTTTAATATCGACTAACCTACCTTAATATGAATGGATATTTCCATTTCAACCACCTGTTTTAACGGAAATGACTTGCGAAATTCAAATGGAACACCTTGTATATTTTATTACCTTATTATTGAAGAACAACCTAATATTCTGAACAATTTTGCAAATTGATCCATGTCTAAAATCTAATAGTATATTATGTAACAAGTGTTATAAACGTCATTTTAGTAACTAGTGCATCTTGGACTCCTATATAGAGTTTATAAACGAGGTACATACTATACTTTTTCTATGAAATCGAAAAAATCAAATTGCATCAATACCGGTTACAGGAACGTTACTTGTAGAAGAGAAGCTAGGTGATGTTTCGTTAATCTGTACATGTTTATTATTTTCGCTTTCATCATCACTAGAAATCCCTTCTGCAGTTCTATCAACAAGCTTTCTATAGTACTTGTTGAGAACCGCATTCCTGTTGATCGGTTGATAGTGCCTTTTCATGTTCACTTTCACGTGTGTCCAGTCCAATAGATATCATAGATTAAAAATAACTTCAAATGACTGACCTGATGTTTGTCCCTTCGGCCTTCACACATTAATCACAGAACACAGAATTGGTATTCTGTGACATTACACAAGACTCATCTTCATGTATGGTGGGTGCTCGCACTCGCAGCCAATGAAACTGCTGTGTTATGGCGTACACGACCGTACCTATCCGAATGGATTCGATCCTCATAATATACGAAAATCGGTTATTTTTGTTTAAGTGTTTGTATATCTATACCTGAATATTTTGCGTTTCATAAAACTGTAGTTTTACCATATTTAAATTTTGTCGTCAAACTCGAACAAGAAAATATGTAAAAAGTTGATTCATTCAGGGCTGGTTATTCAATCTGGGATGATCCACAGATTAACTAAACCGAGTTTGGTTGCTACAGAGCTACTGATATGATTGGCAACTAAACCGAGATTAGATAATCTGTGGATCATCTCGGATTGAGCAACCAGTCCTCAGTAAATTGAACGTACAGATGTGGTCTAGTATTGTACATTCGGTGTACATTCGATAACGCATAATTATGTAAGTTCACAATTGATCCAGTTTTTTTTGTCCATTATACGTACAATGGTGAACGTACAGATGTGGTCCTGTATTGTAAATTCGGTGTACATTTGAAAACGTACACGTATGTAAGTTCACAATTGATCCAGTTTTGATTGTCCATTATATGTACAATGATGAACGTACAGATGTGGTCCAGTATTATACATTTGGTGTTCATCCAAAAACGTACAAACATTGAAGTTTTAAAAGGATCCAGTTTTTTTCGTCCAATGGACGTACATATACGTCTAATAAGTAGCGTTAGGATTATTGGTCGATTATTGTACATCGAATGTTCATCCACAAACGTTCTCTTATGGATGTTCATAAGAGAACGTCCATTGATAATCCATGAGATGTACAATACGGAATGTGTGAAGCCTATCTTGAATAGTACATCCATTGGACACCCATATCGAGTCCATGGACGTTTGGATTGATCTTGGACCCAAAATGGACGTCCACGGGACGTCTTGTGCTATATGGGAAGTTGTTAGGCATCATACTAGACCGCTTTCTGGACTGGAAACAACATATAGAATATGTTGCTAGTAAGCTAAATAAGGTTTGCTATGCCATTAGAATAACTGCAAGATACTTAAATGAACCAACATTGAGAAAGCTATGGGTACCATGCCAATTTTGAATCTGTCATGCGATATGGACTAATATTTTGGGGAATAGGCTCAACTGTAGAGAACATTTTTATTATCCAAAAAAAGGTACTCCGAATCATATATAAGAGGGATTTTAGACAGTCATGCAGAGGACTTTTCAGAGAGAAAATAATTTTCACTGTATATGGTCCAAGTCAAAAATAGCTTTATTGTTTAAAAATATAAATGTTGTAACAAAGCATGACAAAAGAACTTAAATAAAAACCCAATTAAAACATTATACCTCATAGTTTTTGTTCAAATTTATACATTTTTCTAGCAGAGCAGTCAATAGAACATATAAATAAAAACCTATAATTAAAAACCTAATTGAGATACAATACTATTTCGTATTCACTTACACACATATATGTATATATAAATCTATAAAAACAACAAGAAAATAAATTTCAGAGAGAAGAAGATAAAAACTCTTTGACAGAATAAAATGGCTGTTCTACAAGTAGTTTTTTTGTTGCCCTCCTGAACCTACATAGGCTTCAGTTCTTTTAATTGGTTCTGGCAAGTGGTTAAACATTTTAAAACCATTATAAATAAAATAATTCTTAACAAGAGTTGATGTTGGAATTGGCAATATTATGTTGTTATCCTGTCGTGTGTTATAGACATGAACTCTAGTAGGGAATTAACTTTAATATTTATATATGATGCAGACTGTTTCAAGAAAAGAGCTGGAAGGGTCAATATTTTATTCTCAACAAAAAGGGGTTTACATGATTGTCTGCAGTTTGCTCTGCAGAGATATCTGAGTGCTCTCTGCTGCAAAACAAATATCATGTTGAAATGATATTGACTACATGCTCCCCAGAAAGGTATACCATATACAAGGTGAGATTCTACAAGTGAAAAATACAGGGGTCTAGCTGCTACTGTACCTAGCTCACTTACAATAACTCTTACAGCAGTCTTTATCTATATGAGTGCCTGATGTTCTTACAAAGAAACAAGAGCAAATTTGGAATAATCAAAGAATTAAACACCAGATATGAAACCAGATCCATTAACATAAACTACCCTAAACATCAACTTTGTTTGACTGAAAAAAATCCGTCTTATATGTGTTTAAGAATATTTAATAAGCTACCAAATACTATTAAATCAATAGGAAACCAGAACCTGTTCAAAACAAAAATAAAAAAATTGCTCCTAGATCTAGAACCGTACAATGTAGATGACTATATGAACCATATCTTCTGAAATGTGCTGTACTTTTGACGTCATTGCTTTTTTAGCTTTATGTATACACAGGGCCGCCGAGAGCTAGTGCGGTCCCCGGGATAGCTATATGTTTCGGGACCGCGAGCTAGTGCGGGCCCCGGGATAGCTATATGTATCGGGCCCGCTTAAATATTGACTGTTTTAAATAATCCTGGTAAACCTTTTGCTTACCCATATTACTCCTGGCTTGAAAAAAATTAAAGGCTTGATGATCTGATCATTAAATAAAAATGCTTGAAAATCAAAATGAATATGTACTATATTAAAAATAAAAACAAGTAAAACAAAGACTGAGAGAGCTGCGCACGGAGCTGCGTTGCGTTGTGTATACAGAGTCGGAATAGCCCGTTACGTAGTGAGACATACTTTATGGTTATACTTTGCACAACTTAGCGGTCCGAGGTCCGGGCCCCTTTGTGGCCCGGGCTCCGGGAATTTGTCCCGGCTTCCCCGCCCTCTCGTCAGGCCTGTGTATACATGTATATATGAGGTTAATTTAGAAATGAAGAAATATTATTATTATCATTATTTTGTTCAGATTTTTCGCGAAATCCATTGCAGTATTAACAATTTCTGAGTCCAGTGCATTGGGCTTTATGACTGCTACTGTTTCAAAGTTTTTGGATTGCTTTGCCAACATACTTGATATATTCCTGCCATAAGAGCCCGCCACCAGTAGTATTTTGGGGGGTTTACCAATTATCTTCATTTTGTGAGCAAGTGGTAATTTCTGAGCAAGTGGTCATTTCAACTTCCGTTTGTGTGCTGGCTGTCAGTTTGTTTTCCGCAACAGATACTTGAGTGCCCACGGAGAAGCTGTTGTATGAGTTTGTTTGAACAGAACTTGTGGCAGTAGGTTTATATTTTATGGAGTCAATAATTTCCTCGAGTTGTCTTATATGTAATTTGGCTTCTGAGATGGAGGACTTCTGTTTGTCAATTACCTCATTCAGCTCACTCTCTACTCTCAGGGCTTCCTGCATCATTGTGTTCATCTCAATAATCTGTTTCTCTATGAGTCTGTTTTTTCTTGGGTTTCCTCTGTCAGATCATCAATAGTTTGCTCTAAGATACTATTCTCTTCTTTTGTTTCTCCCGGTTTTCCACAGCAGTTGATTCTATGCTCTGCTATAAATTTGATTTTATCTTTCTGTTTCAATGCATAGAATTTGTGAAATACTCTCAAGCATTTTTCACAGATCAGATACGCCGGAATTGGTTTTGATCTGCAGCATCCAATATTCGCCATTTCGTACAGAAGCGACAATTCAAGTGTTAACACCACAGTTGAAAGCAAAACACAAGTTTGACTAATTTTCCTGGAGTATGCTCAGGAATCACTTTATATACAGCTTTTTTGTTTTTGTAGTTCATACTTCTTGTTGCTAGTCATGAGAAAAAAAGTTATCTGGTGATGTCCCTTTTTTTGTTGGATTCTAGATTAAGAATGAGGCATGGATGCACTATTATGCTACTAATTGACTATTGCAGAGAACGTTTACAACCAGGATGATGCACTCATTATGTTTTCTATTTTGAACCGTATGTTATACAGTTTTCGTGGTCCTCTTATTATGATGGCCTCAGTTTTCGGTTTTACTCGCCACTACCCTTAGGTTATTCTCGATAATCCAGCTGATTATGGACCTAATTGGCAAATTGGCCTTTTCCATTAACGTGTCTTTATCATTTGCCCTGACAATCTGGGTTAAATTATCGGCGTACGCTACCGTGTAACATTCTGTTGGGAGTTCCAGTTTTAGGACCATGTCATATAGGATGTTCCACAGAGTAGATCCCAAGACCGATCCCTGTGTTTTGTTCAAATTTTTTCGGCTGTTGCTTTACTGCTTGTTTAGCTGCCTCTGGGAGAATGCCGTCAAGTCCAGCTAACTTTTTCTTTTTGAGCATGTCGGCAGCAGCACTAAGTTCCTCCATGGTGAAAGGTCAATACTTGTTTGTGACTTCTCTTGCTATTGTTTTGGCTATCGTGCCAGGAAAGAGCTCTCGAACTATTTCCGTCTTCCTTTTTTTTTTTTGGTAGAGGCTGCAAACTCATGTTTTTCGTTTTATTTCCCTTTTCCTGGCGTTGTCTATTTTGTTTTTCAATCCGGGGTGTTTGAGTTCCCTGGTGACAATCTTGTACCCTTGACCGTATACATCGTTGTCCAATTCCTGGCACAGGTTTCTCCAGTGTTCCCTTTTGGATTCTATAATACATTTTTTATACGATGCTTTACATCTCTGTAGTTTTGTTCTAATTCATGAATTTCCAGTTCATTTCTATTTTTTGCTGCTCTTCGTCGTTTGACGAACCTTCTAACTCTGAGTATTAAGGTCAATCTCGTTTGTGATTAGAAGACTTCTGCGTCCATGTGTATATTTCCCCTTGGTTCTCTGGGTTTCGTGGTTCTAGAGTCTTGGATTTCAAATAATATATGCCTGTGTAGGAGATTCCTCTAGGGACTCTTCCCAGACACTGGCTATGCCTGCCAGTTCCCCAGTTGAGAAGGTGACGTCTACGTAGGACTTGCTCGCTCTTCTGACAAAGGTTGGTGTCGTTCCATTGTTGTGTAGTCGATATCCACTCAACCCAGTGAGCCCCTTTGGGGTTTTTGATAGATGTCCCCCACAGTGGGGAAGCAGCATTTATATCGCTCATGATGATGTGACCTTTAGCATTTTGTCTTACAAGTTCATGATTCTATCTACTTTATTTTTATAGCTATCCAGGGTTATATTTGGTGAGATATAGCAAGCTATGATGTTAAACCTCGCCAGCTCTATGAGTACAAAACCGTTTCCGGCTATAGTTTTTGTAATTCCAATGCGTTTTTTTATGCATTTGATTCCTACGTCGCTCTCCTTGTCTTTAATCCAATCAGAAAAGACACCATTTTTTTGTTTGGCTCCGCCATTATCAGTAGGTTGATTTGCCTTTCTAAGCATCTCATATTGGCAATATTTTGTGCTGCTCTCGCTCTGTATATCTTTTATTTTAGATTTGGAGAGTCTGTACTTTCCCTTTCCTTTTGTACCAGAAATCTATACGAGGGACATGCCATGGAGTCCCCCCTTCGTCCTTCTCTTTGTAGTCTGTGCATGTCTCCTTATCCTTACAGTCTTTAACCCTATGTCCTTTTTTAGAACATCTGAGGAAAGTGTCCCCGTTGTCCGGGCCTTTACAGTCCATGGTTCTGTGCCAAATTCTAGGCATCTGAAGCACCTTTGAAGGATTATTTTCTTGCGTATCCTGCAAGATACCCACTCTATTCTCATTCTGTCGCTTTTAATGAAGCTTACACCTATTTCTGCCCCAGGCGATGAAACAACTGAACGAATCGAATAATAAACAAAAAACCATCTGGCAGCTTATAAATAAGAATATAGGTAGTAATAATCACACAAAGAGCTCTTCTTGTATTACATCAGAGCAGTTCAATGACTTTTTTGTAAATGTAGCACTGGATATGAATAAGCAAATAGGCACACCCAATAATTCATTCTCAAACTATCTCCACCAAGTTCCATGCAATGCTGACAACTCAATGCATTTCTATCAAACTGATACTGCAGAGGTGAATGAAGTCATCAAATCTCTAAAAAATTTGGGCTCGCTTGATATTTACAATCACTCAGTGGTCATGTATAAAGAAAATCTATCTGCGCTACTACAACCAATTACATGTATTGTCAACTTGATCCTGAAATCTGGTGTATTTCCATCAAAACTAAAAATTGCAAAGATAATTCCGATTTTTAAAAATGGCGTTATCATTCTTCCTTCAAATTACAGGCCAATATTGCACTACTTCCAGTCATTGCAAAAATTATAGAAAAAATAATGGCAATAAGAATGATAAATTATTTAGAGTACACAAATATCTTGACAGACAGACAGTTTGGATTCAGGAAAGGAAGAAGCACGGTGAAAGCAGTGCTCGAATTAGTCGACTTCATAACTGAAGGTTTCGAAAACAAAGAATCAACCTTGGCATATTCCTCGATCTGAGCAAGGCGTTCGACTGCGTCTCTACTGATATTCTATTAGAAAAACTGAGATACTATGGCTTTGTAGGCATAGCACACAATCTACTAGCATCATATCTAAATGAGAGAAAGCAATGTGTATTATATAATGAAGAACTCAGTAGCTTACAAACGATCCTGAATGGTGTTCCACAAGGTAGTGTCCTTGGGCCATTACTTTTCTTGATTTATATCAATGACCTGCCAAATTCAATGACAACATTCACAATGCTATTCGCCGATGACACTTCCTTCGCCATTCGAAAAAACAAGAATGAAGAATCATCAGAATTAGTAAAGCGAGTTATTCAGGAAGCTACGGACTGGTTCAGTGCGAATAGCCTATGTGTGAATAAAAGCAAGACCCAAACAGTTATGTTCTCGCTGTCTAATAATCCCTCAGATAATGTGAAATGTCTATAACTATTGTTTCAAAGTTAACTTGGAAACCCCATATCGACAAACTAGCAAAAAATCTATCAGGCAAGGTATATGCAATCAGGCAGATAAAAAATAAAGTCGGTCGGTAAGCTGCCCATACCGCTTATCATGCAATGTTCCATAGTTCCTTAACTTATGGACTGATAAACTGGGGCACATCTATCCATATCTCGAGAATATTTACAATTCAGAAACGAGCAATCAGAGCTTTAGCTGGAATAGTTCAAATAGAGAGCTGTAAGAATTGGTTTATAAAGTTCAATATATTAACTCTGCCATCATGTGTAATATACTGCAATTTGATACACATTCAAGAAAATTTACAAAAGTTTACTACAAATGAAACCAACCACTCGTATAATACTAGGAATAAAGATAATATCAGAGCACCAAAACAAAGATTAGAAATAACAAGGAGATGTAACTCATACATACCATTGTACAACTGTGATTGGGGCAGTCAATCAATGAAAAATGCAACCCTCGCTAATTTCAAGAGGAAACTGAAAAAACACCTCTTAGACAATGTTTACTATGATGCGTCTGACTTCAGCTTTACTGAGTGAATACATTTACATTTATATATTTATTTATTTTAATTTGTGCTCGTATTTTATACAATTTACTGAGTGACCATTGTCAATGTACTGTCTCTATGTATTTCTGTTTTTTACATTTATATATTTATTTACTTTACTCTGTGCTCGTATCATATACAAATTTCATTAACTAACTACTGTTTCTCGGTATTTTAATATTCAAATTGTAATTTACATTTATATTATATGTAGCTTTATTATTGACTTGTCATAGCACTAAGGTGTAATAATTTGACCAATAAAAAATCTAATCTAATCTATTTCTTCCATTTTCAGAGTTATTAGAATATAATAGAATGGTACTTTATTGATCCATAAATCAGGTACATGGTATCGGATAAGTCAAGAATTATGATAAATTCAATATGTAGATATATAAACAAAAAAGGATACAATACAATGAAATAAATAAATAAAATAAAATAATGCACAAGATACGAATGTCAACTCACTGCTACAAGAACACATGACCCTAAATATAATATGTATACCCATATATAAAAAAAACATTCGAAGATGAGAAATTAGACTATGGCTACCAACTAATTCCAATTAATAGGTTCCAATATGTGGGAATCATAAAAGTACTTTTGTAATGTATAATAAGATTTTGAATATAACAGATGTTTGAGGTTCGTTTTGAACCTATTGAAAGCAATGCAACTTTTGATGTATATTTTACTGCTAGCATAAGTTGGAGATTTTTCGAAAGTGGATGTTTTGTGGATCGTGGTCAATAAATTAGCGGCGTTTCTTGTTTTGTATTGGTGATGAGTATTATTTTTTTCTAATTTATGTTCATTCTTTTTAATATATAAGCAACACTTGAGTATAAGAATGCAGCAAACAGTCAGTATTTTCTTATTTATGAATGTCTCTCTGCATGAATCGCGTAGTTTCAAATTGAACATCAATCTGATAATTCGCTTTTGGGC
Organism: Gonioctena quinquepunctata; assembly: GCA_018342105.1. Taxonomy (NCBI): domain Eukaryota; kingdom Metazoa; phylum Arthropoda; class Insecta; order Coleoptera; family Chrysomelidae; genus Gonioctena; species Gonioctena quinquepunctata. Next base: position 289,689 of record JAFIRS010000627.1, on the reverse strand, counting down.
TATGAATATCCTATTTATCTCAGTTGCATTTCCCCAAAGTATGATGTGGAATGATAAGGCTTAGTAGACAAGTGCATAGTATACTTGAATCAAGATACTTTCATGGAGCTCAATTACTCAATGCTTGAGTCGAAATGTATTGCGAAAAACTAAGTAATTTCAAATGATATGTTTCGTTCTCCCATTGAAATTGATTCTCAAGGGTAACTGGGGCTGAAGATATTATGTCAAAATTAAAAGATATTTTGTGATTTATGATTCTATCCAAAATTGTTATCTGGGTATTTTTGGGATCACAATAAATTATGAATTACATGTCTAAATTCGAGAATTCAAGATGGCGGATGAAGTTTTGTGATTTATGTTTTCATTCGTATAGGAGTGTTCAATGTCGATAATTATGGATTTTTTTACGGAATTCAAGATGGCGGACGGTTTTTTTTTTACTAATGGTCCGACTGATTCTTTTGAAAATTCATATCCTATGGTTTTTGAGGTATAGGATAATGAATATGATGTTAAAATCACGAAAATTAAGGGGGTAAAAATGAAATAAATAGGTATAACATTTATTCAAATGTACTAAAATGGAACAAATGTTTTATTAGATGTGTGAGGCAAGTTATTCTGTGTTCAAACTGAATTGGTCGCATGACAAACTTCTGAGTCTGTAATTCCCGCTTATCAGATGAGCTTATAACAACTTACATAACACATCTAACAAAATATTATTTTTTTCAGTGCATCTGAACAACAGCTTGCCTTTGAAAAGTTTTTCATTTTTACAATTTTGTCAGCTTTATGTAGATTAGTTTCCTCGTAGAGCCTGTACTACTAGAACGATTGATTTCAACAAATTTTGTGTCATCATATGCATCTTAGCCTTACGTGGCATAAGCTACGTATTCTTTTGAAAAGAATCAAAATAACTGTTAATATATAGAGATCTGATTATTATATATATATATATATATATATATATATATATATATATATATATCACTTTGAATTGTTGGTTGGCGGGAATTTGGTCGGAATATTGAAGAAAACCAGTTGCTAAATTGTCGACGTTTTGAAACTATTGTTTCATCTTCAAGACTATTTAGAGTGGCTTTCCGAGTTCAAAAGTGGTAATATAAATAACTTCAAATTAAAATATAAATACATGTACAGGTTCATAAAAGACGTTAACACCGACACAATGAATCAAATGAGCAACCTGAACTGTTTTTGGAAGAACTTTGCTGACCGGGGGTATCCAATAAATATATTTTATTGAAACGCTGGAATATGATTGCACAAAACATATTATTCGTGCCACTATAGGGGAAATTCACATCAGCTCCCTTGTAAGGGTAGTTTATGCTTGCGATTTTTCGAAAAACTGCTGACCGAGGAAACAAATATTAGAAAATAAACCTTATAATAAACAACTCAATCTCATGATTAATATACTTCTAAATTCTATAAAAAACATGACTCCTCGTGTTACATATGTTACAGTTCAGTTCACCATTATTCTATTTCAACGGTACTCTTTCAATATACTGTATGCACTTTATTACTCTCATGTTCTTAACTAACAATGCAAATAAAATTAAAATATTTTGTTTATTCATGGCAATCCTCGATGGGATAGAAATGGGTCAAAATCCGCTTCCTCTTCTTAACAATGATATGAGGTGATTTTTCGAAAATCTTTAATGCCCGGGAGTTTTTGGTAAAGCTATTTTATTGAAATGGTAGAAAATGATTGCACATAACATATTTTTTGCGCGATCATAGGAAAAATACAAATCACCCCCCTCATAAAGGTAGTTCAAACTTACGATTTTTCGAAGAACTCGTTGACTTGCTGACCGGAGGTATCCAGTATATATTTCAATGAAACTCTGGAATATGATTGCACGAAACATATTATTTGTGCCATCATAGAAAAAATTCTCATTAGTCCCCTCATAAATGTGACTATCCTCGTCAAGACTGACCAATGTCTGTTCAAGTTACATTTCATTTTTTATTTTTTAAAATTGATAAGATGGAAATTGTACCGGTCAATTCTGATATATTTTATATATATATATATATATATATATATATATACATATATATATACATATATATATATATATATATATATATTATTTTCTATGCGGATTCTGACAAAATTATTCCATTGGATGTATATATTGGAATTCTATTTTCATTTAATTCTTTAAGTATATCAATAATGAGACTGAATTGTTTATTATATAGTTAATTTTCTAATATTTGTTTTCTCGGTCAGCAGTTTTTCGAAAGTATAAACTACCTTACAAGGTATCTGATCTTACCTTACAAGGTATCTGATCTGATGTGAATATTCCCTATAGTGGCATGAATAATAAATCTTGTGACATCACATTCATTGGATACCCCCGGTCAGAAAAGTACTTCAAAAAATCTCAAGTATAGACTATCCCGGTGATTGCATTCTTTTATGGTGGCCCAAATAATATGTTGTACCGGTCGATTCTGATATATATTTATATATTGTTATGTTAAGAAATGTTATTTTACAATTTTCTTTACCTTTTTCACTACTATAGAACCTTATACTATGCTCCAGTCGATACATATGTGTGAAGAGGGCATTTCTGAAGTAGTTCTGGTATCAAAATTATATATCCAACGATATATCTAATAAAAATCCACGATTAAATCATATCAAAATTGAGATTTATAGCAAACATTGAATTAAAGTAAGATCAATGTATAGATGAGTTTTGAACATCCTGTATGACAATTAAAAAACCCCCAAAGGGTTAAATTTGGGAAAATAAAAAATGTAATGGCAAAAATTGAAAAATATAATTTTATAAGAATTTGTAAATAGTATGTAAGAATTAGAATTAGATATCATTCATAAAATCATTAATATTCATTAGAACAGCAAATAATTCGGTAGGAAGTAATACAAATTCGGAAATCTGTGAAAAAATAAAAATTTGTGAGTGTTGCTATGGATCAGGATAACAAGTTCTGGAAGAGAAAAAAAAGTTCAAAAAGTGAAGCCTCATTGAAAATTTTAAGAAAAGCATTATAGATAATACAAGAAAACTTGTTATTAAAAAATTCCCGAACGAGAAAAATTCTTGAAAGCACAACTGAAGAAGTAAATAGACAATAAAAATTCCACCTACCTGGTCTAGAGAATAAATCTTTGAAGGAGTGCAGGTGAGCTGTCATTGAGATCCCAGAAATACATCTACCGGACTGGAAACTTCAATCGAGAGGCAGCAACAAGGTATACTTATATCCGAACTCACCAAAGTGCAACTTTTCACACTAAACCAATAACTTTAAGTGTCTAAACCACTGGTTACTTTGTTTTGGGTTGAACTTTCATAAAATTCCATGCAAAAAGACTGATAATAAGTTCGAACTTTCTTCCTCAAGTTTTCATTGTCACAATCATCCAAACTGCACTATTTTATATCATTGTTTTGCTAGTATAAGGTAGCTATCGCAGAGTAGGATTTATAAGCTTTGATTTGAATAAAACCAACAATTTTGATTATTCTCTGCAAAACTGGTGTTTATTTTTCAATTTCTAACCTCACTTTTCTTCACTGAACAGCTTTTCTTATCGAATCGTTAGTGCCATAGTAGGCAACACCGATTACAGGAACCGGCTACTGAGGAGTGATTCATGTTCATAGGCATACCTGACTGAGCTGGGATAAGGTAAAAGGGTTTGAAAAAGAAAAAGGTAACATAACATAGCCGGTATTTTTCATTTATTATGATAGGGATTCAGAAATATAATCTATGAACTAAATTCACATAAAAATATACAAATTAAAAAAATCATATAACCAACCCATCATAACAATATATATATATATATATATATATATATATATATATATATATATATTATTTTCTATGCGGATTCTGACAAAATTATTCAGTTGGATGTATATATTGGAATTCTATTTTCACTTAATTCTTCAAGAATATTAATAATGAGACTCAATTGTTTATTATATAGTTAATTTTTTAATATTTGTTTCCTCGGTCAGCAGTTTTTCGAAATAACTTAAGTATAAACTACCCTTACAAGGTATTTGATGTGAATATTCCCTATAGTGGCACGGATAATATAACTTGTGCCATCACATTCATTGGATACCCCCCGGTCAGAAAAGTTCTTCCAAAAATCTCAAGTATAAACTATTCCGGTGATTGATTTTTTTTTATGGTGGCCCAAATAATATGTTTTATGCAATCATTTTCTACCGTTCCAATGAAATATATTCACCGAAACCCTCAGTCAACAAAGTTTCTCGAAAAATCGCAAGTATAAACTACCCTTATGGGGAGACTAATTTTTATTTTTTTATGACACAAAAAATATGTTTTTTGCAATCTACATTCCAGCTTTTCGATGGAATATCTCAGATGGAAATCCCCGGTCAGCAGAGTTATTAAAAAAATCACAAGTGGATTGAATTTTTTAATATGGGGGCATGAAAGCATCCCTTCATACATGTAAACTTTGCATTATGATCTTGATAATCGCATTACAAGTTATTATATTAAAATAACTTATTACATGACAAGAAGTAAAAAGTTTCTATTACACCCTGTATGAACTAATGCAATTGCTATCATGGTCGCATGGAATTAATCTAATATACCTTAGGTGTAACATATAAAATTTCGTAAATTTATCGATGCCTAGAAACCCCCTTATATATGTGCCTAGTCCTTTACAGGTTTTAAGTCTGAAAATGAAATATCAAAATAAGTTAGCAAAATTCACTTATTGCTCCCCCCCTCCCCCCAATCCTTTCGGTTCGTCCCTGATTATTATTATTAGTAGTAGTAGTAATAGGATGAAGAGTATCCTATATTCAGGTTATAAACTATCTGTGTGCCAAATTTCATCCAAATCTATTCAGCCGTTTTTGTGTGATTGAGTAACAAACATTCTCATTTATATTTTAATATTAATAGGATGAATCCAGGAAACTATTTTTTTTCCTGTCCAAACTTGCATTATAAAATTTGAGGCAAAGGGTACTGTATAAACTATAAAATAGGTAATTCCTATATTTTGGATTCTTTTTGGAATCAAATTCTTACCGTAACACTATTCGACGTCGGGACAATCTCTTGGTACTCATGCATTTTTTCCGTTTACTTGTTCTCTCCTTTTCTGTTTTTCGACCCATAATTTTGTTCAACTATATCACTCACAACACCAAGCATAACACTTCACAACTCTAACTCTAATCGCCAGAATCAAATGAAAAATAATTTGTGATTAGTGGAGACGCCTCTGAAATCGGATTCAAATTTAACTAATAGCGTATATTAATCTGAGACACTCTAAGACATACGACGATGGTCATGTAGATCGCATAGATCAGGCCGTAAACAAAGACAGCGATTAATATTGTTCTCGAAACTAAGTCGGGTAGTAATGATGACAATATGCGCAGTTTCATTTGTATCGAAGAACGTTTGAATTCTACAAACCTATGAAGGTGGCAGCATGAATCGGATGAAGATTTTGCAATCTTGGAAAACGTGCCATTCAAAAACAGAAACGAATTCATGAAAATTGTTATTTTTTGGCTAATCAGGTAGTATATATGAATACCGGAAAGTCATTATTTTTTCGATTATGTAGGTTCATTCCGATTTTTTCAATGTAGATGGAAATCATTGACAGTCCGAAATTACAACAAATAAGAATATTTTTTTGTAATAGACGGTTTTCACTGAAAAAATTTCTGGAATATGAGAAACTATTTCCAGTTTCACAAAGGTGGTGAATGCTCTTAATTAATAATAAAATAATTATCTCCACCTGAAGAAGCTATTGTATAGCAAATCACGTGTTGTGGTTTTGTAAACCAAGTTTAGTGAAAATCATTTAGTGAAGTGAGTGTCTTTTGTTTACTTTAAATTGATGTTTGTTCTTCAATGTCTATAAGAAAGTTATTTACAGTATGTATGGATTAAGAATGTATAACTATAAAATAATTAAATATTTAGCAGAGCCTTTGCATATAACATTTTGCATTGTATCTTCAATAAGATCAAATTCTTTATTTGTGTACAGCAGTATCACTAGGTGATAGCAGCCCAATAATTTTGGACCTGGTTATTCTAAGTATCCAATTTTTATTAATAATACCCAGTAAAAAAGCTGATACTCTTCAAAAAATCCTCAAAACCTCGAATACTCAGTGTACATTTGCTATTCCACATTGAATAATTTTTCCAAAGAAATGATGAATTCACTGTTGAAGATTCTGTTACGAATCTGGGGTCCGTGGCTATGAAAAATACTCGACTAATTATATTCACACTTCACAATTACAACACAATAATGCACTCACTGTCAATTGAATGAATCAGTCACAGTTCACGGCCCAAAATATACCACGTACTGCATTGCACTAAATGAAACTTCAACTCAATGAATTCCTAATGTCCTTCTGAGGTAAACTCGACCTTTTATATAAACGTCCTTAACAACCAGAAACTGGCACATCTCGAAGATTCTATGTTTGTCACTGTCCCCTCCGATTTTGATTGTCCCAATAAAAAGACATGGGTTCACCAGGATAGGGCTTCAGTCTTTCCAGGTCAACAACTTTCATCTTAGAAAAAATCGAATTTAAACGGTTTTCTTCACATAAAGGATTCAATATAAAATTGAACCAGAGAAAGGTAGATCTCAGGTGAAAAACAACTACTTTCCTGGCAAATACCACGCAGAACGTTGAATGATATTCACCTGAAAATCCATGCATACTTCCATAAAATATCAATGGACATTGAATGCAAATGTTTCTTTCTGATAAGCTCGATTATGTTTAATTTAAGTCGTGTTCATCTAACAATCCGCATACCGGTTTCAGGCTTCTTGGCCCTCATCAGTACGGAGTAGTCAACCAGCCAAAGTCAAGAACTCTGGCTGAAGTGAGACACAACGTAAACAAACCATCATCGATCTTGTAACACCTATAGGTACGCCGGAAAAGATAAACTTTAACTGGCGGTACCTAGTGACAGAAAGAAACACTCCGAAAATCTCCCACCTCGATAGGTTTCTAAATAAAAGATTCCTTCTCAGTAGGAGTTCTTTGCCAGAGTTCTTTGGACTTTTGGCTGGTTGACTACTCCGTACTGATGAGGGCCAATGAGAAGGAATCTTTTATTTAGAAACCTATCGAAGTGAATTTCGAGTTTCTTTCGTCACAGGTACCGCCAGTTAAGTTTATCTTTCCGGCGTACCATAGTGTTACAAGATCGATGATGAGTTTGTTTACGTTAGTCCATTCAGCCAAGTTCTTGACTTTACTGGTTGACTCTCCTACTGATGAGCCAAGATGAAGAATTTTTATTTAGAAACCTATCGAGGTGGGAGATTTTCGGAGTGTTTCTTTCTGTCACTAGGTACCGCCAGTTAAAGTTTATCTTTTCCGGCGTACCTATAGGTGTTACAAGATCGATGATGGTTTGTTTACGTTGTGTCTCACTTCAGCCAGAGTTCTTTGGACTTTTGGCTGGTTGACTACTCCGTACTGATGAGGGCCAAGAAGCCTGAAACCGGTATGCGGATTGTTAGATGAACACGACTTAAATTAAACATAATCGAGCTTATCAGAAAGAAACATTTGCATTCAATGTCCATTGATATTTTATGGAAGTATGCATGGATTTTCAGGTGAATATCATTCAACGTTCTGCGTGGTATTTGCCAGGAAAGTAGTTGTTTTTCACCTGAGATCTACCTTTCTCTGGTTCAATTTTATATTGAATCCTTTATGTGAAGAAAACCGTTTAAATTCGATTTTTTCTATTCATTCCACTTCACATGGCACTTATCTCTCAACTTTCATCTTAGTTAACTTGGGGGATACATCTTTCGTCCTACATAGATTGTACAGCCAAACTTTGTCACCTTCATGGAATCCCCTGAGTTAGTTTTTAAATCAAAACGAGCATTTTTCACTTGCCAATATCAATCTCTTCCGAACTGTTTAGTGAATTTCCAACAGGCTGTCCAGTATATACGTCTAGTCCCGCACGTCTGCTTCTTCGGTACTTGGTGATCCGAACACCAGGTCACAGGGTAATCGAAGTTTCCTTCCAAAGATAATGTTAGCCGGGGAAACCTTGGTTGAATCATGGACAGCTGCTCTGTATGCCATCAGAAATAGTGGAACGTGACTATCCCAATCCTTTTGATGTTTTTCCACAACCTTGAAAAAATGTTCTTCCATATTAAACAACTTGGCGGCCGCTGTGGGCGATCCAAAAATTGCAGCTGCAAACCCATTAAATAATAAAGCCAATTACACGTGTTGCAAAACAAAACAGTGCGTTCAGAAAGAGTGAAGTTTACATCTGTGGATGATACGAGAATCAAATGTTGTGAGGTTAAGATCACAGATGATGACGAAAATTCCCAATTAACAGCTACCAAACGTGAAAACATGCTACTACAGAGCCTATACTGGCAAGCAGAAGAAAAAAATGCCATTCTACGAGAAAACAACGCTTTACTTGTGGAAAAGATCGCAGACCTAACCTACAAACTGAATGCTCTCTATCAAGAACATCAGAATGGAACATAGAATACCCTTATATAGCCAGAAAGCTAAAAAAAAATGGCTGATCCTTCTCCAAATCGACTGAGTGATGCAACATCTCAACAGGATATACCGACTACCAACCAACAACAATTAAACCTACCTGAAATAGAATTGCAAGAACCGCAACCAAACTCATCGAATCCAAAGAAACCTGAAACTGAACATTCGATCTCTGTAATACAAGGAGATGCAGAAATCTTCCATGAAGTTAAGAACAGGAGAAAGAAGAGAGTAACACCAAAAATTTTGGGTATAATGAAGCACAAGAAGAAGATGAGGGTTTCTCAGGTGTAGAAAAGAAACTATGGTTATACCTATACAGATGCATTAGACACGTCACTCAGGAAAAAATTAAGGACTACATAAATAAAAAACAACATTTTGAGAATGTGGAAATAACAATTCAGGAACTCCCAACAAACGAAGACCAAAACAAGTGTTTCAGAATAATAGCACCGTTCTCCAAGAAAGAAGATATGTATAACCCCAACTTCTGGCCCAGAGGTGTTGGAATCAAAAGATATGATTTCAGAAAACAACAATCTTATAAAGGCGAGGATTTTTGAGGGATGCTACAAACAGCAGAGTAACAAACAATAAATTAAACACACTTTTCATAAATATAAGAAGTCTACAGAATAAACTTGAAGAATTTGAACTCTTCATCGAAAGTGAAAACCTAGATATAATTAGTGTATGTGAACATTGGCTTCATCAAGATATCATTGAATACTACCAAATAGAAAACTTTTCCCTTGTGAACAGCTACTGCAGAATACAAAGCACCCATGGAGGTGTCATTCTTTATGTAAAATCCCAATATAAATCAAAAAAACTTCCGAACATTGACTGTCTCTCAATGGACGTTCACTGTGAGGTAACAGCTATTGAAGTGAAAACAATCAATATCATAGTGCTCTGCATCAGGAGACACAGGTATTTTTTTACAAAAGTTTAGTCAAATATTAGACATTCTATTTAAAACAAAAAAATCCTTCTTCGTATATGGAGATTTTAACAAAAACATTAAAACTGATTGTAATTTAACTAATGAATTCTGTGAAATTGTGAACTCTTTTGGTTGTGAATTATTAGTACAAGAACCCACTAGAATATCACAAAATACTGAAACATGTCTTGATAACTGTATAACGAATGCTAGGGAAGATAGTGAAGTAATATTAATTAACATGAATATGTCTGATCACATGGGAATAATTAATAAATTTAAAATGATCCTCACCTGAAGGAGGAAACCAGCATCATTGAATTTATACCATTTTCTGATGAAAATATTTCAAAATGCATTTTTCTTCTTAAAGAACACAAATGGGAAGATCTAGAAGCCCTAATAGATATAAATGAGGTGTTTGATGAATTCCTTGAAATTTTGCTTAAAACAATAGATATATGTTTTCAAAAAAAACCAAAACGAAGCATGTAAGAAACCTTGGTAAAAAATGGTACAATGAAGAATTTAGAACACTCAGAGATAATCTAGCATCTCTGAATGATTTATCTAAAAATGGCAATGTAGCAAACATAGAAGAAAATTAAAAAAAAAAAAAAAAAAGTTGAGCCTCAAACAACCAAAAATCTGCAAATAAATAAACCAGAAACTCTAAAGAAAAGGTTAGGACTGACTCCAAAATATCTCCTGATGAATTCAATAATTTCTTTATAAACATGTCCACAGCTCTTCTTGACTTGCTACCCCCAACAAATGTAAATACCATTGAACAAGTACCTCAGAAATTCAGATGCAGAAAATCATTATTTCTTTCCCCTACCACTCCACAAGAAGTTAAAGACATCCTCAGAAATATCTCTAATAGCAAGGCACTAGATATATATGGCATGAGCAATAAACTCATAGATCCTCTTGTTATTATAACAAATAAATGTTTCATACTTGGCGACTTCCCAAAAAAACTAAAACAATCAAAGGTTATACCCATTTAAAAAAAAGGAGATGAAAATAATCCAGACAATCATAGACCAATTTTATCTAAACCAATAGAAATAGCTTTCAATAATAGACTTACATCATACATGGATAAAAATAACTTATTCTCTTCTTCCCAATTTGGATTCAGAAAAAATACATCTACTATACAAGCAATTACTGAACTATTTACTGAGACAGTTGAGGCCTTTGAGAGAGGCGAGATAGTATCTACTACCTTCTGTGATCTCTCAAAGGCCTTTGACTGTGTCAATCACAACATCCTCCTAGGGAAACTGGGACTATATGGCATTAGGGGAAACTCTTTTGATTTCACTGAGGCCTACTTAACAAACAGAACTCGGCTTGTAGAATATAATAATATCAAATCCACAGTTCAAAATATATTAACAGGGGTCCCTCAAGGCTCAATCATAGGACCACCATTATTCATCCTGTACGTGAATGACTTCTAATACAACTTGAATAATGGAAAGTCAATCTTATATGTTGACACGACACCACTGTCTATCACAAGCACTGTGATCCAAGAAACACGGAAATAAATAAAAATATAATTGAACAGATAAAGCCTTGGTTCACCTCAAACCAGTTGAGTCCTAATTTAAACAAAACAGTACCTCTAAATTTATCTCTCAGAGAAATTAATGGGGAAATAGACAACATTAAATTCTTAGGACTTCATCTCGACTCTAAACTGTCATGGAAACATAATATCCAAGCTCTCACAGAAAAACTTGCAATTATAACTTTCTTACTGAGAAACTATCTCAAACAGCTTCCACGGAAATTGGTAGGGTAGCCTACATGGGATTATTCCAAAGTCAAATATCACATGGAATACTTCTATGGGGGAATGCTACAGACTGGATAAAAATATTTCGTATGCAGAAAAGAGCTATTAGAGCAATGACACAAACTCCTTATACTGAAACATGCAACATAATTTCAAAAATTTAAACATTCTAACTCTACCAGCGTTATTTATATATCACTGTCTATATTACATCAAATCAAATGAGCAAAACTTCTCTAAACAAAATACACTACACTTATATGACACAAGAAACAAAAATAATCTAATAATCCCACAACATAGACTCACTTTAACTCATAAAAGCTTTATCAACCTCTCTATCAAACTTTTCAATAAACTTCCCAAGCAAATGAAAGTAATTCCAACAACAAAATTCAAAATAGACATAAAAAAAAGCTTCTCACACTCAATGTCTACAACATTCAAGAATTATTTGATGCTGATGTTCTCTCCTCAATAAATATGTAGCTATGATATTTTCATCTCATGTTCTTAAACATTTTGGTGTACCTGTGTATTTTAATTACTGTATTTGTCTATCTAGAGATTTTAATCCATGTATATTCATATTTATATAGATATTTTCTGGTACTCAAATTTACTACTTTATCACCCACAATTCTGACCATGCTGAAACATCATATGTTATTTGAGCAAATAAAGTGTTTTTTATTATTATATTTCAATTGAATGTTTCAACCATTCCACCCGACTGGGGGTGGAGCACAATGGTTCTAGTCTTGTTGATACCAATCAGCTCACAAACTTTCTTGAATAACTTCGACTCAAAATTCCTTCCTTGGTCGGAATGTAGCTCCATCGGTACTCCAAATCTTGGGAACATGTTGTCCACTGATGACCCTGCTATTGTGGATACTTCCTGATCTAGAAAGACATAGGCTTCTACCAATTTGCTGAAATAGTTCATGGCAACAAGGATGTATTTGTTGCCATTGAATGGCTCACCTACGTTTTATATTTTCATTTCACCCCTGTACCTTTTTTGGGACCCTTAGTAGCACCGCACTCTGGATATCTTCTGCACTAGCTTTCTACATCGTCTCGACAGTGAACCCAGTAGAACCTCCGCCTGATCTTGTCCAAAATCTCATTGACTCCCAGATGTCCTCCTGATTTTCCTTCATGGATTTCCTTGAAGAGTCCACCTGGGCCAAACCAATTGGGAAATGGATGACCTCCCGTAGACTGACTCCCATACCCATTTAAGTAGTCAATTTCCCACAACCAGGGAATTCAACTGTGCCCACATTGCCTTGAAGATCAGATCTCTGTCCAAAATATCTATCCAGAAGGGTCTACCAGTTCCGTTCTCTTTCCAATGTAGAAAGTCCCCAATGTTTGGATAGGTTTCTTGATGCTGTCTCATGTATGCGCTAGTTTATTCCTTCTGGCTATTTCTTCTTCTAGGTTTTTCATCTCCAATAGCCACTTCAGGGGCGCATGGTCGGTCCTGATGAGAAACTCCCTTCCATATAGGTATTTGTAGAAGTGATCTACCGCCCTGACTATCGCTAGAAGTTCCTTTATGGTGACACAGTAATTCCTTTGGGCTTAGACATCACCCTGCTGTAGTATTCGGTGACTCTTTCCTGACCATCTTGCATCTGTGATAACACAGCTCCGAGTCCAGTATTGCTCGCATCGGTGTCCAGTATGAACAGGCCTTTTTGCTTTTGTTCGATAGATCAGTGAATGTTGACTCAATCTCCAACTTATGTAGGGGAGCTGCGATCTCTGCAAATTCTTCCACAAAACGGCGGTAGTAAGAACACAGGCTCAGAAAACTTCTTACCTCATGTTTATCTTTTTGTCTTGGCCAGTCTCGAATAATCTGTACTTAAGATTCGTTTGTTTGAATTCCTTCTGCAGATACTGTGACTCAAGAAAACCACTTGCTTCTGGATTGAGAAACATTTCTGAAGATTCAGTATGAGGTTGGCACTTATATATTCTAAAATTTCACGCAGGATGGCCAGATGTTCTTTGAAATTTCTTCGCATAACCATAAAATGATCCAGATATACCGGGCAGGTTTTCCAAGTGAGTCCACGCAATATCAGCTTCATCAATCTCTCGAAGGTCACTGGGACATTACAGAGACCAGAAGGCATAATAGTAAACTGATACGGTCCGCTACCTGTAGTGAATGCAGTCTTCTCCTTATCATCTCTGTGTTTGCCTACTTGCCAGTATCCGCTCTTCAAGTACAGCGTTGAAAGCATTGTGAGCCTGCTAATGTGGTCCTTGTGTCATCGATTTAGGGTAATGAATAACTGTCCTTCATGACGTTTCCTATAATCCACACAGAATATTGTAGATCCATCCTTCTTGGAACCATGGATCTTTGGTCATTTTCTCGACAAACTTTTCCACTTCCTGTTGTTTAGCAAATGATGATCTTCTTGGTGGTTGTCGAATTGGATTGGCCGATATATATATATATATATATATATATATATATATATATATATATAAATATGAATAACTAAAAAACAATTTGTTTCATATACTTTACCATTGAAAATAACAAAAGTGGCGTTAACTTAACCTCTCGTGAAACTGAGAATGCCACAGGAATGATAGTATTTTAGCTGGAATGAGCATTCTACTAATTTTCCGTATTGTGTTAATTCGTCAGATGAAGATAAACTTTTTTAAATAATGATGATCTACAAGTTGTGTCTTCTTTGTGTCTATATATTAAGAAAGTAGCCATAGCAGGTGGCTACTCATGTGAATTTTGTGTTGTTCATCTAACACAGACATAAACCCCTTATGTTTTCAACAACATAATAGTAAAACATTTTTTTATAATCATCTCATACATCAATGCCTAAAATATTTACCAAAAATTGGGTCACCCCCATAACTATATTAAGTTTTATAAATTAAAATGAAAACATGTTGAAAAAGGTAACAAAATATTCGTATGTTGGGTATATTCAATGACTCGCAGCCTTCAAATCCTTGCCAGTGAAATTAAATTATTGCGATTAACAGATATTTTCCCCTATTTCTTTCAACAACAATGTTTTCTAGGACTAGAAAACATTGTCGAAGTTCAATAAAGAAAACAATGAGAGAAAGAGGATCATAATAATTCAAGAACATCATTAACTGCCTACTTTTTCTTAAGTATCCTTAATTTTTTTCAATTTAGGTCCCGATAATATTTCTGGGAACATGTCAGGACTAGGTAATTTGGGAATGCCAAGCAATAACATGGGCCACAATTCAGGCATGGGTGGACTCAACAGCAACTTGGGTGGCTCTGGTAGTCTACCGAGCAGTATGGGTGGTATGCACCCTGGTATGCATCACGTTGGAGGAATGGGAAGTGGGCATTCTGACACGTATTCACTATCTCAAACGCAGACCATTAATTTTACGCAACAGTCTTTACAGAGAACCAATGGACCAGGTAAGATTGGAGTCATATGCAATTTCAATCAATCAATCAGTTTATTTATCACAAAAACATACATATGAGTTTAAAACTAGATTAAAAACAGATGTACATTCATAGGACTAGTCAGAAAAAAGTCATTTTGGTTCCTACATAGTTAGGTGAATTTTTGCATGTATTTAGACGGGAGTAAGTTTGGTGTATATTGTTTTTTAGTCTTGTGTCGTGCGAGTGCACATCCTCATTCTTCTCAAACCTGTGTTCGTTGGATCGAATGTACATGATTAGTTGATAGATATATGAGCTGGGTAATGTCATTATTTGTGCTCTAATATACAGATTTTTACATGTAGTTGTTGGGTCCACATTGAACATGGTTCATAGTATTTTTTTTTAGCAATAAAAGCCTTTTCGAAGTGTGATGTGACGCCCAGAATATTAGACCATACTGTAAAATTGACTGTACTAGACCGGAGTACACCATTCTCAGCACATCAAGTCATCCAAGAATTTTATTTTGTCTGTAGCTTGAATTGATTTTCCTTGAATATGTAAATAAACATCATAATTTGGTTATATATTTTTTGGTAAAAATCGCATGAAATATGTTTTTGTAACATTTAGTTGGAGTCTATTCTGAGAACAGTATTTATGGAACTCCTCAGAAACGGCATTGCTGTTTATCGCTAGTTGGTCAATATCCTTATGTGACATTAGAATATTTGTATCATCAGCATTTTTCGTTTCTTTTTTCATTTCAAGGCATTAAAATGAATTAGAGGACTTTTTGGCATTTTACATCTTTCTTGAGAATACAAATTTAATTTAAAAGCGAAAATACTCAATTACGTGTGGCTTTTTTTTTAATTAGATATATGACATAAAATGAAGGTGCAGAGAAATATCTTTGAATTGAAGAAGATTGTAAAAATAATACCATAACGGACTCAAGTGAATCTTTTTTTTTTCTCTTGTTAATTAATTTTTGAATAATCACTATAATATCATCACTAAGGTATTATCTCCAAAAAAAAAAATTAATTGTAAAATGTATGAAGCAGTATCGGCAACTAGCCAGGACCAACAATGTCTTTAACATTCTAAGTGTGTTTGGCATGAAAAAATGAGGTGATCTTCGATTGAACATGCCCGAATTCGTTAATGTGGTTTTCGTCTTCAAAATCGATGCCGCCGTTTCATAGAGAACTTGATATTGAATAAAAAATATTTGAAACATTTTTTGATATTTTGTGGAATAACAGAAATACAGTATCGGAAAGTATTTATCTTGGGTATGGTGGTTTCATGAGAGCGTAAAGAATAACTTGCTATATGTTGAGAGAGCATTACAATTTCTCCTCGACTTGCTCGAGGAAGGGATATTTACGTCACGACACAGAGATAGGAGAATCAGGGCGGTCAGCTCAGGACGCCAGTATCATACCAGCAGCAGTCGGGAGAGTGTGTGCGCTGCAATGAAGAAGAATTATTGACGATAATTTCACTTCAGATAATTTGAACAAATTAAACTGAATCATTGATTCAATTTAATCTGTTGGACGACAGGTAGATCAAAATATCTTTGGTGCCGTGGTGGCCGCGAAAATAAAAGAAAATTCTCAAACATAAACAAAAGCAAACGATATTTCTGTAAGACAATAAAAACAAAAAACTTATTTCTAACAGAAAAACAATTATTTCTTGAATGGAGAGAAAAAAAATATTTACAAGAAAAGACAAACCAAATTAAATATTTTGTGTACGGAATTATTTTATTAAATGTTCGAACAAACCGCCATTTTGGGCCAAACAATAGCCGAATCTATTGTACTTTCTCTGCGGTTATGTAAATAGGCGGCATGTTTCAAAAGGTAATAATTGTCACGGTCTTTTGTTTTCGCAACCACGGCTCGGCAAGAATGAGTCGAGCTGTTTCTCGCATTGCCACGTGGTCAGTTAATGCGTCGGGTGGGGTAAAGGAGGGGGCCAGCAGTGCGTCCTCTTGTTTATGTGGTATTATCATATCATTGTTCTTTGTTGCTCGTGTAGATTTCTGTCTATACCCCAGATAAATTGTTTCCGATACAGTATAAGCCAAAAATCAAAATGATTTTAGGTTTTTTGAAAATATCTCAAGAACCGGCTCCGATATTTCCAATGGGATACTTCAAAATACTCAACTTTTTTCCCATTTAACCTTCTAACTATATATTGTGAATGAGTTTGGTTCGTGTAAGAACAACAAATTGAATTATTGTTTACTTTCAATACATTTAATGACTTTGCTCTGGGGCCTCCAGGCTTTATCATAATTTTCGGCATATAATTGCCATTATTATTTCTATTCATTATTTTTCATTTGAAATATCATACCATAGTATGGGTTATGTATGATATTCTTCAACACTATTCCGATGTTTTGAAGTTGAGCGTGAAATTACTATGTAACACTCTTATGTACTATGAATACTTACACTAATTCTCCAAATAGCTATATATATATATATATATATATATATATATATATATATATTTATATATATATATAATATATATATATATTTATAGTCGAGTTCGAAATAATCGAATGAATTAGACATCACCTGAAGATGGCAAATGTGAATTTGCCGAAACGTCGTAAAATCGGACCTTTTGAGGACCAAGAACACAGAACCCGGACGGAAACCCGAGAAACTATCTCAAGATATATATATATATATACATATATATATATATATATATATATATATATATATATATATGCACATAACATGCAGTCTCTTAATTCTACAGATGAATGGAACTCATTTTAATTTGCAGGGGTACCAAATCGAATGGGACCAACCGGCCCCTTGGGACCGGGATCAATGACTAACCAGACTAATATGGGACCAAGACTGTTGAATGCACAGCAATCGCTTGAACAACAGAAATTGCTTCACCAGCAGCAGATGATGCGTGCGCAGCAGGCTGCCATGCAGCAGCACATAGTAAGACCCCCACCACCCGACTACAAAGCAAGTGCAGGCATGATGCAGGGGATGCAGCCGAGATATGCTACCACTCCACAAAACATTAGGAGGATGCCTCACCAGCCTATTCCTCCTTCGGGTAAGTTAGCTCATAATGCCTTCAATAAAATGGTGTGTCAACCAACATATAATGGATGTAAAATTCAAAATGCTTGAAAAAAATCTCATGAATAAATAATACATAACATTCTTGATATACACCCATTCATATATTAAAAAACACTTAGTTTAGAAAAATCGTATGATGAATGTTTATTGAGATTTTTATTAAACAATTATTGTACGTATATTTTTTGTGTCATCTTTAGATTTTTCAAAATTTTACATTGTTGGTGACACTAAATTTTGGAATTTTAATATTTCATCATAATTAGATATCTAATTATAAATAGTGAACCCAGCTTGATCATAAATAATATCCCTTATCAATTTTTTCGCTTCATCTTCATCGCACATCCAAGTCATCAATGTAGTGTTGTGTGATGGCTCTGTGTATTCTTTGATGAAATCTTAGGGAGTTTCTTGCCTCCTGAACAAGACAAATTATAAATCTTAGGTGCTAAATAGTTGACAAACCTTTGGTTGATATTTCTTCTACTAGCAGGTATTTTTAGATGTCTATTGGTCTTCAGTAATTTAATTTTTTTGAAAAACGACTATTGTAAATGCAATGTAGTTTGTTTTGTCAATGTCTAAAGATAATTGATACTCAACTAGCCATCTTTTAACAACACTATTGCCATTTTTTCTTTCACTTCCCCCCACGAGTTTCCACTAAATAATACGACTGTGTCATCTGCATTGATATATACAGTGAAAATAATTGGTCCTCTGTGGCACCCCACTTTCACTAATTGTGATTCACTCAAACAATCATTGATTCTTGTATATTGCATTCTATCACGTAAGTAATTGTCAAATATATTCAATGCATTACTACGTACGCATTATTGTCTTAGTGCATTTAGAAGTTTTTCATGGTGTACCGTGTATCTGTAATTTCTTCGATTGCCCCATTGAGTTGTGTTGGGTACATTATATTTTTTTAGAATTTAACAAGTTCCTGTAGGATTTTTTCCGTAGATTTCGAATCTGAGCCGAGATTTTTGATAATTATTATACAGGGTGAGTTATTCTTACAAGAACTTAACATGGAAAAAAGATAATATTCCGGTCCTGATATTGGTTTCGTTTCGTTCAAAGGGCTACTTGTTAAGGCCTATCAGTTTAATTCATGTACTAAATTTAAACCAAATCGGCTAGTCCCTGTATTTAATATGACAGATTACATTTTTTGTCTAAATTCACAAATCACTCTGTATGTCAGTAACGAATCGGTTTTGGACATTTGTATATGGCATTTTGCAATCATATTGGCAGTCCCTATAACCCCATAAGTTTTGTCGGTTTCATCTCCGGACACCCTGTATATCAAGTTATTTCAGATTGTTATCAGACATTAATTTTTCAATGCTGTAATAGCTTTCAGAAGATAATAGCGCCTTCACTATTCTTTTTAGTTGCAGAATATTATCCCCTGGTATTTGGGAATAGATCAAATGTGGTAGATCATATTTTGAAATTTTTAATTTTTTTTTCTAATATTTTTTTAGAAATTATAATTATATAGGTTAGTAAATGAGCGATATGTATTGAACAACATTTCATGAGCATTGACGTAATTCCGTCAATCCCTAGTGCAGTACTATTTTTTAAGGAATTTATATGATTTATTATTTCGTTCTCAGTGGCTGGGTTGAGGCATATTGAAATTTTGTTATTGAGTAGATCATAGGAGAACTTTGTTGGTGTTTTTATTTCTTTGGTCATATCGTTACCTATGCTGCTAAAGTATTCATTGCAATAATTTGACATGTCTTTATTATTTTGAAAAGCTGTACCATTTCTATGAACAACATTGAGAATTGTTTGTTTATGTTTTGTTTTTTCGTTAGTCACCTCAGATATCATCTGATATATTTTTTTCATGTTGTTCTGATTTGTTAAATTTTTGTAGTAGTCATGATTGTTTTTTTCAGGATCTTGTTCAGATAGTTTCTGTAATTTTTATTTTGTTCTAGGTTTGGATTATAATGGTTGCTCACTTGTTTTTTCATTAATAATAATAATATAGATCTATTTCCTTGTTTAAGGACATTGCAATGTAACAAAGAAAACGTCATCATGAAACCTAGAGAAACAAATACAGAATACAGAAATTTACAAAAAAAACACATTCAACATATATCATATAATATTATATAAATACTCAGCTAGAGTGTAACAAGTCCTATCAATAAGGTGTCTTTTCAGTCGAAACTTGAAGATGTGCATGTTGGAGGCTTTTTTAACATATGTTTAACCTTAAAACGTGATTAGGAAATATGCTATGGCTAATGAAGCATTCATTTCATTTTATAACAAGTACCGGAATATTTATAGAGGAACTCTGAGAGCTGCAAAGCAATTGTATTATAGACAAAAGTTAGAAAATTCAGATAATACGCAAAAAGAGAGTTGGGCAATCATCAATGAGTAGAGGGGTAAAAAATACTCCGTCCCTATGAAAACAAATCTAGATGGTGGCGATATTAATGAATACTACTGCTCATTAGCAGAAAAGATATCCAAAGAAATCCACCCTACTACTGACTCCATGGATTATCTAAAAAATATGACTGTATTTGAATCTTTTTTTTTCATGCCAATGGATATTGAAGAATTGAAACGAACAATTCATACAATGATTTATCTACCAACATTTTTTCTCACTTACCTGACTGCTCTTATAAGTCTGGTTGAAGTTATTAATTTTACATTTGCAACAGGAGTATTCCCAACATGTCTAAAAAATGTAGTAGTGATTCCGTTGCATAAAGGTGGTGATATGGAAAATCCTGCCAATTTTAGACCAATCTCATTGTTACCTACCCTTTCTAAACTGATTGAGAAGCTAGTAAAAAACATAGTGATGGCTTTTTTGAGAAAGCACAATGTTATAAATGCTTTTCAATTTGGGTTCCAAAGTGTAAAAGGAACAAGTGATGCTATTTTTAACCTTCTACAAGATGTATATTTCAATCTCAATGATGGCGAGTTGCGGCAGCGGTTTTTTGTGATCTGACTAAAGCGTTTGACTGTGTCCACCATAAAATTCTGCTAAATAAATCAGAAAAATATGGCTTTAGAGATATAGTTCTGAAATGGTTTGAGGTGTACTTATTAGGTCGGACTCAAAGCATATCTCTTCAGAACAAAGGGTCGACTAATTTAGAGATGAAATGGGGAGTTCCGCAAGGATCTGTGCTTGGACCTATGCTGTTTTTGATCTATATAAATGACCTAGGCTCAATAAATATTATGGGAAAGTTCACTCAGTTTGCAGATGATACTACCGTACTATGGCATAATGGAAATGACATGGATCTGCATCTACAAATTAACAATGATGTTATCAAGATAAAAGCGTGGTGAGATGCCAATATGCTATCTTTAAACATATTTTATTTTTATTTTATTTTAGGAAATACACGGGTTACCCCATTACAGTAATATATATATATATATATATATATATATATATATATATATATATATATATAATATAAATAATAAATCGGCTTAGCTAAAACTACAGAATTAATAAAAAGACTAATACATTATGTACATTTAGAGATCACTATAGAAGGACTAGTTTATTATGTGTTGATGTCACAGCAAAGAGAATGAATGTGTTTTTTGAGATTTGGCAACGAACCATTGAACAAATCTATATTGTGATCATTTATAAATTTCAATGATCTATCAATAGGTGAATGTTTGCCATAATTACTAGGCGTGGAACACTATATGGAAGATATTGTTACTACGAATTATTCTATTTGGAAGATTGAAGTTTATCAATTGGAGCAATTCGGGACTAATCAACAAACCATTCAGTAATTTGTAAATGAAGCATATATCATTTACTGTTCTACGGTTTGTTAAGGAGTGCATATTGAGCATTCCAGTTATAGCAGAGTTATCATGATTTTCAATATTGACATGAAGTTTGAATGCACAAAACCTCAATAACTTATTTTGAATCTTCTCAATGGTAGGTATACTTGTGTGACTGATAGTAGGGAGACCGAACAACTGAGGGATACTCAAGGTGGGAGACAACCAATGACATGTAAACCATCTTCACAGAGTGGATGGAGAAATTATCACAATTCCTTAAAGTATAACCTAACAGCTTCGATGCCTTTACAGATACCCTATTTATATGATCGACATAAGTTAGTTGTTCATCAAAATAAATGCCAAGATCTTTTATGGTTGATGTTGATTTCAATAAATTATCGTTAAGAGTGTACAGTGAATTATGTTTTTTAGTAGATTTGAAGAAACTTATAGAACATCTCTCTACGTTTAGTCGTAGGTTGTTCAGATCACACCATTTAAAAAAGCATTTTAGATAATCTTGAAGGAGCAATTGTTCAGAGTAAGAGTTTACAAGCCTAAAGATTTTTAGATCAACAGCGAATAATAAATATTTACTGTGGCTGAAGCTATTCCCTAAATAGTTCATGAATAAGTTGAAAAGGAGTGGTGCACAGTGAGAACCCTGTGGAACCCCAGATGACACTTTGATTATATTTGAAAAAGAGGAACCTACTTTCACCCTCTTGATTGCGCCCTATTGAAAAACTAACATCCTCACTTTCAAATGTAATCTGTCAGAACTTCATCTGGGTAATCAAAAAATTAGCAGTAAGAGAGCAACTAAATTTCTTGGCTTACACATTGATGATAAGTTAAAGTTTGAAGATCATATAAAGATTCTGGGTAAAAAATAGCCTCTGGATGTTTTGCAATGAAAACCACATCATGGGAACTTGGTAGGGACATGGCCAAAAAGGTTTACTTTGCCGTAATTGATTCACATCTCAGATACGGAATTTGCTTTTGGGGATCTTGTAGTGGATTTTTATTCGACACGATTTTCATATTACAGAAAATGGCATTAAGATACATGTGCAAAGCCAAATTCAGGGACTCTTGTAAGCATTTATTCATAGAACAAAAAAATTTCCCCTACCGTGTAAACAGTTGCTTACCATTTCAGACTTCCATTACAGTTTTCAAATCAATCATTCAACCCCATTTCGATTACTGTGCTACTTTACTATCACAATTTGATGCAAATTGTTTGTCTGCATTGCAAAAATTACAGAACAGAGGCATGCGCCTAATTTTAAGATGTAATAGATATACGCCAACTACAACAATGTTGAAAGTTCTGGATTGGCTTTCTGTGAAAGACCGTCTGTTCTATCTTACCATGGCATTCATCTTCAAAATACTGTCTGGTAATGCACCCTCATCTTTTGATCAATTTATTGTTTTCCATCACCAAATTCATAATTACCCCACCAGGGGGAATACTAATTTATATGTACCACATTTGAACTATACACAACCCATGAACTCCCTATTCCATAAAGGACTATTGGACTACAATAACCTCCCGCTTGAGATAAAACAAAGTGAATCTATTATGACATTCAAAAAAGGACTTACTAGTCATTTGAAGATACAACATCCATATTAACATTGATATTATAATACCATATATATCTAGTATTCGTAATTGATATTGTTATTTTTTCTATTCTCTGAATGCTTGGATAATTCCGAGCATAAACATTTTAATGCTATGATATTGGACTGTGACTCTGTCCATCCAATTTTAAAAATGTTTTTGTATATTAGGATGCCCATTTGAAATAAAGATTATTATGTATCTATATATTGGAAACGGTATGCCTTATCCACAGTAAGTTCAAATATAGAGTGCATTCTACACCACAACACATCACTAGTCAAGCCCTTAATTTAACTTTACCACTCCCAAGGTCTACACAGATAAAACACTCCATTATATATAACGCAAGAAAATGTTCAATCACTTATCTAATGAAATAAAAAAGATTACAGATAAAAGAAAGTTCAAAGTTTCCTTGAGAAATATTTCACTAGACAGAGCATTCTACTCGCTGGACGAATTCTTTTCTAAAAATTTTTAAATGTTATTTTATTTCATTTTACTTTTTCTTATGTTTAATTGTTTTATCTTATTTTTACCAGAATTTTGTGTGATATATATATATATATATATATATATATATATATAAATGTATATTGTATATGTTTTTTTTTTATATTACGTATATATTTTTTATATATTATTGCCTGTCTTGACTTTGAGAAATCGACGTGTATTGGCCTGCACTAAAATGTATGTTATGAATTGTAAGTGTATTTATGTATATATTTAGTAGTTTCCCATAGTCCTTGACTATGTGGCGTTGCATGCTCAAGTATTATTTTGTTGTTTCTTATCCTACCACTTTGTCAATAAGAGTTACCATTCTTCAGGTAATAAAGTAATTTTGATTTGATTTATACCACCAAGAAATTATTTGCTGTAAAAGCCGATTCACTGTAATTTTCGCGAGCGCTTGATTAGGGTATCAGTTGTGATGTAATTATTACTTGCCATTGTGCACTTCAACACTTGTTCAACTGAACAACGAAGTCAGTTGTATTTTTCAACTCTTCACATATATCTAGTTCAATGAAATTCATATCAGTTCCGAGGAGATGAAAAACACCCTTCTAGATGATAAAAGAAGGTTTTCGGAAATATCCTTTGAAAAATAACTTGTTTACGAGTTTTTCGATGAAAGAAACATGTCATTTTTATGTTTATAACCTTGCTTGGTTATTTTCATACGAAACAACTTGGAGTCATCATAAACTCCATGCTGACCTGGAACGAGCTATCTGCTGCTATTGAGCATGCAGAAGAGCCTTCGGCAATACGTGGGGTCTGACTCCTAAAACAGTACACTGGATATATACGACGATTATCCGCCTGACACTAATGTACAGGTCCATCATTTAGTGGATTGGCACCACAAAGAGCAAGTACAGAAATGAACTAGATAAAGAACAATGACTGGCTTGTCTAGGAATGACAGGTGCCATGAGGACGACACCTTCCAGAACTCTAGAAGTTCTGCTAGGACTGTCACCTCTGCATCTTGTCATTGAGCATGAAGGACACCCCGCTATTTGAAACAAGGCAAAGGAGGGCTGTCCAATCCTATTAATGGAAAGAGATAGCATCCCGCCGGTTCTGAATTCCACCGAGGGAAGAGTGGAAGGATGCTGCACCCGGCAGACCCTTTCATCTATGGATCAGCCTGGTATACAGATGAATGAAGATATGGGGAAATGTCCTAAGGAGTAAACATAGAAGGAACAAAGAGATAAATCACAGTTCCCCTCAGTGTTCCAGGCCGAAGTATATGCTATACTCACCAGCGTCCAGGAAAACCTCAATAGTAAAAGTCGAGGAACTACTCTCATCTACTCGGGAAAGACTCCAGTCGGACCCGGAACCAATCTTTGCAATTCCCAGCAGCATGGCCATCTCAAACATGGAGGGACTGCTGCAAAAGCAGTTCATCGAAACATGGCATGAGGCAATCAAAGCTCCATATAAAGGGGCCATCGAAGAAACTATCAAAATAGATCCTATCACTCGAAATAGATGAGATATCAGGACTGTGACTGGGCACCTAACGGGACAATCACCTGAACTGTCACATGGAACTCATTGGGATCATAGACGATCCTCTATGTAGATGGTGCCTGGAAGATGACGAGACATCGTCACTTTTGTTGAAAATGAAAGATTTTTACACACACTTTATTAGCTTATTAATTTTCACCCACTTCCAGACGTCAGAATCATTTGAAATTTTGCACAGGTATTAAGAACCGA
Organism: Gonioctena quinquepunctata; assembly: GCA_018342105.1. NCBI lineage: Eukaryota > Metazoa > Arthropoda > Insecta > Coleoptera > Chrysomelidae > Gonioctena > Gonioctena quinquepunctata. Next base: position 263,950 of record JAFIRS010000627.1, on the reverse strand, counting down.
TGACAAGAGCTTGATAGCTATGACCTGGTAATCTCACGAATATCGTCAGAAAAAATTCGAATTCACAAGATTTGGTGAATTCACTGGTAATAATGCCTAATTTACATTTTCAATATTTGGGGAATTCACTGGCACGGTCTTAGTACTTTCACCAAAAGTTATGTACAAAATATCTTATAGGTTAATTAATTATAAAGTCATTTATCGTATCAAATGTGTATTAGTCATTGATTAAATAAAGGATCTATATATATATATATATATATATATAGGTTGAGGAACGGAGAGACTGAAGAGCCATATCAACCCTCCCTACAATTTACTTTCACCAAAAGTTAGTGAAAACTTCTCATGTGGATGTGGATGTGGATGTCACACTTCTGTAGCAATATGAACTATAATGTTGAAAATTATAATAATAAAGTCATTGACCAAAAAATTAACTTCAATGTAAAAAAAGCGTGGGGTTCTCTCTACTTACTTTTCATAATGACTCTACCTTTATGAATAGCTAGCGATAAAAAATTCAAGACAACTGATATCAAGCACCACACGCTTTTCTTACATTAAAGTTAATTTTTTGATCAATGACTTTGTACTTTCATTTTCAACTTTTTAGTTTATATGGCTACAAAAGCATGTTTTTTATTTTTTTAAAGAATTATACAATTATTTGGAATAAGAAAAGGCAACCCTGCTGTAATTTTGATTTAATAATTCAAATATCACTCTTTTATTGGATGTGGAATCCCTTTTGTTTCAGGACCAATGATGCGTTCAAACATGTTCATGCTGCCGCAACAACAGCAGCAGCAACAGCAGCAGCAAATACCACAAAGGACAGTAATGTACTCAAGGCAGCAGCAGGGACCATTGCCAGGGATAGAGCAGCATAATCCTAGTGAATGGAGGCACCTTCTCATGACCCAGCAGCAGAATTCTAGTTTCAATTCTATGAGACCCAATTTCCAACAAGGTAGATAATAAGTATAAATGTGCATTATTCATCTCATTGGTCATTCAAAGTAAATGTAACTAATTATTGATTATCTATATAATAAAAATGTCGTAAGTGCAATACATGAGAACAGCTGGACCGATTTGGCAATTTTTTTTTAATGTTCATAATAGCCCAAGGATGGTTTTTACGAAAAAAAAATAAGAAAGTTGTTCGGAAATTGGATAATTCGGGAAAACATTTTTAGGGAATATAGAAATTTGGATAGGACGTCTGTTGGGTCCGCTAGTCTGTCACTATATTTATCAATGTAACAAATTAAGAATGTATACAGTGTTTAAAAAAAATTAACTTATAGAAAACTTTTTAAATGCCAATTTCTTGTGAAAAACGTTTAAAAGATAAGATTTATCATAAATTCGCTAATCGACCTGTTTTTTATTAATTCCGGGACATAAGTTATACTATTTTTTTATTATTGAATAACAGATTCAGAAGCTTGCTGTGGGATGTGTCAAAACAAGAAATCGAAACTCTCGCATGACAAGCTTTTTAATCTGATATTATCTGATATAACTCATTTTACAAATTTAAAATAATATATTTTTACATTTGAATGAAGGATTGCCTTCAAACTGTTTTTTTTATTTCTTAAAAAACCGGCAAATGATAAGTGACAGAAGGAAACAGGATATATTGAAAACAAGAAAATAATTAAAAGATCGTTTTTCATACATTTATTTATTTAAATCTATTTAATTCTGTAAAGTAATAGTAAAAAATAGGTACCTATTTTTACCCATAAATAAACGATAAACTTTATCAATTGCTTTTTTGATAGGATTCAATATGAATTCGGGCAGCATTCAGCAATTGACTGCATTGCAACACCAACAAATCCGGACTCAACAAGGAATGGTATCAAGTGGTTTAACCAGCAACCAGCAGAATATGAACCAAGGAATGGGACAAGGCCAAGTAGTAACCCAAGGTGGCAATCCAATGACTCAAATAAATAATATGAATCAGGCAATGTTGCATATGCAACAGCAACAACAACAAAGTCTGATGCAGCAACACAATCCACATGTGAGTAGAAATGACTGTGAATAAAGATTACTTAGAGGGTTGTCCTAGGGATTGGTTGGGACTACAGTGAGTAAAATAAAAAAACTGTCGTTTTCCTGCCAAAAATTCAAATCAAGTTGGTACATGTATTCCACAGCCACCTGCTCTAAAACATGCTAATTGCATATACTTTAATTTGAAAATGTAACAAAAACAGCAAATTATTCATTATCAGCAGAATTCTAAAGATGGAAAAACAGAATTGCATCCTTTGGAATGATTTTCAAAATATATCTTAAAAGTTTAAGCATTGATTCAAGCATTTGTGTTATCATAAAAAAAGAAAATTTTACAATGATATTTGTTTCAAAATATTACCATAAAAAGAATAAAAAGCAGTTTTTTTTACAACAATATTTGTGACTCCGAAAATTTCAATAAATAATTTAAGCGCTAATATCACTAGTGATATTACTACTACAATATATAATGGTGACAAAAGCTTGCTATAAATATTGGTTATCAATTCAAATTGATTCAACATTTACACTCTCATTGATTCTATGGACACGGTTCTGATGCACATTTTTTTTTTAGATGAGCATGTCTAATATTCATATGCAGCAATCACAATCGATCACAGTCACCAACCACCAACAAGGTAATATGAACAATCAATTGAGCAACACCTCCTCCACCAATCAGAGCAATGCTCTGAGTAATTTCAATCCTCAGGCTGACTTCAGTCTCGAGTTTCTCGAAAATTTAGCAGCTAGCGATACGGGGACTTTCACCGATCAAGACTTGTTGAATTCCTTCGACAGTGATGCTGGCTTCAATTTGGATTTTTAATAATTTTTGTTTATTCAGTAAAATCTAACAATTTTTTATCATAACTGCAAAGAAAAACGGAAATATGTGAATTAATGTTACTCCTTCCCTTAATTGCTTTTGTCAACTAGTCAGAATTATCACGTATTTGAGAGTTCTTACTAGAATAATACTTTTTACTATTTTCCAGTAGCAACTGCAAAAAAAATATTTCTAAATATTTCGAAATTCTAAATAAATAGTAATAAAATTGTATAACTTAATGAGATATAAACAGGTCTGTATCAAGCCAAAAGTATCTCTTTAAATTAATAAAAGGAATTTTTAGAATACTTCTTTGTTAATTGTCAGTTTTAATGATTTTGGCAGTTATTTATTTTCCATTCATAAGTAGATAACATAAAAATCTATTTCATTAATATACTAATAGCAATAACAAACTTTAAACGTATAAAAATGGAACATATTTCAATGAAACATTAAAAGGAGATGTTAGAGGAATGACAGCAATTGAAATTTTGTTCAAATCAAAATAATGTTTATCTTCACAGGTAACAAATGAATGTTTGTGTTTGCAGAATTTGAAATATATTAAATAATACATCAAAAATTAAATGTATGCTATGTTTCTTATTTCTTTGCAGGTATGATTGTTTTGTTTTATTGGAATATTTGTTGATTTTTTTATATTATATAAATCTATATATTTTTGTATATATTTGAATTAAACTGTGGTTTCTGTTTGTACTTCATGATGTGTTGACGTCATTTTAACTTCAACATTCTCTATAGTCTTTCATAAATACAGTGAGGTGGGCTATTTGTTCTATATGAATGTAAATATGAATTCTTCCTAGTAGTAGAGCATATTTTTTGCCCTGTTTTTAAGCTCCATATCATTATATTTCCTTACTTTTGCATCAATTCCATATCCCATTCATCTATAGTTATTTTCATTGGGAAGTTTTTGTCTGCTATTTAATGCAAAATTGTATTGAAATTGTTCCTTCTGATGGGAGGTGTTGGGGGATATAATATTTTTATTGGATTTTACATACATGGCTGTTTTAGCAAGCATAAATACAATGATTTGTTTATATATTCAGGATTCTTGATTCTATTATCTCCGAATTATCGCCCAATTGGTTGTCTTGATTGTCTCAAATTGCAAATTATTCCACTTCAATTGTGTGTGATATTTCCAGAAATATCCATGAATACATTGGCAACTGAAAATCACATGGAATTTCAAAACATTATTAATACAAAATTGAGATTTGTGTAATTTTCTTATAACAGATTTTTTTATTTTATTTCAAATGACTCCAAAAAAATTAACATGTTTTTGTCCTGTGTAAAAATAAATATAATTCCAAATGTTTTTGAAAATTTTCACCAAACAAATATGAGACAACTGATCTAGTCTTGATTTTATGGGCTCATAAAAAAATATGTACGGACTTTCATTTTACTTTTAACAATTATTGAAGTGGATATCCTTTTTTGTAAATGAATCTGTAGGAATGGGCAATATTGAGAGTTTTTACAGAATATATTCTATATAACAAAGTATGAATTAGTTAATATATTAGCAAATTTCTGACAAAAACTAGATTAGTGAATTTCAATAAAAAATTCATGAGGTCATTGCTGAATTGAATGTAGATCCTTTTCGATATGACCTGAATGAGATATATCTTGAAGAAATATTATGGTTCTATTGTAATTTCAAAATATATTACTGAAGTGGTGTATGCCCAAAACATCCAAGTTACCCTTCAGCTTTATTGTTTCAAACAAGGGAGATTATAATTCTAAGAGAAATATCAAATTATGCTCCAAAAATAATATAAGGAGTATTCCTAAGTCTTCATTACATCATTTCCTTTGCTGTAAAAAAAAATCATATTTTTTTAGTGTAATGTATATAAGCATATTTCACATTGGAACATTCCACAATATAATCTCCCAAAAATATTTAATATGAGTTCAATTCTGATATATGTTTTACTTCAACTTAGCACGATCAAAAGATGAACATTCAAATAAATGGCTCAAAGTTATACTATAACTAGTATTTTCAATAAATCACATTCCATTTTTAAGTTTATTTTTGGCCTTGCAGAGTTTGGAATTTTAGCATCTAAATTTCTGAATACTTATATTCAGAAATGTACGACTCTGCAATAAAACATCAATTTACTTTGAAATTATTCATACATTTCCATTCAGTATTTTGGACAAATCAAAGCATTACTGGTTAACAGTATTTTTCTTGTACATTGTAAAATATGTTTTAAATATATAAGTTTATTCATGACAACCACTGTTCTCTTTTCGTAACTATTTATGTGTACTTAGAAGAATAAAATTGTTATATTCTAATCTTTACAAACATATAAGAGTTTATATTGAGAATATATTCCATGTTTTGTAGATTTATCATAAATCCATGTGATTATATAATAAATATATATATATATAATACATATATTGCGTAATATTATACCTGGTTTATTTCCAAAAAAATGGCTTACAACTCAAAATTTTTATTCAAATTAAACCATATATTATGTAATTTGGGTGCCATAATGAAATTACCATTTTGATTCCCAGAATCCCAGAACAAAAATTCATAATATATGACCATGAACACCCCAATTAATTTTGTATGGAATGGGACAATAAGTGACAAAATTTGATCAACACATCCTCGTTATTTTGAATGACAATGCAAAATTCATTATATATGAAAACTCTCGATTTTCAGTAGATATATTCAATTTTTATTCAATCATTAATTATGTTGTTCTACCATTGTTTAGATGAAAGTTTTAGGGTAAATAATTTGAACAGGATGTAGAACTTGTCAAAATAGATCATTTTACCAAAAATCACCTAAATAAAAGTCAAAATTACAAATGCACAAAACTCGCCAATGAAATTGGTTCTATTACAGTCTATTATTGCCTAGAAACTCTGTAAGGTGTTTGTACTGATTCACTTTCGTTTAGACTTTTTAGTTGACACCACCTGTTAATATGGTAGATTGTTACAAATTTTCCACAAAAGATGGTGTCAAAATTGACAGTTCAATGCATTAAGTTGGTGTCCCCATTACAAAATGCATTCGCCATCCTTGGGCAACCTGCACACTGATGCAGAATACGGAAAAGTAACTTGAAACTTTCAACCAATTGAAAAATTTGAAAACTTTCCAATCTAAGTATACTATTATTACCACAAACACACTTTCATACTTTTGTTTCATTCTCAAAACGAAAGTTAATTGTGGTAATTACTACAAATCTATTACAAAATTCACTCAGTTTGAAGTTTTTTGGTGCATTTAAATTGGGATTAGTTCAAATGAATCATATTTGTATACTGTGTGGGCAGTCAAAGGCGGAGAACCGCAATGTTTTTTTTTTCGTACCAAAGGATAGTGGAATTGTTACAAGTTTTGAAACTTTCGGTAAATGTCCCTTTACTGCACTCATCCTCATCAAACAAACCTAACCTCAATCTAATGAAAACAGATCCAAAAAAGCAGTGGGTTACCACATGAGTTAAAAAAATGTCGCAAGACTTAGGAGACAATTTACTATACAGTCTAAAACTTACAATTTGAATATGAAGTCGCTCATCTCAATAGGTCAGTCCCATTCTATTTCTTTCTGAGACCAACGGACAGTCAAGATTTATTAACAGTAAGAATTGGATATATCGTGATATTTATCGAAATTGTACTATATACAAATATCAATATTGTGTCATTTTTTTATAATTGGTATTAAATTAAGAGTAATCAACTGAATCAGTAAAACAAACTAACATTTATTCATATATATTCATTTGAAACATTTTTTTTTTTTTTAACAACTGAGCAAGAGTCAGTCGTCCAATAATTTTTTTGACTGGATGGCATTGGCCACACTGCTTCCAAATCTGTGCGTGACATTGCCTGTAATCTAGCACCAATATGACCACCTACTTCACTGTTTCCGGCCATACAAGTACAGTGAGCATTACAAATGCTTTCATCCTTTTCAATTATGTACCAAACATCTGAAGGTTTTAAATTTGCCTTTTGTGAATACTTGACCTGAAAAAAAGTTATGTTGATTAGAAAGAACTATATTGAAAGTTGAGAAGTAATATTCTTAAATATCAAATCAATGTCTCTTATAATAAACAAATGTGCCAATAAACATAATAAATCAGATCAGAAGTTATAAATTGCTTCTTATGTATTATTATTCCTAATTTATAATAATTCACTTCGATACTCAAGATTTGCAACTGTACATGTACCCATTAGAAAAAACCTGCTGCCTAGAAAAAAACATACTAGACTAACTAAAATATATGAATGATTCTGAATTATTGTTCTCACCTTCACAATGAAGCCAGTTTCAAAATATGTAAGGGTTCTAAACTTGCATAGGGCTTCATCTGCATTTGGGAAAGCTGAGTAAAAAGCAAATACGAAATAATATCCATATTTGTAACAGGAGGAGCACCAACAATTGAACAATTCAGTGTAAAAAGGATCTAAATCACTGATAAATCCTCAACTTCATTTTATACCTGTAACAAATACATTGATAAAAATGTAAACAGAAGATGGGGATGTATTTTCAAGCATACCGTTCACCAAAGTCTCTGCTTTTCAACAATAGTATCTTCAGGTAATCACTCTCCATCTGAATATTATTAATTAACAACAAGATATTGCGATGTCTTTGAGACACTCGTAAACTATTCTATGATAGTACATACCGGAGTAATTACAACTTTTCGACACTAGAAGGACGGCATCCATGTTTTTCGATTGATTGATAACATCATTCTGGTAGCCATATTGGAACAAAAATATTTAAAATAAAAAATATGGGACCCTGGGTGTTATATCAATTTAAAAATCATTGGAGATGTGCTAATCAAGTATCTTTCGTAATATGGTCTACATATTTCAACGATTAATGAGAAAAATTGATAAAATATATTTTTTCTGAAATAAAAATAAATATTTATCTCTCATCATTTTCGAGGCGCATGAATTTTAAGTGAGTAGAATTGGATTTTGGTCGTAAACATGGATTTGCTTGGTCACTAAAGTTTCAGAACAATTCTTAAAGACGCATAAATGAAAATCATTTTTATATCGATAACTATCACGGCCATTTGTTGTTAGTATATATAGTGGAAATAAGACATTACCACACAGTATCATGAACATGTAAAGGAAGACTGACTTATATATTATATTATTATTATATAAAATCTTTGATTATGGTATACATATTGTAATACTATATTAGAAAGATTATCACCTTCATGCATAATGATATAATGACTACACTAAGACCACAGAACGACCCTTTTGCGACTGGCTTCTATAAGTCTATATTGGGCAGTCATTACCACTACTTTATAACGTCGATGTGACGTCGCAAGAGTGTGCCTTTTTGTCGTATTGGCATACATAGCGACGTCTCAGCATATTATAAGTCATGGACTTTTGCGAAAGGTCTAGTAGACGTCTGTACAACCGAATTATGGCCTCTGTGTGCTACTTGTTTTTTTAAAATTAAGTTAGATATCGCAGGTTAGGTCATTTTAAAGAATTTATTTGAATGAAAAGAAATATTATTTGACCATTTTCTGCATTCATTAATTCTCTGTTTGATCACATAACAAATATTTCACAAAACAGTATATTCCACATTGACTTCAAGCAGAGAGCAAGGAAGTGGCACCACTGAATCCTAACTTGAGAGAGGGCGATCTCATGTCTCCATAGGCGTACCAACAGAGCTGGGGCAAAGTAAAAGAATAAAGGTAAAAGAGTATTTGAAAAAGAATAAGCATACATAGCCGGATATTTATTACTGTGATGATAGGTATTTACTTTTCAAAATTATCAAATAAAAAAGAAATCAATTAATCAAACTTATCATATTAACAAATATTTATTATGATGACTAGTTGTTATTAAAAATAGAAAAAATTGCAATAACAACAACAAATTAGTCCCATCATAATAATTGACGACCAATGCGGGCCAAAATAAATATATATATATATATATATATATATATATATATATATATATATATAATATAATAAATATATATATATTATATATATATATATTCTGGAAAAGTTAGTAGAACTTTCGAAAGAAAAATAATTTCATCCGATAATGACACTGAAATACACATATCGAAACGTTCATGTTGAGTTATTTCAACTTCATCATCTAATAAGTAACATGAAATCCCAAGATGGATATATAAAATATTCAAAAACAAATAAAATGCTTTAAAATAAAACGAAAATCCTTGAAATTATAAAAAATATATTTAAACATAGAATAATAGTTATTTATTGTATTAGTGTCTTATTAGCCTTATGCTAAACGCAAAACATTTCATCCACAGCTGATATGTTATAGACTTTTCCTTAACTGGCGGCTTATTGGAGGTTTATGACTAGGGTATTGTTTATGACAGTTGCTGTAAATTGATAAAATATGTTGTTGGAGAAGGGTATGATATGGTTTCTATGACAAATGGTTTATTGTGTGAGTTGAACAGAAGCATTATGACTTATAACATGCCAGCTGTGGATAAAATATTTTGACAACATATAAAATTAGAATACTTCAGAAAACTAAAAAATTTATAATAACAAAAATAAATTACATATTTTATTTCAAAACGAAAATATATTATTTGGTTGATTTAGAATATAAATGAAATGGCAAAAGTAAATGATTGAAATTCAAGTTTCAATATTGATATTTTTAGTTTAGTTTTGGTTTACAGTATTTATAAATTTGTATTCTTAATAACAAATCTTCAATGTAGGTCCTGTGTTTGTCACAATCCCTGTCACATTCAAACTATTCATTTACCGAAACCTGGATTGCAGCTGAAATTTCTACCCATTCTTATAGTTGAAACAGATGGCAAGACTACTCCGTTTCTATGAAGTAATTTTATAAGTTGCTGGTTCCTTATAGAATAAGCTTAGAGCAGATTTCTTCTCATTAGACAACAATAATTTTCTTATTCTGGATTTTAACTGCATTTGAATAATGCTCTTGAAAATTCTTGTAAATGTTAGTAGAATATCTATACCATTACTGGCGCAACCCCTATTTTGCTATCCTTAGGGGTGGGTTATGGGGTGAGGGGGTGGTTTTCGGCGAAGGTGGGGGTGGGGATGAGGGTGGTGGTCATGGGCAGTTCGTTGTAGGAGGGGTTTGGGAAAAAATGGTCGTCGTAGGTTTATGAGAGGGTGGGGTGGGTGTATGTTGGCAGGGAAAAAATCTGTGGGAGTGGCTTGTGATTGGTCGCAATGGTGGCAGCCATGTTGTGGATGGGAGTGTGTGATTGAGAGTGGGGGTGGGGAGAGCTGTGATAGGTTGTGTAAGTGGTGATAGCCGTCAGCCACTATCCAATAGCCAAGCAGCAGCAGCCATATTGGAATGGGAGTGGGTGTGGTCGTCCGTTAGCCACATTCGTCAACGGCATTGGTCGGCCGTTCAATCGAGAAAGTGAATGTCGGCGGCCATTTTGGAAAGTGGGAGGAGTCACCAGTGTTTATGAGCGATGCCCAAGTAGCACACAGATGTCCTAATTCGGTTGTACAGACGTCTACTAGACCTTTCGCAAAAGTCCATGACTTATGTCTTGTAATATGCTAAGACGTCGCTATGTATGCCAATACGACAAAAAGGCACACTCTTGCGACGTCACATCGACGTTATAAAGTAGTGGTAATGACTTGCCAATATAGACTTATATAAGCCAGTCGCAAAAGGGTCGTTCTGTGGTCTTAGTGTAGTCTTTATAGTATTACAATATGTATACCATATCAAAAGATTTTATATAATATTAATATAATATATAAGTCAGCCTTCCTTTACATGTTCATGATACTCTGTGACCGTGATAGTTATCGAGATAAAAATTATTTTAATTTATGTGTCTTTAAGAATTGTTCTGAAACTCTAGTGACCAAGCAAATCAATTTTTACGATCAAAATCCAATCCTACTCACTTAAAATTCATGCGCCTCGAAAATGAAGAGAGATAAATATTTATTTTCATTTCAGAAAAAATATATTTCATCAATGTTTCTCATTAATCTTTGAAATATGTAGACCATATTACGAAAGATACTTGATTAGCACATCTACAATGATTTTTAAATTGATATAACACCCAGGGTCCCATATTTTTTATTTTAAATATTTTTGTTCCAATATGGCTACCAGAATGATGTTATCAATCAATCGAAAAACATGGATGCCATCCTTCTAGTGTCGAAAAGTTGTAATTACTCCGGTATGTACTTTCATACGAGTGTCTCAAGGACATCGCAATAACTTACATAAAAAAGTTGTAATGTAGTCGCTGTAACCACAAGTAGCAAGTTTTGTTGTAATAACGTCGTAACGCTATCAAAACAGAAAAAGATATACACTGAGTGCATAAGCATTCCGCTAGTTCCGCCTAATGGAAAACGCTAAGAATAACTGACATTTACAATAGAGGTTATGTTGATGTTGAAAAGTTATATTTAAATATTTTTTATTTATCACTCGAAGTGCACATACATATTATTTATGTCTTTCCTTGTTGTGAAAAAAGTTGAAGGAGCTGGATGAACTTCATTTTTTTGCAGTGTCCCAATAGACTGATTAATTATTCAGATGTTAATTTTGGGGTAGGCACTCATCCTTCCTCTTTATATTTTTCTATACGCTCCAGTTCTCTTGTAAGGCAGATTGGATTTTTGTTTTGGCATTTTAATCATTCATACGGAACTGAATATCCTGCATACATAACACAATATACCTATCCAACAAAAATAACATAACCAACAAAAATAATCTAACCATAGATACATAATGTAATCATTACGACCAAAGTTCATCAGTTGATAAAACTACATTACATGAGTACAATATGTAGTCGTAGAAACGTTTCAAAAATCTATTCATTTGACGAACCACATATGTTCATTGTCATAATAACCTCACAGCAACTGCTCTTAAGTTCTACTTACGACACATACAATTTATTCACATAAAAACTACAGTACAACTTCATCTCGAGAATTCTTTATTGTACTCTCGTTATATCTACTACACGACGTCATAGCAACGCCTGAAGGTTATAAAACGCACATTAACTTTTTGGTTTTAAAACATACAAATACGTGGTCTTTAAGACGGTATAAGAAGTCATTATGTTAATTTTATGACTCTGTGCTACTTGGGTGATGCGGCCATGACTCAACCGACAAGTCGATGCAGGAATCTGAACAGCAGCCGTTTCAACGTCAGCACTTTCGTTATCAGTTGTTTATTTAAGCCACCGGATATCGGCGGCATCCTTTGAAAGAGTTTGTTTACATTAACAAGATAAGAGAGAATACTTTAACTGTGGGATAACTTGAATATAAACCCAAATCCTACCAAGGTCAAATACGACTTGAATAATATTTTAAAATTTTGTCAAATATACAGGGAGGATCGGAAGAGTGTTTAGCGGAGGAAAACGAAAAGTATATATTGAAGTTTTTTGTGAAAATGACGTCAGTTGAGGTTATGTCGTCGTCGTTGATGGCAGAGCAGTATACACGAAAATTGGAACAGTTTTATCGAAAAGTCAAAGCTCTGAACGAAGAGTTGCAGTTTTATGAAGAAAAACGAAACGTCACACCCAAGTAGCACAGAGTCATAAAATTAACATAATGACTTCTCATACCGTCTTAAAGACCACGTATTTGTATGTTTTAGAGCCAAAAAGTTAATGTGCGTTTTATAACCTTCAGGCGTTGCTATGTCGTCGTGTAGTAGATATAACGAGAGTACAATAAAGAATTCTCGAGATGAAGTTGTACTGTGGTTTGTATGTAAATAAATTGTATGTGTCGTTAAGTAGAACTTAAGAGCAGTTGCTGTGAGGTTATTATGACAATGAACATATGTGGTTCTAATGAATAGATTTTTGAAACGTTTCTACGACTACTCTAATGTAGTTTTATCAACTGATGAACTTTGGTCGTAATGATTACATTATGTATCTATGGTTAGATTATTTTTGTTGGTCATGTTATTTTTGTTGGATAGAAATATTGTGTTATGTATGTAAAATATTCAGTTCCGTATGAATGATTAAAATGCCAAAACAAAAATCCAATCTGCCTTACAAGAGAACTGGAGCGAATAGAAAAATATAAAGAGGAAGGATAACTACCTACCCTACCTACCTACCTACCCCAAAATTAACATCTGAAATAATTAATCAGTCTATCGGGACACTGCAAAAAAATTAAGTTCATCCAGTTCCTTCAATTGCTTTCAAAACAAGGAAAGACATAAATAATATGTATGTGCACTTCGAGTGGTAAATAAAAAATATTCAACATCAACATAACCTCTATTGTAAATGTCAGTTATTTTTAGCGTTTTCCATTAGGTGGAACTAGCGGAATGCCTTTGCACTCAGTGTATATCTTCTTCTGTTTTGATAGCGTTACGACGTTAGTTCAATAAAACTTGCTACTTGTGGTCATAGCGACTACATTACAACTTTTTTATGTAAGATATTGCGATGTCTTTGAGACACTCGTAAACTATTCTGATAGTACATACCGGAGTAATAACAACTTTTCGACACTAGAAGGACGGCATCCATGTTTTTCGATTGATTGATAACATCATTCTGGTAGCCATATTGGAACAAAAATATTTAAAATAAAAAATATGGGACCCTGGGTGTTATATCAATTTAAAAATCATTAGAGATGTGCTAATCAAGTATCTTTCGTAATATATATGGTCTACATATTTCAACGATTAATGAGAAAAATTGATGAAATATATTTTTTCTGAAATTAAAAAAAAAATTTAGATCTCTTCATTTTCTAGGCGCATGAATTTTAAGTTAGTAGAATTGGATTTTGATCGTAAAAATGGATTTGCTTGGTCACTAGAGTTTCAGAACAATTCTTAAAGACACATAAATGAAAATCATTTTTATCTCGATAACTATCATGGTCACAGAGTATCATGAACATGAAAAGGAAGGCTGACTTATATATTATATTGATATTATATAAAATCTTTTGATATGGTATACATTTCGTAATACTATATTAGGAAGATTATGACATACATAATGATATAATGACTACACTAAGACCACAGAACGACCCTTTTGCGACTGGCTTATATATAAGTCTATATTGGCAAATCATTACCACTACTTTATAATGTCGATTTGACGTCGCAAGAGTGTGCCTTTTTGTCGTATTGGCATACATAGCGACGTCTCAGCATATTACGAGACATAAGTCATGGACTTTTGCGAAAGGTCTAGTAGACGTCTGTACAACTGAATTATGACCTCTGTGTGCTACTTGGGCAAGAAAATTGAAAGAGTTGAACCTTTGCACGACACAGCCATCAACATCGAAATATGATTCAAATGGTACTATAGTGACTTTGATTCTGAACACCATCTTATACGTAGACATATCGTATGATAATGATGATGTACGAGGAGTAGCGGTTTCTTTCAAAGATGGAGATAATCAGTCTTGGATTCCAATGAATCGAACAACAGGACATCGGAGGTTATTATTCACCACAGGCCTACCGCCGCACCTCGAAGATGATTACGACAATGACACCATCATCGAGAAATATCAGCTCAAGTTTGAAATGAATGATTCTACAAGTGCAGTGATGCTATGGAGAAGGGTTCCAACGGCAGCAGCAGTAGCGATGACGTCACCAACGCCGCCACCACCACCACCAATACTACCACCCTTGGAACATGAAATATATAAGATTTTTGTGCTCTCATGTATTGTTATAACCATAATAATTTTCGCTTTGGCGAAATTCCTATTCAAAACTGTAAAAACAAGCTTGGAATCTTCATGCAATATCAAAATAAATGAATAGAATAACCTGACTTTATTTCCATACACAAACATACGGTGTACGTGACGTGAGCCACGTATAACGCGTGTGGGTGTGAGAGAGAGAGAGAGAGAGATACCTCTGACGGTTTTATTTCAAACTTGGCTTTTTTCAACTTTTTTTCTCAATTATTTTTTTTTAATTTTTTTTTTCTCAATTATTTTAATTTTTTTTTCTCAACTATTTTTTTTTTTAACTTCATTTTTATTTTCTTCAACTTTTTTTCTCATTTTTTTTCTCAACTTTATTTTTTCAACTTTATTTTAGTTTTTTCAATTGAAAGAGAAAAATGGAGAAAGGAGAGATGGACAGAAACACTGAAATACACACATACATATTTATTTCCCATAAAAAAACAATCTAAAATAAACTTAATTTGGTAATATATATGTACATAGCCATTCGTCAAGATATTGGGTGTTCCTCTGGGCACACTTGAACTTCCCGCTGTTGTGGTAGGGGCAGTGGACCAGGGTGGGCTCGAATTTGTATAACGTGTGTGGGTGTGAGAGAGAGAGAGAGATACCTCTGACGGTTTTATTTCAAACTTGGCTTTTTTCAACTTTTTTTCTCAATTATTTTTTTTTTAATTTTTTTTTTCTCAAGTATTTTAATTTTTTTTTCTCAACTATTTTTTTTTTTAACTTCATTTTTATTTTTTTCAACTTTTTTTCTCATTTTTTTTCTCAACTTTATTTTTTCAACTTTATTTTAGTTTTTTCAATTGAAAGAGAAAAATGGAGAAAGGAGAGATGGACAGAAACACTGAAATACACACATACATATTTATTTCCCATAAAAAAACAATCTAAAATAAACTTAATTTGGTAATATATATGTACATAGCCATTCGTGAAGATATTGGGTGTTCCTCTGGGCACACATGAACTTCCCGCTGTTGTGGTAGGGGCAGTGGACCAGGGTGGGCTCGAATTTGTCTGTCGACCATTGACTTGGATCTTAGAAAGCCACATCGTAGATTTCCACTTGGTGCGACAAACCCATTTCCAGCAATTTTTCTTTGAGGAAATCGTATTTTTTGTTTCCTCTCACATAAATCCGATCAGCCTGGTAGAATATGTGTCTCAGTAGGATGTAGTCCATTTCTTCGTATGCTATGTAGCCGGTATCGTATGGAATACCATGTATCGATTTTTCCAAATATCTTATCGTGCGACGGTCTTGGGCATCCAGATTGGTATACGGCACAGGTGTCTTGATTAAAAAATTGTGTCGCTGACTGCCGACGTTATGCCCCTGGAAGGCCTTCTTGGAAGGCTTAATTCTACGAATGCGATACGCATGATGGCTGGATGATGAATGAATGAACAATTAACACCCAGAACACCGCCGCGCCGAAGCGATCTATGTCAGGCTTCTCATCGTTTCGGAGAGGGGATGATATTCCATCATGCAATCGTGAATGATGATGCAATAGACACGAGTCCCATCGGGGAATCCCGTGCTCGATTCGATATCCAATCGTACGTCAACCGTACCGGATTTCATAGTTTCTTCCTGTTTTGAACAATCGATGACGAATAAGTCGCGATATTTGAAACCGAGGTAATCCAAAAGAGAGGACTTTTTCATGGAATTTGTATAGCTGCCGAGAAATAACGTATAGTTGAAATGCGCTTCGGTATAGTGATTATTGGCGAAATTCAAGTGTAGACGTTCGTTGGGCCAATATTTACCATTCAAAGACAAACGGATATTTTGAATGTTGACGGAAACGTTATCTCGTACATTAGTTTGGAAACACACGATGACATAGCGTGGCCTTTCAACACTGGTACTCGTCTTAACCGACCATATTTCACGTTGAGCATTTTGCGTAATAGAAGGCAATTCGTTCAATTCCCATTTTCAGAACGGTATCACTATCCCTCTATCTGTCTGTATGGACATCATTAATTTTTCATTCATTTCCGCATTAGGAAAAATGTGTTTGACATTCAATTCAATGCTACCGATCACAATTCGAGCCGTAGTCGTTCCCACCGCATTATTACCTGCCACACGTATAATGAGGCAATCATTATCATTTCGGGCTCCGACAAATCGTAGAGTGTGTCGTCCACACGTAATCATCGGATAATCGTTGAAAACATTGAGAATATGACGGAGCAGTACGAGAAGCCTGAAAGAATTGTCATCTTCATTCAAAAAAGGCAAATCGGGATAATTCGAACCACCTATGGCCAAATGTTGAGAATCCGTAGGTTCGTAAAATAATAGGGCTCGAATGGTACTCACAATTCCCGGATCTCGAACCGATTCAATTCCCGGGCACTCTCGCTATAAGTGCAGGAATCGAAAAGGAAAGCACCCACATTAGGGGCCAATGTAACGTCCTCTCCCCCATTATTTAATTCAAGTCTTCCTTTAATCAGTAGCAGAGATGGCAAACAACGAGTCCACCTGATTGATGCAAAATTCCACGATATCGTTGCAATTGAATGCCTTCACGAACGGAGTATAAGTTCTGTATTCGGCTTTACGAATGGACTCGTCAAATTTCGGAGACCGATACAAATCGAAAATGGGCGCTGAGATGGAAGCATCATCGTTGTCTCTTCTTCTTTTGAAGTTCATTCTGATGAATCAATTTTAAACCGATGGAACGGAGAAAGGATTTATTCGAAGAGGTTATCTGCTGCTGCTGCCGCATCACCCGCTCGCTTGAAGGTTTCTGCAATACTGACGTCACTCTTACCCCTTTTATTACTACCGCTGCCTCTGCCACTGCCACTGTCTATAACTAATCCCATAAAAAATATGGGACCATGGGTGTTATATCAATTAAAAAATCATTGGAGATGTGCTAATCAAGTATCGTTCGTAATATGGTCTACATATTTCAACGATTAATGAAAAAAATTGATGAAATATATTTTTTCTGAAATGAAAATAAATATTTATCTCTCTTCATTTTCGAGGCGCATGAATTTTGAGTGAGTAGAATTGGATTTTGATCGTAAAATTGGATTTGCTTGGTCACTAGAGTTTCAGAACAATTCTCAAAGACACATAAATGAAAATCATTTCTTTTTTGATAACTATCACGGTCACAGAGTATCATGAACATGTAAAGGAAGGCTGACTTATATATTATATTGATATTATATAAAATCTTTTGATATGGTATACATTTTGTAATACTATATTAGAAAGATTATGACTTTCATGCATAATGATATAATGACTACACTAAAACCACAGAACGACCCTTTTGCGACTGGCTTATATAAGTCTATATTGGCAAGTCATTGCCACTACTTTATAACGTCGATGTGACGTCGCAAGAGTGTGCCTTTTTGTCGTATTGGCATACATAGCGACGTCTTAGCATATCACAAGACATAAGTCATGGACTTTTGCGAAAGGTCTAGTAGACGTCTGTACAACCGAATTATGACCTCTGTGTGCTACTTGGGTGGTGTCCCCAGGTGCCCGGGGTCTCCAGGTGTCTCGAGGTGTCCTAGGTGTCCCTAGGTGTCCAGAGGTGTCCCTATAGGTGCCCCGCGGTGTCCCCAGGTGTCCCGAGGTGTCCCTAGGTGTCCCTAGGTATCCCGAGGTGTACCTAGGTGTCCCGAGGTGTCCCGAAGTGTCTCGAGGTGTCCCGAGTTGGACCGAAATGGGCATATTTTTCTATAAACATGATTGATGTGACAGCGAGTGTCAGTTACATTCAAGTCTCCGAAGGGTCAACATGTCCATGCTAGTACCTAATCCTTACTGTTATGGCGTCCGTCTGAACGGATTGAAGTATTTCATTGGAAGAGAACCAATAATAACTGAAGGCAATACGTTGGAATTGGGTCGAGGACTCTTAACAGAAGGTTTGAAGGAACTTCTTACCAAGAAGCAACCCATAAATTTCACAGAACAAGATATACTCAACTATAAAATGATTTTGATGCTCACCAATGCACACAAACTACCCAACGGAAGAATTAATGGTAAAAGTTCATGGAAATATAAGAATATCATATCCAAATTGTTTCCAAATATGAAATTGAGATAAAAGAAGGGGGGTACAGTACTGAAAATGGCAACTAGCCAAGAGAATATGAAGAACGATCACCCTGTAGATTCCGATCAGAACATGGAGATCGTTCAGTAAGAGCACACGCTTCCCATCGAGAACTTTGACGTTTACGAAGTGGGACATAGAGGCGGTGGTGGCGATGGAGGGGGAAGTAAACATGGCAGCCTATTGCCAAATTCCTTCCGAGCCGTTATCTGTGGTCCTAGCGGATCAGGAAAAACGAACCTTATGCTGTCGTTACTGTTGCATAAAAACGGTCCCAAATTCGCAAATGTCTACGTCTATTCGAAATCCTTGTATCAGCCCAAGTATCAATTACTCGAAGAAGCGCTGAACGGTATGGATGAAATTGACTATTTCCCGTACAGGGACAACGATGAAATCATCTCTATGGAAGATGCCCGATCTCACTCTATTCATCTTTGACGATGTGGCCTGTGATGGACAACAGAAAATTCGCGAATATTTCTCAATGTGCGGACACAAACACATCGATGCCATCTATCTCTGTCAGACTCATTCGAAAGTACCCAAATAGCTGATACGTGACAACTGCAATATGATTACGCTCTTCAAACAGGACGAAATCAACTTGCGACACGTTTTCGATGAGCACATTTCCCCCGACATGACTTTCGAACAATTCAAAAAGCTGTGTTCGGAATGTTGGTCTCAAAGCCAATACGATGCCCTCGACATAGTCAAGGACTTTGACTTGAACAATAGCAGGTACCGAAAAAAACTTTGATATGTATATAAAAATATAGTTGCGTGACGCGCCACATCATTCAACGTCGAGATGTCGGACGAAAGGGTCGTTAAAGCCATGCGCGACAAAAATTGTCGGAAATTCGACGAGACTTATGGAAAATATACCTAGCCCTAAAACTTGGAAAAAACGAACTAGACGATACACTGAATAAACTTTTCAAACCGATATCTCAACCGCTACAACAAATTGCCAAGTCGTCGAAAACCCTAAATGAATCCATTTTCAAAGTCAAGAAGGAGGAGCAATCTGAAGTTAAAGATGAACATGAGTCAGAAGGAGAAGATGAATAAGGAGAAGAGAATCCTCAAAGCGAGATAAGCAGTGACGAAGAATATTATTCTGACGATGACAGCATGCTGCCACGGAATTTTTCCGCAGCTCTAATGAACGAACATCTCAATCGATATCCCACCATGTCACGTGAATACATCGCTCAACATTGGAGAGATGACAAACGTATAGATAAGGTATATGGACCTCTGTATGACGTCAGCTCTACCGGTTGGTTTTTGGGATCCAAGTCAATCCGTTTTGAAGAAGGATACATCGAAACGGGACTTCAACAATTTGAATCAACTCCAGGACTATATCAACTGATATTCTACACCAGGCTCCGGGACTATAGCGAAGATGACATGAACGCCTACCGAGACATATTGGAGTTGACTGGATGTCATAGAAGCGCGAACGGTCGTTTGAAAGGCACTCAACGCTGGAAATATAAACACGTTATAAAATATTTAATGAGGAGAGAACGCGTCGGTCAGGGTATAAACACCAATCATTTGGTATACAATGACAACTCAATGGATTATGTCTATTGGGACGATCCCAACGAATTGGTAGATCGTTTGAGACTTTTGATAGCCAATCAGAGGGCTGGAAATGATTATTCGCATCAAAACGAAATCGTCGCCATCATCAATGAACTCCGTGAAGCCGGTATAATAGAGTAATGACATGCGCATTAGGCTCATTCGCATCATGAGTGTCGACAAATTCGGTCATCGTTCGGGTGGTGGTGGGGGGCGTAAGAGAGAATTACCGATGTTATCTCGTACTCCCTCTCTACCGCACACCCCTGAAGGTGATATCGACATGGATAACTTGAAAATATGTAATTTAAAAGATCCCACGTTTGATAGTGATGCGGCTACCAAAAAATACGTGGACACCACTGGGTCTGAATTGAAGTCTCAACTGCAACGCGACGTTGCCACATCGGCTGAAACTCGCTAAAATCCATGAACGATGCCATTCTGCAAACGAAGAGAACACTTCGTAAACACTATAAAGAAATTTCAACTCGCGTATCTTTACAAGACACGGCAACATCGGACACCATCAAGAAAATGGCTGCCGATATGAAACTCGATTCGGATCAAATGCTTCTTTTGGAGGCTAAAAATGACGGAATTGTCCAAGCATCTGTTTGAAATCAAAGATAGAATAAATATAATGCGTTGAACCGCGAAAATTCAAAGTGGGAGACATTGTTCGCATTTTGTAACGAATTTTTCGTTACTTCCTTTTACATAATCAATTTCTAATAATTTTTCCGGTTATCTTTACGGTGGTGCGAGTCAGTAATCACTGCTCAGGTCGTAAACTGCGATACTGCGATCTTTATTATCGATCCTTGAAAATGTAATCATGACAGTTCGTGTCGAGTTGATCAAGTTTGTTTTCATGTCGTGTTTGTTTCTTCCATAAGTGTTTTTAAATAGAGAAAAAACCGAGATTGATTTGGGAAAAAGCAGGTGAAGTGGTGATTTGGTCGAACCGAAAAGATTATCGCTCTCTTTTGTCGATTGAACCTCGACATATGCAGAGTGAATTGATTCTGGTACGTGACGATCTTTAAATTTAATGGCCTATCACTGTTGATATTGGTGGAGTATAATTATTTTCCTTATTTTGCAATCAATGTTGTGGTTGATTAACATTATTATTCCGCTTTTTGCATGCTTGTAATATTGGAATTCTTGGAGGTATTGCATGGTAATTGTTGAAGGTCAAGTATAGATTCTATACTGTCAGATTTTCGTCACCTTTGGAATTATCAGTGAATTTCCGATTAAATAATCGACATATTATTTTATATCTTACATATTGGCTAATTCCTATCAAGGTTGATTTGTGTCTTGGATTTAAATAAAGGAAAAACAAAAAATAAATATATTTCGGCCATTTTGGCAAGCATTTTCTGCACATGTCTATGTGGCTGACGTAGTATCCGTTCAGACCATTGGTGATTTGGAAATCAGTTCTACGCTTTTCCCATTTTTAGGTACCATCAGATAATTGGGAATTTCGAGTGGACTAGCGCTTACCTCACAGTACCAGGGGATTATTCCAAGGATTCCGATTGCAAAGGGTGTATTCGACTATTCTGGGACAGTTATGCAGTTACCTTATAGGACAGCCCTCCGGTAAGCAATTTTTTCATTTCATAACTATATGTTTATGAGATTATTTTGAGAAAAAAAAATTTTTCTGGAGAGGATTGTACCTCTGGCTTAACTTGTCTCAGAACACTCGATTGCTAATATATTCCTCAAGCATAAATTTTGATTCACAGTTAACAAGTTCCTTTAATCGTTCTACTTCATTCAATTCACAGTGAGGGTTATTTTTTTTATTGTTGTAGAATCAATTCATTTCAGTCACTACCTTGTCGCCAAGAGCAGGGAAATTCATTCAATTTTTTGAGAATTACCTGGCCTATCGATTTGAAAAGGGAATTTGCCGCCCTATTTCGAAATATCTCTGAAAATTCTTCGATAGAAAGAATTATTTAAGTTTATCTTCATCTAAGAGAGTTGTGCCCACTGGAAGACGTGTGGTCTCCCTCTTCTGCTCTCAACCGAGTAGTATAATTTTGCTCTAGTGCCTGATTAATATCTTGGTTCATGAACACTAATTTTTTGTAACTTACCGAAGTATTTTGGTTCATAACACTATATTTTCCTTTGGTACTTGCTTTAAAATAGTATATTTTTACTCTGGCAACATTTGAGTATATTGCTTTAAAATACTATATTTTTTTCTCTGGAAACCTTTAGAGTAGTTTTTCTTTAAAATACTATATTTTTTCTCTGGCAACTTTAGAGTATTTCTTCCTTAAAATAGTATATTTTTACTCTGGCAACATTTAAGTACATTGCTTTAAAATACTATAATTTTTTTTCTGGTAATCTCTCAAGGAAATTTTTATATTTCCTTTTGAATACATTTACTTATTCAAATTTTTTTTGGACTCTTCTGGTACATTTATTCACCTTATCAAAGCTTACTTTATTTCAAAATTTAACTGAATTTTAAAAATAACAATTTGGGTGAGGTTTGTTTAGTTCTGTTTTGGATTTTGCTCATTCTCAATTTTTTTAAATGATTAAAATTAACTTGCTATTATATTTGTTCTTTCACTGTAATCTTCCAGTCTTGGATATGGACTCAAAGGATATCCTTCGTATTCCCCCATTTTGTAAAAAAATTTATTCCGATTATCTCCTTCGCTTGATATATACCACGGAGTGAAGCCACCTACTGAGACAGAAGGACTGGTACTCTAGGAGGTCATTTAGCTCGTCAAATTTATCCTGGTCCGTGAAGATAAAACCAATTCACGCCAACGAGGGGGTCTAAAGCCAACAGATACCCACCCGAGACCAGATTCGTCGTCGTACCGCTGAGACCAGATTTGTCGTCGTACCGCTGAGACCATCTTCGTCAAAACCAGCCTTCTTCATCTCCCTCCATTGAAGACACCCGCAGGTATATACCGTATCACCATCGTCTAGAGGAATCTTACCTATTTGTAAATGTTCAAATTTTATCGGAGTCAAAATTTTCAATGTATATGTAATTTTTCAATTTTTCCACGATTTTTTTTTTCTACTCTCCAAGCAACATTGTTCAAAGTTTTTTATAAATTAATACTATCCAGTCACTGTTATGATTCTTAGTCTGGAATAAATTTGTTAAGTTGATTTCCTGCATATTTATTTGCCTTCCCATACAAGCTAGGTGACATGTATTTAGTACATTTTTGTTTATCTTTGGCTTTTGTCTTTAGCAAGCCTGGCGCCCAACTCTTGAACCAGTCAAGTTAATTGATGTATAATTTTTTAGTGGCCCAATTTGACAAACTAGGAAAAGTCATTAATTGAACCTTACTCACGGCCTAACCGTATCAATCTGAGCAGCCTATCAGCAAAGTGATTTCACCTTCTTAAATTTGAATCAGATACTTCAAATTTGGGGTTCAAAAATAAAGGGTGTTACAATTTCCAAGGCAAAGCATATTTTCCCAAATATCCTTCCGATCAAAACGATGATGTGGAATACTTGTGTGGAGACTATTGCAAAGTTACGCGAACAGTTTGGGAAAATTTCAAATATGTTCCAGTTGAAAAACACAGAGTGAACTTCATTCTCGACCAGGACGAAGTTTAACAGCTGATACGAGTCCACCGAAGCTTCCGATCGAGTGGCCATGTTGCAGAATATAAACTTTTGTGTTCATTATATACCTTTTCTATTATAGAATCAAAGTTGTGAATGATTTATGTCTTGAATAGATAGTAGCTATATATTACAGTGTTTCTATCTTTTTTCTTCCGCCTTTCCCTCTCTCTTTCAGGTGGGGTTGGGTTCCCATTGAAATAAATATAAAAAATAAAAATAAAGTTGAAAAAAAAAAGTTGAGAAAAAAAAAGTTGAAAATACTTGTGAAATAAAAAATAGTTGAAGAAAAAAAAGTTCAAAAAACTAATCAAAGTGACAGCAGTCGTTTTTCATTCAATAATCAAAGTGGCTGTGACGTCACACATCTCATACAATATGACTGAGGCTGACGTCACGGTTTGGTCTGTCACATTTTCATAGATGGCAACACTGTCACATGGAATTCAAAAACTGCCATAGGTGTCAGAACTGTCAAATGTCACCCTAGATGGCAGCAATGATTCAAACCTTACATGTCACAGACTGTAACGTTACACGTCAGCTGTCAATAGTCTGTGAGTTGTAAAGTTGTGTGTTTGAACAGAGCTGCTCCGTCATTCGAAGTTTGACTCTTGTTCGATATGGATATGTATGAAGACAGATTAGCGTGATTTCGAAATTGGCATCACCCATTTCCCAAAGAAAGATTGGCCAGAGCTGGATTCATTTATACCCAGAGAGAAGATATTGTTGTGTGTCTGAAATGTCGAGTTGAAGGATTCAGATGGCAGTTGGAAGATGATGCTTAACTTGATCACTTCAGTTGGAGTCCACGTTGGGGGTTTTTCACAGAACAAGAAGCTGCCACTATGAGGAGACGTATGCAGCTCGAAGATTGTCTTTTACCCAGAGACGAGGTAATAACGAACACACCTACCAACATCAGCAGTATCCACGAAGAGACATCGTCATCCTCATCAATGTCGTGCAAAGTATGTTTGGAAAAGGACATGAACGTGGTTTTCATGCCGTGCAAACACTTGACCTGCTGTGCGGAATGCTCGATGAATTCAATACTATTTGAAAGTTTTTGTATCTTAGAGAGATTAATCAATATATAGCATTTGAAAATTAACTTGTGTATTTTATTCATTGTCTCATCCCACATACCTTTGAGGTTATGTTTGAAAAAAAAAGTGAGGTTAGAATTCCTCCCCACCTCATTTGAATTTTGAGGTTATGGTTCCTCTAAAAGTAAGGTTAGAATCCCCACCCCATTTGAATATTGAGGTTATGTCACACACATACAAAGAACGCTGATGTTCGAGGGTAAGACTGAATGACGTCATCGTTTTTTGACTTGTTCAGACAAGTCTAGACAAGTCTGAACTTGTCTGGACTGGTCTCTATCCAATTCAGGAAAACATCGAATGAAATGATGACAGAGCTGCCATCATTTCATTCAAAGTTTTTCTGTATAATAAATAAAAATCAAAGAGGATATACACTCATTTTATTGATACATATTTTTTGAGTATGAACAATAGGTTATATATTTATATTTTGTATGGATATGATAATAATAATATATTGGCTGAATATATTCCATATATATATATATATACAATGGTTATGTGAGAGAGAGAGAGAGAGAGAGAGAGTGATGGAGAAAAAAAGCATCCATTTTTCTGTTATCACGCTGAAACAATAAAGGGAAATTTGGAAAAAAAAAGGATTATTAAATACAAGTTGGTTGGTAGTATTGGTGGTGGAGGTTGGCTATTTATTCATTACGCTATAATGGCCCCATGCAAGTGTATCGTCCAATCCGGGGATGAGTGTTCTTTTATCCTCCAATGGACTTAGAGCGATTTTGTTTTGTTCAATACTAAAAACATTATGGGCATACGAACGGATGCATCGTTGACTAGTCGATTTTTCCTTCTGATCTCTAAGACATTCAACATAGTCATCGAAGGCAATTTTATTTTCCACAGCATTATGTCGGACTCCTTTGGATTTTTTAACGCATTTTTTGGCCTGAATTTTATATGTGTATAATTTTGAACGGAGTCCAACGAAATCTGTCATGATGTACCCATACGCATCATCTCTCATCAAACCTGGAATTTTCTTGTTTACTTGCGGAATACCGTACGAGTTTTCGCATGGGTAGTCGCTCGTATCGAATTTTTCCAAGTTTTCTCCGATTAATTCTCTATATACATCATCGCATTTAATTTCGTATATGAGAGAATCCGTATCCGTGTACATCAACTTACACTGATTGGTCTCGAATGTTTTCAACATGAATTTATAGTGAAAATCGTAAACGCACATTTTTGGAAATATCTAGAATAGCCATACCGATATAGGGGGGATTATTGAAAAGCAGTTCAGACTTGTTCATTTCGATAGACATCAAGTTTTCATCGAAAATGATTTGGTTGTGGAATTTCGGGTTACTTATCAGATTTTTCGCCCCATATCTGCCCTCCCATTTATTAACCATGTTCACCACTCTGTGCTTCCTGATGTTTTCCATGGTCTTTCCGAAAATACTGTTCATGGCCAATTTATAGTTATTTCTTCCGAAAGTTGTAATGAAAAACAAAGTTAATTGTTGTAATAGAATGCGGTGTGGAATTCTTTGGACCGCCTTGCTAGTTTCAAATTTATTTATGTTTCAAGCAAAGGTTTAAGAAATTGTGAATTCGAATGGGTGCCAGAATTTTTTTGTTAAATTGGGATAAAAATTCAAATTATATATATATATATAAATTGCAAATCATATAAATATATAAATATATATATAAATATATAATAAAATATATATTATATTTATATATATATATATATATATATATATATATATAAATATATATATATATATATATATATATATATATATATATATATATATAATATATATATATATATATATATATATATATAATATATATATATATATATATATATATATATATATAATATATATATATAATATATATATATATATATATATATATATATATATATATATATATATATATATATATATTATATATATATAATATATATAAGGTATATATATATATAGTGATATATAGTGGAAGGATAGTCGTTGCTGACTAGTTAGGTGTAACAAATTGATTATTGGGGTATGCAGCAAAAGAAAACTCTTTAAAGTTTGTCCAAGCTTTCGGAATGTTTTATTTCCATCTTCAGGGATACTACAATGAAGAATTGAACAAATTAGTGTGTTATTCGGACCTTAAGGTACTAATAACTTACATCTTTGTTGAGATTAGTTTCTATGTTGTTTATGAATGTTCTTCATGTAAAGTACGGTGAAATATAAGTTCTTAATTTGAAGTTGGCAACACATGTTTTGAATCGTCAACTAATTATACACATTAGAATTCATTGAAACGTTACTAATTAAAATGTTAAAAATAATAAAGTATAAAGCATGTGTGTTTTGAAAAAGTACAATAGGTTATAAATAGTGGGAAAATTATTTCTCTCTCTCTCTATGATTTCTTGGATTTAGCTTCCCTACGGCGCTATGATCCAGCTCTCCCCTTATCCAGTTAAGTCTAAGGGCTTCGTCCGTCGAATACAGTTGACTTGCTCGAAGCAATTCTGTATTCTCTTCCGTGCGATATTGCGTTCTTCTTATCTTCTTGTGCTAAAATTGGTTAGTGGGACAAACAACACAAACATTAGGCGGGGATATAAGTAGAAGTTTACTTAAGTTTTTTTTTTTATTTAAATCTCAATTTGATTATGATCTAAGAATCTTATTATTAATTTTATTAATGGTGTATTCAAATTATTTAATACCTCAATAAACATGAATGGTGCTTCCATTCCTTTTTTAACTAATGAAAAGTAGATGTCTTCACCGGGGATAGCATTAATCGGACACTCCAGGAATATATGATTTAAGTTTTCAAGCCCACCACACTCACAGAAAGGATGTTCTTCAATGCCAATTTTCCATAAATGTTCTTTAGTCAGACAATGCCCCGTTCTCATTCTTATTATTGATGTGATGTGTCTCCGACTCATAAAAGGTATTTTGCAATACCACCTCACCTTAGGAAAACAAGGTTGAATTTTTGCATAAGATTTCCCTTTAAGTTTTACATCTACCTCCCATTTATTATAAAATTCTGCATTAATTTCATTTCGCAATATCTGTAAATACCCATTTTTATCCCTTTTTAAATTCAGTGGAACATTAAAACCAGAACCAATTTTAGCCAGTTGGTCTGCTTCTTCATTTCCCTCTATATTTGAATGCCCTGGAACCCATGCAAATTTGAAAACTATATTGTTTAAAGAAGCTACGTGAGCCATTTTTTTAATATTCATTGTTATGTAATCTATATCATATAAATTTTTCATATTTGAGATTTTACTTAGAGCGCTTTTTGAGTCCGTTATGATGTAAATTTTTCCAAGCAAATCCTCATTGCCTGATGTATGGCTATAATTTCCGCCTCACAGATATTGATGCTATCCTTAAGTCTAGAAGAGTACGAAAATTCCAAGTGAGGAATATGAATCCCAAATCCTACCCTATCCCCTATTTTTGAAGCATCTGTGTATACAAAATTATAATTATCTTTATTCTGTTCCTCGAAATATTTAAACTTAGTTTCTGATCTGCTATCGGTTTTTTCCAGGTTCAAATCTGAAATAATTGGTTGATATTGTAACGAACCTAGGCCGGACCTGTCGCCTCGCGCGTTGCCGTCGACAGCGATGAGGTCATCCCCGGAGATGTTCGAGAACAGTCCAGTCGCTCTGCCGCGGAGAGCAACGGTCGATATTGGAAACGATTGGAACATGCTGGTCGCCAACTGCCGGAATTCGAAAGATCGGGAATTCTGTGACGGAGATAAATAGGTAGCCCTCAAGATGGCACGGAGGGTCTGAACGAGCCCATACGATCGAGCTATACAGTGGCGTAATATAAATTAAGTTGTAGATTTAAGTGTGAAATAAATTACTAAAACCAAGTTAAGTTAATTTACGTTACAATTGGTGTCGGAAGTGAGATTTTGAAAATAAACAAGTGATCGTGGAGTGGATAGTCAGAAAAATAAATTGATAGACCTTTTTGTACGCCCAAAATAGACAGTGGCCCGGTTTTCGCGAAGTGGACAATTGTGCGTGGGAATATAAACTGATACACTGTTCGCGTGAAACAGAAAATAGACAGTGGCCCGGTTTTCGCGAAGTGGACAATTGTGCGTGGGAATATAAACTGATACACTCTTCGCGTGAAACAGACAATAGACTGGTGGCCCGTGGAAAAGAATTCGCGAAGTGAATTTTTAACAAACTGATAAACTTTTCGTGTGAAACAGACTGATACCTCGTCAAAGACAAAATGTGTTCAAGAAAAGTGCGCCTTGCGGACTTGAAGGTAGCGGAATTGAAACAGGAATTGGAGGAAAGGGAACTGGAAACAACGGGTAAAAAGCAAGTTCTCCAGGAAAGACTTGCAGAAGGACTTATACAAGAAGGTGAGGACCCCGAAACATTTTGTGCGCCTTGCGAAGTTCCCGGAGGTGATTTAAGTTTGGTAATGAATAAACTCGAAGAAACTACTAAATCCTTGAAAGAAGAACTGCAACAAAATTCTAGAAATCTGGAAGAGAAGCTTCAAGAAAATTCAAGAAGCCTGGAAGAGAAGCTTCAAGAAAATTCTATAAATCTGGAAGAGAAGCTTCAAGAAAATTCAAGAAGCCTGGAAGAAGGCCAAAAAAGAGCTCTGTGGTGTGGCGAATCGTCTAGAAAAAAGAATAGGAACCGTTGAGGCAGAGATGGACAAGATGAAGGAAACGATCAGTAAGCTGGAAAAACGAATTGATAGTGCGCCCTCCACAGAGATGGTTAACAAAAATGCAATGCTGGACTTGAGTTTGAACTTGGATAAAGTTCAAGAGGGTATACAAGATGTCAAGGTCATTTCTGAAATAGGGAAGCTTTCCATGAAGCCGCCTCAATTCGACGGAAAAACTCCATGGGAAAATTACCGCCGACAGTTTGAAGCAGCGGCCAAAGCAAATGGATGGAATGCAAGGGAAAGAGCTATAGCTCTAACACTTGCATTACGTGGAGAAGCGACGAATATTCTACAAACTCTTACCGCCCAAGAACAGGAGGACTATGATCAGCTGATTAAACATCTAGAATTACGATATGGCCAGGCCCATTTGGAACACGTATACCACTCCCAACTGAAAAATCGCTGCCAGAAATCGGGCGAATCCTTACAAGAATTCGAAGCTGACATTGCACGCTTGGTTCGTCTTGCATATCCAGCCACACCGGAAAATGTAATGGAGCGATTAGCGGTTCAGGCATTCTTGGATGGACTCCGTGACCAAGAAACCAGACAAGCGTTGACACTAGCTCGTCCAACACATCTCGTAGACGCACTGGCACGCGCTTTGGAATTTGAGGCAGCAAAGCAATCCTGCAAAAACCAAAGTAAAGTTCGAAGATTGAAGAAGACTCACAGGAGCATGCTGACTTGAAGCTGCCATAAGAAAAGTGATGAAGGAAGTGTTGCCTGAGAAAAGACAGATAAGATGCCGGAATTGTGGCAGAATTGGACATGTGCGTAGCAAATGTCCAACATTCATCGACTCCGATGCAGGAAAACTAAAGAAGGTCGACGAGAAGGGGCAATCGTCGGCATGTGTCCGGCAAGCCCCGGTTAACAACGCATATGTCGCTATCCTTCAACGACAGAACAAAGGTGTCTTCGTAGACGGTCTCATCAATAACGAGCCTTGCACCATGCTGCTAGATACAGGTGCGACTAGGACAATTCTCGGCCTTCCTTTGCCAGAACACCGGAACGGATTGAACGACAACTTGAAGCTACGCACAGCAACAGGGGAGCCAGCTACTGTATATGGCGAGCTACCGATTGAAATAATTTTGGGCAGCACTAAAGTGAAACATCAGGCACTTGTAGCGGATATCGAAGACGATGCAATAATCGGAATGGACATCATGAATTCCAGAGGGTTTGAATTGGATTTCAAAGACGGCGTCCTACGTGTCAACGGAGAAGAGCTGGTGCTTCATGGGAGGAGTGAGGAGTTGATCCGTGTGCTGTTGGCTGAAGATGTAACGTACTAGGCTGAAACCATTCTGGAGGCTGCCTGGAGATCGCGGGAGGCTGAAGATGTAAGCGTACCTGAGAGGGCTGAAACCATTCTGAGGGAGTGCGAGCAGTGGAGACGTGGTGATGTTCGAGCCCAAACTTCATGATGAGAAAATTGACGAGGATTGCACTAGGAAGACCTTGTTGCGTGCTGACAAATTTGTGCCGGTAAGGGTCATGAATGTCAATTATTTCCCAGTGACCTTGAAGAAAGGAACAATTTTGGGGCACTGCTCGTCAGTTTCATCTGTGATCCGGGGCGTACGAGGTACGATTAGCCAACCCAACAACTTGCCCACAGAACTAGAAAAATTAGTTGCCATCTCTTCCAAAGACATAAAACCAGCTCAACAGCCCAAACTAAGAGATTTAGTCAAAAAGTACCAAGACATCTTCGATACCGGACAAGGAAAAGGGGGTCGAACTAATGTGGTCCAGCACAAAATTGATACTGGAGGTGCTCGGCCGATCCGGCAATCAGCAAGAAGACTTCCTCTGCCAAGAAGGAAGAGGCTGACAAAATAGTCAGCGATATGGGAAAAGAAGGAGTTATCGAACCATCTGACAGTCCCTGGTCCTCTCCAGTCGTACTGGTGAAGAAAAAGGATGGATCGACACGCTTTTGTGTAGACTATCGCCAACTTAATAATGTCACGAAGAAGGACAGTTACCCTCTCCCGAGAATAGATGACACCCTAGACACGTTGGCTGGTTCCACGATTTTCTCGACCCTTGATCTGAAGAGTGGATATTGGCAAGTAGAACTGGCTCAGGAAGATCGAGAAAAGACTGCTTTTACCATCGGCTCAGGATTGTGGCAGTTCACCGTTATGCCATTCGGGCTCTGTAATGCTCCCGCCACATTCGAAAGATTGATGGAGACAGTGCTGAAGGGACTCTCATGGAACACGTGTCTAGTGTATCTCGACGACATAATTGTGGTCAGCAGATCGTTCGAGGACCACGTGAAAAAATTGGAGGAAGTATTCTGCGACTGAGGAACTCCGGATTGAAGCTGAGCCCTAAGAATGCCATCTGTTCCAAAAGAAGTACGATACCTCGGCCACGTTGTCTCTGGGGAAGGAGTAGCAGTGGATGACCAGAAGATCAAAGCTGTTAAGGATTGGCCCATCCCAAAAGACATTCACCAACTTCGAAGTTTCCTTGGTTTATGCACATACTATCGCCGATATGTGCTGGGATTCGCCAACATCGCTAAACCACTGACCAGGCTCACGGAGGGCCAAACAAAGTTCCAGTGGTCCGAAGAATGTCAAGACTCATTCAGGAAGCTGAAAGGAGCTTTGATCAACGCACCTGTACTGAGCTATCCCCTACCCAAAGGGAAATTCATTTTGGATACGGACGCCAGCAACGTGGGACTTGGAGCTGTCCTATCTCAGATCCAGGAGGGGCAGGAGAAGGTCATTGGTTATTTCAGCAAGACGCTTAGCAAACCAGAGCGCAATTACTGTGTCACCAGGCGAGAGCTGTTAGCTGTTGTAAAGGGAGTGGAGCACTTCTACAAGTACGTGTATGGAAGAAGATTCCTGTTGAGAACTGACCATGCAGCTCTCAAATGGCTCTTACAGTTCAAAAATCCTGAGGGTCAAGTAGCACGTTGGATCGAGAGACTCCAAGAATTCGATTTCAAGATCGAACATCGAGCCGGAAAGCAAAACCCAGGGAGACCAGTCCAGATGATTGCTCACATTGCCGACGAGCAGAAGAGAAAGAAGCAACACTTTGTAGAACCGCGGCAATGGATGACAACTGGAATGACAGCAAGATCCAGAAAGACCAAGAGAAAGACCCCGACCTTGGCTTAGTTGTCAGCTGGAAGAAGGGCAATCGAAGACCATCATGGCAGGAAGTCGCAGGTTACTCGCCGGCTGTTGAGTCCTATTGGGCACAATGGAACTCTCTTATTCTGGACAATGGGATCCTGAAACGTGTGTTGGAGGCCGATATTGGTGGGGAAGACAGACGCCAAATAATTGTTCCCAGGAACATAAGAGAGGAAGTGCTGCGGGAAATCCATGATGGAGTCGCTGGAGGACATCTGAGAGTGACGAAGACCCTGCAGAAAGTGAGGCAACGGTTTTACTGGACCAATTGTCAAGCTGACGTCCAGGACTGGTGCAGGAAGTGCGCTGTATGCGCTGCTAGCAATGGACCTCGAATACGACCCAAGGCCCCGATGCGTCAGTACAACGTAGGCAGCCCGTTCGAGAGAATCGCCATTGACATCGCCGGCCCGTTTTCCGTATCCGACCACGGGAATAAATACATCCTTGTGGCAATGGACTACTTCAGTAAGTGGGCGGAAGCCTATGCCCTGCCCAACCAGGAAGCCATCACCGTCGCCGACGTCTTGGTGAAAGAGTGGATATGTCGATTCGGTATTCCAATGGAGCTGCACTCGGATCAAGGCAGAAATTTCGAATCCAACCTGTTCCAAGAAATATGTCTCTTGCTGAACATCCGCAAGACAAGAACCACGGCCCTACATCCGCAGTCCGATGGAATGGTGGAACGGATGAACAGGACGATCAACCGCCACTTGTCCAAGGTTGTCTCTGACCATCAGAGAGACTGGGACCAGTATCTTCATTTGTTCCTGATGGCCTATCGATCCGCAGTACACGAATCAACCGGTCAAACTCCTGCTAGTATTATAATGGGCCGAGAACTGCGACTGCCTTGTGACCTGAAGTTTGGGATACCGCCAGGACAAGACACTGCGGGAGAGGACTACGTCAGCAAACTTCGGCAGAGAATGGACGACATCCACGAACGAGTCCGGTTGAACATCCAGCCAGCGATAAAATGAAGAAGACCTATGACATCAAGGCCGACGCTGGAGGGTTTAAGGTTGATGACCTGGTTTGGCTGTACAACCCCAAACGTCGTCGTGGACTATCACCAAAGTTGCGGAACTCGTGGGAAGGCCCGTATAAAATCGTGAAAAGGATAAACGACCTTGTGTACCGAATCCATAAGCCACCCCGAGGGAAACCAAGGGTCGTCCATTTCAACAGGTTGGCCCCTTACGCTGGAAACCATGACCAAGTTCGCACCCTCAAGCCACCGGAGGATGATATGACGTTCGAGAAGATTATGTCCTTGTATTCAAACGGGCAGAAAGTTCTACATGGGGTTACTAGAGAGGAGTCACGAGACCTTTTCGAGGTGCCTGCTGACTACGCACTAGCGCACTGTGTGGCAGAAGATCTTCGAATGTCCAGGGGCATCGCCGTAGTGTTCTCCAAGAAATTTGGTCAACCCCAAACACTGCGGGAGCAGAATCCAGAAGTTGGTGGGGTGCTACAGTTGAAGAAAGGCCAGAGAAACATCTACTACCTAGTTACCAAGAGGCATTCCCAAGATAAACCGTCCTATGAAGATGTCTGGAAGAGTCTCACCAAACTAAGAGATACTATGGTGGACCAGAATCTGGTGGATCTAGCAATTCCAAAATTGTCCTGTGGTATTGATGGGTTGGACTGGAGAGTCATAAGAAGTATGCTGGAGGCGATATTCAGATCCAGCGGCGTCAAGAATTTGGTTTGCTGTAACCCTCTTCCACGACCGATCATGAAGACCGTGGAGTGTTACTTCCATCGAACTTCACGGTGCAGATATGGGGAGTCATGCAGATATCGTCACACTCCAAGGATGAAATTTCGGGACGAAATGTCTTTAAGAAGGGGGCAATGTAACGAACCTAGGCCGGACCTGTCGCCTCGCGCGTTGCCGTCGACAGCGATGAGGTCATCCCCGGAGATGTTCGAGAACAGTCCAGTCGCTCTGCCGCGGAAAGCAACGGTCGATATTGGAAACGATTGGAACATGCTGGTCGCCAACTGCCGGAATTCGAAAGATCGGGAATTCTGTGACGGAGATAAATAGGTAGCCCTCAAGATGGCACGGAGGGTCTGAACGAGCCCATACGATCGAGCTATACAGTGGCGTGATATAAATTAAGTTGTAGATTTAAGTGTGAAATAAATTACTAAAACCAAGTTAAGTTTATTTACGTTACAATATATAGTAATTTCAAAATCATAACTGTAACATGGAGGTATCTCATTTTGAAAAATATCCTTTTGTATTGGTATTACTCTATTGAAGGCCTCAACCAATAGAGGCACCTCTCTATTCCTCCAATATCCTATCTTATTTTCACAGATGATTCTCAAGGTTCTTATGATATATATGATGGGTGGCTTATGATCTATTCTTTTAAGTGTAAATTTAGTTGCCAACCACTTCCTTATAAATTCAAGGCTAATTTCTCCCGTTTCTCCCCTTAATGCATTTATTCCTTTTTTAATTTTATTAAATTTTCCAAGCACTTTTTGGAACTTGGTATGAACACTATACTACCATAGTCCAAGTGAGTCTTTACTATGCCGTTGAAAGCCGTAATCATAGTCTTTGGGTCGGCTCCCCGCCATACTTTGCAGAAAGTCTTAATCGTATTTATTCCACAATTTGCTTTCTGGGCAATGTTATCTATATGTTTATCCCATTTGAGATTATGCATGAATGTTACCCCCAAGTATTTAACCTCATTTTTTATTCTTATGATTTCTTCTCCTATTCGTAATTGTAAATTTTTTGAATTTTTGTTACTTATTCTAAAATATACCGCCTCGCATTTCTCATTAGCCAAAAATAGGTCATGGTTAGTCATCCAGACATTAATGATCTCCAATGTTTGATTAATTTTACTTTTAATATCTTCCATCTCCCCTCCCTTTACCAGCACTACAATATCATCTGCAAAAGCCAAAACTTTACTGTGCTTAGGAATTTGTTCGAATAGAGATCAAATATAGATGTTAAATAACAATGGACTTAAAGGCGATCCCTGCGGCAAGCCTTTAGTAGCTAAACGTGGCCCATGTAAATCCCCACTTTCATCAAGTATATAATTTTTCCTGTTGTCTAAAATCCTAAAAATTGAATTTGTTATATCCTTGTTAACTTCATATTTAATAAGATAGTTATACAGTTTATATATATTTACATTGTAATTGTGAAAACACCGCTATTACCTGTTGTTTTAGTCCGGAGGCGATTTGCACATATGAAGTTAGATATGCAATATTATCCATAGTATTCTTTCCCTTTCTAAACCCCGTCTGATAACTTGATAAGATTTTTTTATTTTCAATGTGCCAATCGAGCCTAACTTTTATCATTTTCTCCAAAATTTTAAGCCCACAACATTCCAAAACTATTGGTCTTAAATTATTAATTTCATCTACTATTTTCCTATTTTTGACTATTCCTAAGATGATGTATTCTTTCCAATCAAAAGGTATATTTGCATTACCTAAAATATGATTATAAATTGTTAATAACTTCTGCTTCATTTCCAAGGGTAGATAAATGAACATTTGATATCATCTTTCCCTGGTTTTGTATATTTTTTTTTAACTGTTGATGCCATATCTAATTCATTCACTGTGAAGGGTTCTGACTGTTCTTGAACTATACTTAGTGCAAAATCTGGCTGTATATCACATTTGCATATCTTATCCAAGATCCCTTCCGCTATGTGACTTTTGGGGAGATTGTTATAATAAGTAGTATTACCTCTATTCGAAAATTTTTTGATCGTATTCCAGATATAAGTGGGGTTAGATTCTCTATTCAGAGTAGAGCAAAACAATTTGAATCCTAACCTTTTTTTCCTGTTTAGAAACCTTTTAGTTTCTGCTACTATTTTTTTAGTCTCAATATAATTATCCAAGTTGCAATTATTTTTAAATTTGTCCAATGATTTTTTCCTTTCTAATATTTTCTGATCACATTCTTCATCCCACCATGGATTCCCCGGTCTTCTTTTACTTTTTTTTTTCTTAACATAAATATTTGCCGCCTCATTCATGATCCTAATTAATTCTTCATATCTAATTCCTTCGTTAATAGCATCCCAATTCGAAAGATAATTTTGATATCCTATCCAATCCGCCCTTTTAAAGTTTCTACCTGTTCCTGTATCATATTCGCTTTGATCTATCCTTACCCTATCCAAGGAGCACATGGTGGGAAAATGATCGCTGTTTGCACAATCACCCAACACCTCGCACTTACATTTCCTGGCTATATTACTCGTAACAATTGTAAGGTCTAGCGGGCTATTGTTTACTTCTGGATTACATAATCTCGTTGCTGATCCATCATTTAATATTACCAACTCATTTTCCTCAATAATATCCATAAGTTTCCTCCCATTTTGGTTGTTATTTATGCTACCCCATAAAGAATGATGTGCATTCAAATTACCCATCATAATTATATCACCCTCCAATTCCGAAAAACATTCCTTGAAGGCATGTTGTGAGGGAATATTATTTACTGTATTGTAGATATTTATTACATTCATATTAAAAACATTTGTGATTATGACCTGACATTCCTCACTCTGAATTTCCGCACTCAATTTAACAATGCTATACTTGATATCTTTTTTAATTAATGTTGCTATGCCCCCATAACCATCATCCCTGTCCTGCCTAATAATATTGTAGTATTTAATTTGAAAAAATTTATCTGGTTTTAACCATGTTTCGTTTAAAAGTACTATATCTGGATCATATTCCTCAATCAACCTAATTAGATTATATCTATTTGATTCTACACTTCTAATGTTCCACTGAATTATCGTAGCCATTATCGAATTTTAGTATTCCTCCTCGGAGGGAGTATCTACTCCATCCTTATCCCCCCTTTTACTTAAGACCATTGCTGTATTAATTGAATCCGCTACTCTGCCTTTGTTCGAATCTGGTATATCTAAAAATAATTGGTATATATTTTGAATTAATTCAATTTCCTCCACGGAAAGTCTTGTTTGTTTATTAACACTACTGCCTACTTCTGCTCTAATGTTTGTTTCGCTTGTTGACGCTATATCTGATACCTGCCTATTCCCCCTTACTGTGTTATTTGTTTCCTGCCTATTCAACATAACCCCATTATAAGCTTGCAAAATTTGTCCATTAGGACTTAACAATAGCTCATTATGAGCTTGTTTGTCATATCCTGTTCTACTATCTATCTTCCTCTGGACTATTTGAGAGTATGTTCTTTTGTTACTCGGTGACTCCTGCTTATGATAGCTTTGCCTTTGTGAGACTTCAACTCTATTATTCTCCTCCCCTTGTCTCTTCTGTAAAATTGGGAAGTCCCTAGAATTTCTGTTATTATTTTTATATCTCTTTGGAAACTCTTGTGATACCTCAAAAAAGGACTTGTTATCAAAACTCATTCTTTCTCTAATTTTTTTTGCCTGTCAAATTCTTGACAATCTTTACAGATTGATTTGTGATGACTACTATTACAGTTATGGCATTTCAACATGTCACACTTATCATATAATTCTATATCCTCATGTATGCCTGCACAATTATTACGTCTTATCCCCTTACATTGCTTTTTGGTATGCCCAAACATCAAGCATTGAAAGCATTGTGTAACTGGCGGTATATATATTTGAACCTTAAGTTGCATATAGTAAATATCAACATATTTTGGTAATATAACCCCCTCAAATGTTATAAGTACTGTGGTAGTAGGTACATATTTTATTTCCCCCTCTTCCTTTAATTTCCTATTCATTCTTCTTATATTCAAAACTCTGTAAGGACTTTTGATCTCATTTTCCGTAAATTTTTTATCTATTCCTCCAACTATACCCTTGCTTGTAACCTAATTAAATGGTATATATGCATTATACCCCCTTTCCCTTATTTTTTCATTAACAAGAAATGCATTAGCACTTTTCCAGTTATTAAATTCCACTCCTATCTTATTTCTACCTTTGTTTTTTATTCTTATTATATTATCTAGTTTCAAATCGAAAATTTGTTTCGCTATACTTAAATGATTATATCTTCCAATATTTCCGGAGTTTTCTGTAGCTTCAATAATTACAACAAATGGTCCCATTGTCCTTCCTTTATATAAAATTATATCTCTTTTTCATTCATTTTTTCCGTTTTATCAGTGTTATTGGGATCTATGTTTTGTGATCCTAAGGATGACCTTGAAACCATAAATTCATTATTAAGTGTATGAATATTATCTGAAGAATGTGGTTGGTTGATGATAAATACAACTTCCAATTTTACGAAATTGTATAATAAATATACTCGATACAAATATGCACCATCCTGATGACTTTTGTGGATATGTCAATTATTTTATTTTCAGTTCTGTCTCTTTGACTTTTCTCCCGGCAACTGTCACTGCTGGTTTCTAATATGACACTCGAAACAACTTGGCGAGCTGTTGCCAAAAGTACAATACCGAACATACCGGCGGCCTTGAAAGTATCCACTTTCAAAGAAATATAGAATAAATTGCATCAGGTCTAGAGAACAAGTTTTACAATAACTATACTTAATACTAATAAGTGTGTAGTATATGGACATTTAAAAATTAACAAAGTGAGTTAGAAAAAAAAACGCAACTAAACGAAGGTAAAGTGTCAGTTCACTGGCAAAATGCTAATCTTAGTGATAGCTCGTTTTACGATACCGTTTTTGGTGAGAATATTCACAACACGCACAATATTGTCTGATCCTTGATGTACAGAAGTAATTCTTCCCAAGGTCCATTGCTGGGGTAACGTTTTGTCATCTCGAAGGAGTACTAGTCTTCCTGTTAGCTCCTGGATCTCCTTCTTGAATTGCCATTTGCTTCTTCGATGTAGATTGTGGAGATAATCATTTTTCCATGTAGTCCAGAAACTTTGAAGTAATTTTTGTAAATGTTGAAATCGGGTTAGGTGGTTAAAAGGGGTATCATCGATGCTGAGTTGAGGAGCGGCGTTCAATGGCTGTCGATGATGAAATGTCCTGGAGTGATCGCCTCGAGGTCATTGGGATCAGAGGATAAGGGAGCGAGGGGCCGAGTTTAGAGTAGCCTCGACCTGAGTTAATATTGTCATAAATTCCTCAAAGGTATAAGGATCGGTAGAAAAAATACGTTTCAGATGATATTTTAGAGATTTTACGGCGGCTTCCCATAACCCCCCAAAATGGGGTGAACGAGCCGGTATAAAGTGCCATTGCATTTGGCTATTACTGAAATAATCTTGTAATGGCTTGCTAGCACAAAACACCCACACATAGAAGGGTAACTGCAATGTCAACTACAGAACCACTTTTCTCAGCGCCTCCAGTGTTTGGCAGCCGAAGCTAAGAGATATAGCGCGAAATTCGAAACAGTGTTTTTGGCATTTTACTCTGTTATTGCTGTTTCACTACATTGGTTCGTTTTGATTCCACATAAATCATGTGGAAACAGACTTGTCAATCAGAAACATCAACAAGTGAAGCAACAATAAATTTGTGAACTGAATTACCTCAAATTATGTTCAATCATATTTTAATAAATGAAAATATTGAGTATAACTTTGGTGATTAAACTATAAATGAAACTATATGAACTCAGTTCAAAATTTATTAAAAAATATATACATAAACCTTGACTCCATAATAATCTATAGATGATTATTCAGTAAAACATATATAAAACTTATACATACAAAAAGATTCTATTCAAAATTATATTTCCACCATAAACAAATATCTCTTGGGAATAATAAACATTATTTTTATTAATGATGGGCATAATCTAATTATTCCCATAATCGAATGATAAGTATTCGAGTTATTCAAATAATCGAATTATCATTTGAATGATCTATCACTCGGATACTACATATATCTTACAATCATTTTCTGAACTCGAGTAATCAAGATTTCTTCTCATCTAGGATAGGATAAGGAACCTCACTCATGAAAAACCAAATATTACTTTAATGGAAATAAATTACTTATCAATAACGAAAAAACCAATTGTATGCTACTAAGAATCAACAACACCATAGACATGCCAAGTCCATCCTCATTGATAATCAAAACATTACATGTAACACCACTATGAAATTTTTAGGGGTATATATAACGACAAAATGACATGGACACCTCAAGTAGAAAATCTGTGTAACAAACTGTCATCAATAACATACGCCATAAGAGTACTAAAACACAAGCGTTCCGAATACTATACTGACAGTCTATTATGCCAATTTCTATTA
Organism: Gonioctena quinquepunctata; assembly: GCA_018342105.1. Taxonomy (NCBI): domain Eukaryota; kingdom Metazoa; phylum Arthropoda; class Insecta; order Coleoptera; family Chrysomelidae; genus Gonioctena; species Gonioctena quinquepunctata. Next base: position 222,487 of record JAFIRS010000627.1, on the reverse strand, counting down.
AAGAATGAAAGTTGGCATAGCAACATGGGGAGGGGGCACCGAACTAAATGAAGTTTTTATATGTCGGAAAAAAGTGACTAGGATAATTTTTGATTTGATGAAATGTGATCATGATATCACGGTACTTGTCGGTCGAGCATTTCACGCGGTAGTGTATTTGAGTGATGTGAAAGTGAAAATTTGCATTTTCATTCAGATAAATATTTGATTTTCTATTCCAGTCTTAATTAACACGTTCACTTGATTTCAGTGGTAGAAGTTAGTAAAGGCACTGTCAGTATACGCTTCGACTTCTTCATTCTGTAGGATGACACCCCCGTGATTTGATGTCTTGTGCTGTATGCTCCTAGACGCACACCGTGTAATTTCAGTCTAATTTACCTGTAAAATAGGATATGGTCCTACTGGAAGCATCTCTCGCAGTTCAGACAAATACAATTCTTGGTTTACTGGTGGGGTGTATTTTCGTGAATTTGTTTTGCAAAGAAATAGTGAGTGACATGCTGGACTCATACATAAGTTTTTCGATGTCCCAGTGGGAGATCGGACAATGACGTGATATACCATCGTGTCCACAAAAGTGTTAAGAACTCATATTGTATTCCTTGTCGGTGTCCCAAAGTGAATTTCTTGTTCAGATGTGGAAGTAGACGGCTGGCATATATAACTATCATCACACCTTTCATGACCTGAAAAATAAAATGAAAATATAATTTCTCTAGTTTTATTCAACCAAAACTGAACATGATAATAAAATCTATATTTTCCTGCAAATTTATACTGATAGATTGGCTTTCATAGAGTAATATGATGCACCTAATGAGTGTTTATCAAACAAATTGTTTTACTACCTGCCAGGACTGAGGCTAATCTAATTGTTGTTTAACATGTTAATCGCCCAATTACAATTTTTTTTACTTCTATCAATACTGGAATTGCAAGATATCCAATGAAGTTATTACGATTATTCTTACCAGGAAGAAATAAAACAGGTGCAGCATATCATTTCAAACCTCTTCTGCCAGTAACCTTATCTTCATTACTAAAATGTCTGTCACAAACTCGTGAATTACTATAAATAGTCTCACGGGGTACATTGTTCAGTTCTTTACTGTTTATATTCTTCAGCCAAACATAAAAACAGTGGGATCATTTTTGGGAAACCGATGTTGGGTACTCTCCCTATCTTCACAAGAGGGGACACAGCACTTTTTTCGAAATCTTTTATTCTTGGAGGTACTCTCCATTTCTGTAAAGAAAAATATAAATCACACACTACACGAAAAACAATTATATAATGCAGTAAGCAAAAAAGAGTTGACGCAAGACGCAATCGACTCAAAAATGAAAACAACAACACAATAAGAAATGGTGCGCGCGCAGAAAGACACCAGGACTCATTCGAGAACACAACAACAGTATCGCCATCTTTAGTTTGGCAGCCGCGTAACATATAACCGAGTATTGCCATTTGACTTACACTTCTATGTGTGGGTGTTTTGTGCTTGCTAGACAAAATGTCGTAAATTTCCTTGAAATGATTGTGGGCTCCAATGAAATTGGATCCATTATCTGAATAGAGATTAGTACACATTCCTCGCCTAGACACAAATCGCCTGAATGCTGCCACAAACGCTTCTGTGGTTAATTCACTTGCAAGTTCAATGTGAACCGCCTTTGTAGATAGGCAAACGGAAATACATGCGTAGCATTTTAGAATTTTTCGGTTCCTATATTTCCCGTCCTTTAGGAAAAATGGTCCAGCATAGTCAAGACCGCAATTGGATAGGCAAACGGAAATACATGCGTAGCATTTTAAACGCGAGAAGGGTTTACTCAGCGGGACAGGAAGATTGCCCATTTGATTAAATAGTTTTGGTGGATCAGCTCTAAAGCAGGGTATGCTTTGTCGGAGTATATTACGTACCGCTTCGCGACCGTTCAATGGCCAGAACCTTCTCCTGATAAAAGAAAGGGTTGCTTGACAGCCAGAATGAAAATTGAGCTCATGCATATGACGTACTAATAAAATCGTGAAGGAATGTTTTTTGGGAATAAGGATAGGATGCTCAGTATCTTGGTTAATGTTTGCATGTTCTAATCTGCCGCCTACTCGGATTATGCCATCGGCGTCAAGATAAGGATTTAGGAACTTCATATAACTACTGAATTTAACTGACCTTTTGGAGGCTAAACTCTTTAAATCATCGGCAAAGCACTGAGTTCGAACAAGTTTAACTAAAACATTTTCCGTGTTTTGCCACTCAGAAAGAGTGATATTTAAGGAAGTCATGTCGAAATTTTGTTTAAGTCTGGGCCTTTTAGTAAACCTCAAACAATAAGCCATGACTCGTATTAGTTTGGAGTAACTAGAAAATTTTTCAACAATGTTATCATTATCTGATATGAACAAACAAGTAAGATTTTGATTGAATTCATCAAGGTCTGAAGGTGCTCGTGAGTAATTAGAAATGTGGCAGTTTTGAGGCCATTTGTCTTGAGTTTCAGATAAAAACTGTGGTCCGTGCCACCACATGGAAGCACTTTCAAGATCAGTGGGATTAATTCCTCTGGAGATTATGTCAGCAGGATTATTTTTTGAAGATACATGATACCAAGTGTTTGTGTCAGAGAGAGTTTGAATTTCTGAAATCCTATTACAAACGAAAGTTTTCCATGTCCGTGGTTCAGCACTTAGCCATGATAATACAATACTTGAATCAGTCCAGTAATGAACTGCTTCGAAATTGAGGTTCAAGGACTCGATTACCTTTTTTACAAGTTTGGATAAGAGAAGGGCACCTGACAATTCCAATCTGGGAAGGGATATAGCCTTGAGAGGGGCAATGCGTGATTTCGCGCATAAGAGACTGATTTGAACATCACCATTATGATTTTGCGATCTTAGGTATACACATGCTCCATACGCTTGAATTGAGGAATCACAAAATCCGTGTATTTGTAAATTCTTAGGATTTCTTAAAATGACATGTCGAGGATTTTCAAAATGTTGGAATTTTGAGTTGGTTACAAAAAATGAATCCAGGATTTGTAAAGTTTTGTTGGAATAGGGTCATCCCAATTGAGGTTGGCTAGCCACAGCTGCTGGATGATAATTTTGCCTGAATTATTATAGGACCAAGGAGGCCTAGAGGGTCAAAAATTTGGCAAATGGTCGAGAGAATGTTTCTCTTAGTGACAGGTGTGGAGCACTGAGGGACACTTGTGAATTATAAATAAAACAGTCAGATTTGGAATCCCAAGAAATCCCCAATGTCTTTGTACTTTGAGAGCTGTTCACAAGATGTTTGATGGAATTATCATCAGTACTGCAAATATCGGCTAGGACAGTAGGTTCGTTGGAACAGAACTTTCGCAATTGAAATCCTGAGGCTTTAAGCAAAGTGACTAAATTTTTTCTCATCAAAATTAGGTTTTCTACAGTGTCTGCGCCTGTGGTGATATCATCGACATAAAAATCATTGCAGATAATGTTAGATTCGAGAGGAAAAGTGAGTTGATTATCTAAAGCGATTTGTTTTAGACGCGTGGACAGAAAACTTGCAGAAGCAGTTCCATAAGTGATTGTGTTCAATTCAAAATGGGAGAGCTCTTGATTGGGATGTTCTCGCCATACGATACGTTGAAGACTACGCTATGTATGCTGAATGTTAACCTGGCATACATCATAGCAATGTCACCAGTTAAGCGAAGTTATGTTGTCTGAAACGTAATATTATGGTGAACAGATCATTTTGAATGGTCGGTCCAACCTTGAGGACATCGTTTAAGGAGAGGCCTGAAGAGGTTTTAGCGGAACCATCAAAGACTACTCGCAGTTTGGTTGTAGTACTATCATGTTTTTCTACGGAATGATGTGGTAAATAATAAATGGGATATTGACTTTGATGATAGCGATCAATTTTAGTCATATGACCGAGACTTTCATATTGTGACATAAAATCAGAATATTGGGTTTTAAGTTGAGGGTTTTTATTCAGCTTTCTTTCAATCGCGTGAAATCGGCAAATGGCTGTTTCTTCGGAGTCACCCAGTTTGACATAACTGTCTTTCAAAGGTAAACTCACTATGAATCTACCAGTGTTGTCTCTACTGCATGTTTCAGAGAAGTGAGATTCGCACTCAACTTCTTCCTTAGTGAGAATTTTTTTACTTGCATAGTTTTCTTCAATCTGCCAAAAGTCTTGTAACTGGATTTGTATTGAATTAGTTGTGGATAACAAACAAGAATTCGTTGATGATAATGGAAGATCAGATAAAGATCCGGATATTATCCAGCCTAGCTTGGTTTTGTGAAGTATTGGTTGATTTTTGCCCAATTCAATTCGTCCATTTGCCAGAAGTTCAAAGAATATACCCGCACCTAAGAGCATGTCAATTTCAGAGGAATATTGAAGTTTGGGTCGGCAAGCGAAATACTGTCTGGAATCTTGAGATTGGTTGAATGTATTTTTTTGTTGCGTTAACCCGCAATCTTGTCAATTATTAGATATGACAATTCAAACATGTAATTATTACATAAAGATTGGGCTTTAATTGAAGTATGCGTTCTGAAATATTCATGAGATTTTGATTTAATCCGAAATTGGCATATTGATAGTGATGGAGTTCAATTTCAATTTATTGAATAGTTTTCTAGTAATGAAATTGGACTGAGAGCCGCTGTCCAACAATGCTCTGCATTTTATAGGTTTACCGTTTCTGTCGAAAACATTAACAATTGCGGTGGAGATGATTGTATAGGTGTGGTAACTGATTTGAGATGCCATTGCATGAGTACACAAATTTTCAGAATTATCAGGTGGGTGGGAGCTAGATGATTCGATATTTGATTCTTGATGAGTTTGAGAATCTTGTGGATTTTTACAGTTTACTTGGCTGTGTTTTCGAATTTTGTTTGTATCATTTGTGTTCAAGTGCAGACAAACTATGATGTCTCTTTTGGCAAGAGCGCCAAGAATACTGGGATCTACAATCATGATTTGAATGCCAGGTCTTAGACAGTTAGAGCATAGTCTGAAGCCTAATTTCAGCAAGTCTTTTTCTATGGGAATGTTTAGAAATGATTTGCACGAGTAGATAAAATGGGATTGATCACATAATGGACATATATTATTGTTAGTTGATAAATGGCGTAAGAGCGATTATCAAAAGATTTCTTATTGAGTTGCATATTTTGGTTGGAAGTATTAGCTTTGGTGCCTAACGATTCCAAGAGAGCGACAACGTTGACTTAGAAATGTTATGTAGTCACCTATTTTTGGATTGTTGTTTGTTTTAGTGAATATTTCCCACTCCTTCCGAGTTGAAGAGTCCAATTTAGAATTGAGTAGGAAGATTAGAATAGTATCCCATTCATCAACCTTCTCACCTAAGCTTCTTAACGATCTGAAATGTTTCTGAAATTCATCCAGAAATTTTCTCAAAAGTATATGCGATTCTTTAGGAATAACTGATAAATCAAAGATAGCTTTCATATGAGAGTGAATTATAGCTTTTTTGTTTTGATAACGCTCCCTCAGTAGGTCCCAAGCAATCTTATAATTGGCATCAAAAGCATTTAATGAGGAAATTGTTTGAGATGCTTCGTCCTTGAGGGCACCTTGTAAATAGAAGAATTTTTGTACATTGGTCAGCATTGCATTTTGATTAATCAGAGAATCAAAAGTTTCTTGGAATTGCGTCCATTTGTCATAGCTACCATTAAATTCAGGTAATTTTATATCAGGTAACTTTACATTCATAAGAGGGAATAAATTTGATACTCCACTGGTTGTGGATTGCAAACTGAACGTGGCAGTTTGTGCGGCCGGCTTGGCTAATTTCGTTTTTGCTAGAGCTACCACAGAAAAATATTTACTTTCGAACTCATCTCGCTCAGCTTGGTGCCTATCAACATTGTCAGGTTCCAGGTTTTCAATTTCAGTTTGCACTATATTATATTCCGAAAGAAGTGATGTAATAGCATTCAAGCGGGTGTCTAGTTCGATCAGAATTTCTTGAGTCAATGGAGAACTGGCGATTTTTTTCCAAATGTGTTTCAAATCTAGTCACTGAACCTTTTATACTGGCTCTACGAGTCACAAGCATCTTTTTGTCTACGGTTTCTGTCATTCTGTGATGTAATTTCAATCAGAAAGAATGAAAGAAAAGAAAACAAAAAGAGAAAATCTTTGATATGGGTGCCAGATTTGTTTTGCTTACTAGAAATACACTATATATTTCTATTTCATTTGAAAAATTGGTATCTAGCAAAATGCAAATTTCATTTTTATGGCTGAACTCAATATCAAGTGGTATAATATAAATATTATTGTTGTTAAGTGAAATCGTAAAATATCTACGATATTAAAATTCCTTTGTTTTTATAATAACGAAACAAGTCCAAACAACTCTAAACTTGTGAAACAAAGGTTAGGTTAGGATAGTTGGTTTATTTGGAAATAGGGAATTGAAAAAAGGAAAGGACTGACCTTTTACCCCTTTGAACTGCAACCTGCGTTGGCGGCTTCAAAACGAAGTTTTTCTGAACGGGATGATACAGTTGCTGTTCACAATATCGTAGCGTCGTCGATCGGGTTGAAAAAGCAATTATATGCGGCTGCGAAGGACCATGAAGAATGTGGTTGGTTGATGATAAATACAACTTCCAATTTTACGAAATTGTATAATAAATATACTTGATACAAATATGCACCAGCCTGATGACTTTTGTGGATATGTCAATTATTTTATTTTCAGTTCTGTCTCTTTGACTTTTCTCCCGGCAACTGTCACTGCTGGTTTCTAATATGACACTCGAAACAACTTGGCGAGCTGTTGCCAAAAGTACAATACCGAACATTATCATTACCAAGTGATTGATTAAGATTCAAAATTTTCATTACCTCTGCTTCGTTACTGTCCCCGCTGAAGTCACTGAAGTCTTCATCAACGTCTCCTTTTTCCTTGAACATTTTTTGGGAGGGGGCTTATCCCCCCCGGCCCACCACTCATCTTTTCTCCCTTTCAATTCACTAATTGCATATTTCTTTGTACCCAATATAAATTGAATAGGATTTTGTTAGTAAAAGAATAGCACACCTGTTTTACTCTCCACCAAATTTCTCAAGATCCGAATTTTCACCACACGATGCTCTCGCTTCGACGGTTCGCACGGAAGTCTGGGAAAATTATTTATTCACTAGTCATATGCTTTGACAGTCAGTGGTACCAACTGATATGAAATGGTTTGCCATTATTGGCCAAAGTATTTTAGTACTTTTCTTGTTAGTACCAACTGAAGGTTGGCCAACTTGAAGATATATTAATAACTATAATGACTAATTATCTAGGAAAATATAGAATTTGCCTCAGATCAATCTGAGCTCATTACTAGTTATTAATATATCTTCAAGTTGGCAACTAGTTATACAAAAATACTAAAATACTGCCAATAATCAAACCATTCATATCAGTGTACTACCTCAGTTGGTACCAGTGACTGTCAAAGCATATGACAAGTGAATAAATAATGTTCGCACAATTTATAACCTATTGTACTTTTTCAAGACACACATGCTTTAGACTTTATTATTTTTAATATTATAATTAGTAATGTTTCAATGAATTTTAATGTGTATAATTAGTTGACGATTTAAAACATGTGTTGCCAACTTCAAATTCAGAACTTATATTTTCCGTACTTTACATGAAGAACATTCATAAACAACATAGAAACTAATCTCAACAAAGATGTAAGTTATTAGTACCTTAAGGTCCGAATGACACACTAATTTGTTCAATTCTTCATTGTAGTATCCCTGAAGATAGAAATGAAACATTCCGAAAGCTTGGCCAAACTTTAAAGAGTACACTTTTTCTTTTGCTGCATACCCCAATAATCAATTTTTATATATATATATATATATATATATATATATATATATATATATATATATATATATATATATATATGTATATATATACATATATATATATATATATATATGTGAATCCCACACTTTGAGGACTTTTTCATGAAACCATCTATCAGTTTGGGGACTGAGTGGTCATTTTGAGGACGTCCTCAAAGAGACCGTCCTCGAAGAGTCAGATATATAGCTGCAAGTCCTCAAACTGCATTATATTTACATTACTCACACTTTGAGTACTTTTATGAATGTTGTCCTCGAACTGTTATATTCGTACAAAAAAACTATAGTTTCGTACTTAATTGCTTGATATGTCCTGATTTTCTCTCAATAGGTCTCATGCATATTTTTTTTATTGTTCTAATCGATTGTACCATCCATACAAATACTGGAAAAATAGGATAGATGCCAAAATATCAATAATTGACAAAGAAAAAATATTTAAATTTTATACCAAATATTGGCAATTCAAACGGTCGGCCATTTGACGGGATTATGTGACGTCAAAGTACATGTCAACAAAGGTTATCCAAAGTAAACATAGTTGATTCTATATAGTATTTCTTGAATATTTCAATAAATTAATGATGGAAAGTAGTGGAAAAACAGTTTATAGGTACTGTATAGTTCCAAAGTGCAACAATACAACGAAAACTACTCCTCAAAAAGTAATTTTTCTTGTGCCAAGAAACGCAAACATTCGAATAAAGTGGTGTAAAGCTATAAAAAGGGACGAATTTAAGAATCAAAAACTAGCTGCAACGAGCTGCTTATACTGTTGTGAGGATCACTTTGATGTAAGTATTTTTGTTTTGATATTTAAGTGTCATAACCTAAAACTATTTGTCGAATCGAAAACCGTTCTGACTACTTTCACTTTCAGTTGGAAGAGGATACAGAAAACTTCATTCAGTACCAAATAATGTCTAAACAACAAGGGGTTCCTGTTACATTACGTTTAAGGAAAGGTGTATTGCCCCACAAATTTCAGTGTCAGAAAGAAAATAAGCCAATACCAGTGAGACAGCCTGCTCTCAAGAGACAAAGACTGAGTTTGGTTCAAGATACTCTATCACAAGCTGCTACCAGAGAAGTTATTACAGAAACCAAACTATGTGGAGACCCTGCAGATACAACAATCACCAGAGAAATACATTATTGTGAAGCTGGTCCTAGTTCATCATCACACGACGTTTTCTCAACGAAAAGTGAAAGCCTTTCTTGTGACAAAGTGCAATAAAATATAGAAGCAAAGGTGTCAATGTTGGTACTAAATAAAAAAATGTAGCAGTATCACCGTTTCTTGTACCAGTTAAAAACACATCGACTTCACCTATTAAAACCGCCCCGATTGCCGGTACAAAAAGGAAGTTATTCCCAGATATAAAACCAACAGATGATTTATCTCTGACTTCACAATCTTCATCAATATCTAGTGAATATGAACAAGGAAGTACTCTATCCGAAGCAAGTTGGGCTCAAGATAACGAGGACAGACAATTTAAAAATGTAATGCGTAGTGCAATATTGACTGCCATTGAAAAAGAGCCTAAAATGATGTTAGGACTGCCTAAAGACAGTTACCATTTGATAAAATTATTAAGTGAAAATATCCCAGTTCCCACTATCGACATTTTAATAACCTTGAAGAAAATAAAGTTAAATGAATCATTTGACATATTAGCTATACATTTTTGCTATTCACAGAGCACTATAAGTAGAATATTTTCAAAAACAGTAATTATTCTAGCAGAAAAATTGAAGGAGTTATTGTGTGGCCTGAACCATCTGACATAGTTAAATGTTTACATATTGCTTTTAGAGCATGGTATTCAAAAGTTGTTTCAATTATAGATTGCTTGGAAATAAAAAAACCTAACGCAATTCATCACTCTCTATCATGGTCACCATATAAGAAATGTAACACTCTGAAGTACCTTATTTCCTGTACTCCAGATGGGTTAGTGAATTTTATTTCTGAAGGATATGGTGGAAGGGCTTCTGACATCATTATAGTAGAAAATTGTGAATATCTAGAATGTATACCTCCAAACACAGCAGTTATGGCAGACAGAGGCTTTAAAGACTTGTCACATTTGATAGAAAAGAAAAAATGTACCCTTATACGGCCTCCTTCAGTCTTCAAGTCTACAGCAAGTACTAAGCATGAGGTGAAGCAGCATTGAGAATACATGTAGAGCGTGTTATAAACAGATTAAGAGAATTTCATATATTGTTGCCTCACGCATGTGTGCATCACAGCTTAGTTCCAATAATAGACGAAGTAATATTAATAGCATGTGGCATAATCAATATGCAAAATGTTTTAATAAAAAAATTGATTTAATTTTCAAGTGTTTTATTTTTCTTCATATTGGTATGTGGCACTCAGAAAAAAAAACCTTTTTAATATACAAACTCCAAATACAATGAATATAGCTTACAAGTAACTTGGGTCATTGACAACTGTTTCAGAACAATTTTGATAACTCACAATAAACATGTTACTCTCACTTATACTTTATATCCTCAACTGAACACAACTATTCCAATAATAACTATGTAAAATAAATATTGAAGGATGCAATTCCTTAACTTATTTTGGGACTTAAAAGTCGATATAAACATGTCCAAATTTGCTTAATTTTCAAGAAAACTTTATAATTGGTTTGAAAAATATTGTCAATAAAAGTTTGTGCTTATCAAGAAACTCAGAAAGTCCTCTAAAGTTTTTGGCTTGTGAAATGAATGTATTTTTTTTTTAAATTACCCCTTGTTTTCAAAGTACATAAAAATATATTGAAAATATGTCATTTTCATCTAGTAAACTATTCAGATTTCGAATATAAGGGAGATAGGTACCCATAAATAAATACTTGAGTTTCTTTCCGATATTCAAAATCTGAATAGTTAATTTGATGACATGAAATATTTTCAAGGAATTATTTCAGTATGTTGAAAACTTTTACAAGTTTTTTTGTGAAATCAATAATAAAAAAGTTTTTCATTTGTTGCATACTTTTTGGCACAAGCTGTATAATAAAATGGGAAAATGTATTGAAAGGTCTCTGCCTTACAGTTCGACACTTTATGCCTATTGAAAAACACATAAAATCCTAATAAAGTATTTTAGCTAGACTTGTGGACTCAAGTTAGATCTCTTCAGATCAATTTAAATTTCGAAATACAATGAAATGAGGTGTTAGACCTGTAAAAAGTAAAATTTCAAGTTGCTTCTCATTACTACCATTTATTTGATATTCTTACATAGAATAGGAAAAATAGCATTACTCCAGAATATAATGCATTTTTCTAAAATAGTTTTACAATAGTTCTCATCGTAATCTACAATATACATGTCTACTTCCTTCGATTTTTCAAAATCATGATGTACAACACAGAAAAGCCCTCTTTTTTTATTTGAAAATTACATCTGCATTTGCACCTGAGCCATATATTTTGAGGATATAACATTTTCTTCTGAGACATATCTGCTCATGGCTTTCTCAGATGATGGACATTTGACTTCAATACTGTCAATACTCTCGCCATCAGGAGATGCGCCAAATACGGGGTAACCACATTCATTAATTTTTATTTTCATTTTTTTTCAACTTCTTTTAATACTTGTTTCTCTAGCAAACGCCCTCTTTTCATCATCGCTTCTGCGTTCTTTACTCTTTACTCCCATTATACTTTCAGTTGAAGTGCCTTCGAAAACTTTGCAATGAGCTGCTTCATGCATCTACGAAGCAGTGATCCTAGCATACCGCAGCTCATGCCACAAAGGACAGTCGTTCTGATCAATTGTTGCTCGATAGGCTTCATTGCAAGATGATGTGTCCATTGTACTCTTGCAATAGTTGATGAACTCTGTGGCATTTGCTGGTTTATTTGGTAGTATATTTATTAAATGATGAATGCATAATTTTTCTATTTTGCTTGGTTCCTTGTAATATTTTATGAGTTGACTTTCCATGTGACCGATGCTTCTGCTATGGTTTATTAGAGTTGACAGAAGGCTTTGACTATTGGCTGATGGAGCAGGTTTGGTTTTAGAACTACTACCTAATTCTTTTGCTTTAATATACTTTAGGATTGTGCCTATCGTGGACAATTTGGACTTCTTCCAATAACAGTCAATACTAGTAGAGGGGGGGTCTTGCTAGCCTGTGCAGCCAAGCTATAAAAGCTATTGCATGCTTACATCCACCTGAAAAAATTTAAAAACAATAATATAATTATGATATTTTCAAGATAAAACATGACGACGTTTTGATTTCAGACTTGTATTCATGAAATAAAAATGCGTAAGTTACAATAATACTTTACTCATAACTAATATCTACCTAAATGTGCTGCGCAATCTTCACATTCAGCAGAGATAATTGTTTGTTCAGCTTCATCACATACAGCAGTTACAGAGTAACACTTCTGTTTCACATTATGTTCGGGAGTAATACGAGCTTTCACTACACATATGTTTGCTTCCCTTTTAACTTGTACATATCCAATAGCTGAATCGCCATAAGAATCTCTTTCGGACCTAGAAACACAAATAGTATCACGTGTTAGAATAAGAAGTGAAATATAAACGTTTTCTTGAATTTTATTGTTTACTACATTTGAGGTTATGTGCACTTTCTCAATCTTAGTAAGCAAATAACCAGAAAACGTATTGAAAAACGGAAATTAAAGACACTAATACAAAACATTTATTCAATTACCTTGCAGCTTTTACGCCTCTAATCTCAGCAGAAGTGAAATCGGGATAATTTGCGAAAAAACTTATCATCATGAACACCAGTGCTGCCAATTGAAAGTATACAATATGCTGACTAGCATCTGTCAAAATGCGGAGTTTTACTCCCAGAATTTTGAGAATGCTTACAAAATCCTTACAAACTTAATTTATACATAATCTATGGTATATATGGATGATTTCGAGGGTCGACTTGTTCTGATAGATACTGATTCTGAAACGAAACCAGAACAAATTAGACTAGAAGAAGCACATATTCTCAAATGTCCATTGAACTGGAAATGCAATAGGGAACACACATGTGCCTCCTTTCTAGAATATTTTGATTTGCACATAAAGACTACCACCTAGAGAGCTCAGCAACAAACTTAGATATTGAAAAAATATCTAATATTTTTTATAATTCAAAATTGAAAACGCCAATTTTGTCGTCACATCCAAAAACGTACTCCTAGCGCCTCTGGTGGACGTAAGCATCGTTATTTCACACAGTTTAATTTTTTACCACTAGTTGCTTCGAACTGCCGACTATAATTTCATCTGCCTTCGTTTATGTGTTGTTCCAATATTTTTATCATCATAGTATTTATGTTTGGGTTGAAAGAAATAGTATCTACTATCAATATTCCTGAAACAACCACAACTGGCGCTAGTGTTTGGGGGAAGTTATTCAAATGAAGGTCAAATCGAGTTTGAATTGAGGAGCACTTTTAAACTTGGAAATTTCGAAAAAAAATTGGGATATGAGAAATTATTTTCATCTAACTGAGGCAAATAAAAAATAAAATGAAATAATGCCTGTTTCCCATTGTCTACTCGGTGCTTGGTCAGGGTAGCATTGAAACCTGTTGATAAAACCATAGTATAATCTTAACAATGATAAAACTCATAGAAGCCTGAGGCTGAGATAAGATTTCAGATATGTCATGTCATGCCAATTTTAATTTCGATAAACAAACATAACACAGAACTCAAACTAGCAAACTACTATAGACAAAGACGTGAAGAGTAACGACTAACGAGTTCTGTGCCGTTACAAGACTGGCCATTGGCCATGTGCCACACGAAACAAACACAAGTAGTCAGGAAGATCCCCCACTCCTTAGTGCAAAATGCTTACAAAATCCTTACAATTCGTCATTACTCCATGATTACTCCAAAGCTTTCGAATTGCTTACAAATGGAGTAATTACTCTCAAAACGGCAGCGCTGATGAACACATCTATTCTAGGCAAATTGTCGGATTGTGCCCTGACCAGTGTTGCCAATGGAAATTGCACAAAATACTCGAAAGCATGGAACAAAATATTCGAATTTTACTCGCAAAATAATGAAAATCCTTGCATTTTTATAATATATTGAATTGATAAACTACTTGATTTGGTAAATATTTAGTTACATCACTCATGCACTCCGAATATGGGGAAAACACTTTTCTTACGTGTTTTTGCCTCCTGAACACGAATCCGGAAGAAAAATGCGGCGGTCCCATACCGTTTCAGAGTTACATCGCTTTTTCCGAAATAAATTTCAAGCACCGTTTTCTCGCACAAAACTCACTCAAAATGCCTCCTTTTTTTCCAAAAAAAATTTTTTGGAATTTGACAAAATATCGTCGTTTTTATCGAAAAAGATCCTCTTTCTACACAGTCCGATTCATTTATTACCAACATGAAAAATTAAAATAGTAAATAAATGTCATCTGTCAAAGAAAGTAGAATTGTTCATCTGCAACTGTGTAAGAAGGAGGATTTTTTCGATAAAACGACGATATTTTGTGCAAAGTTGTGCCGAAAATAAGTGATTTAGGGTGTATTGTTTATGCTGGTAAAAAGAAGGAGGCATTTTGAGTGAGTTTTGTGCGAGAAAACGGTGCTTGAAATTTATTTCGGAAAAAGCGATGTAACTCTGAAACGGTATGAGACCGCCGCATTTTTCTTCCGGATTCGTGTTCAGGAGGCAAAAACACGTAAGAAAAGTGTTTTCCCCATATTCGGAGTGCATGAGTGATGTAACTAAATATTTACCCTTGATTTATTATTTATAGTATATTTGATAATATACAGTATATTTATAATTACAATAGGGAACACGCATGTGCTCTTTTCTAGAATATTTTGATTTGCACATAAAGATTACCACCTAGAAAGTTCAGCAACAAACTAAGAAATTGAAAAAATGTTTAATGTTTTTCATAAATTGAAATCATCAATTTTTTCATCATATTTGAAAACGTACTCCTAGCGCCTCTGATGGACGTATGCATCGTTACTTCATGCAGTTGAATTTTTTACCGCTAGTTGCTCCGAACTGTCAACTATAATTTCATCTGCCATTTTTTATATGTTGTAGTAATCTTTTTTATCATCAAAGTATTTTCAATTGTTACTGAAACATCACATTGAATTGAGCTTGAATGTTTGAGTTATAAAAAATAGTATTGACTATCAATATTTCTGAAACAACCACAACTAGCGCTAGTACTTGGGGGAAGTTACTCAAGTGAAGGTCAAATTGAGTTTGAATTAAAGAGCCCTTATAAACATGAAAATTTCAACAAAATTTTGGAATTTGAGAAATTATTTTCATAAAATGTAATTTTTGAGGACCAAACTGCAACAAAGCATTCTATGGTTTGGACCAAGGTTACCCCTGATATACAGAATGACTGAACTAGTTTTTCTTCCTCTTACCACCCACTTGTCCATATTCAATTGTCCAACCAATAACCAATAATCACTAATCACCAGCAGCAAAGCACCAAAAACAAAGCATCTCTCTCTATATTTTATTGGCTTTTGCTTCCTTTTGGCGCATTCAGCCAAAAAACAAAGCATCAAATGCCACAAAAAATGTGTCATGTGTAGGTGTGGATCAAAGAGAGTAAACGTTATCTGAATAGGAGAGTCTATTCCCCATAAGACAATGGTGACACTAATATAAAGGGATGAAAGATCATTTGTGAGTCATAGTGACGTATATGGTCATGTCATGACTACCATTCTCTCTGGACAGTGGCGGACTAGCGTACTCCGCACTCTGGTATCTGAGAGTTACAGGCCCTTGAATGTATATTGGACCACTCTGTATGTTACGTGGGCATCCTGTACTCTTGTCCATGTACGTCACTATGACGGGTTAATGTTACAAGATGCTGATTGGCTAGAGCTTATTAGTACCTCCTATTCAGATAATGTTTACTCTCTTTGGGTGTAGATAACATTTAAACGTCCAATGTGTCAGTAGCAGAGAACATCTATTTACCACGGGGTCCACGAAAACAAAACACAAAACAATTTTTCATTGGCGTCCCACTCTGCCAAACTACACAATATCAACAGCATTGTCAATTGCAGGAATTACTCTCAAAATCCTCACAAAAACTAGTAAATCCTTGCAAAATCCTCACAAAATGCCATTACTTGCACTTTTACTGCAAGTCCATGAAAATACTTGGAAATACAGTAATTACTCGCAAATTGGCATCACTGGCCCTGACAAATCCGGCTTCAGTCATTGTATTTATTTTCCGGGAGGTTTACAGTAACTTAATAATGAAAAGAAAATAGCCAAACACTTACAAAACTTGAATAGACCGACCAACGACAAAACAAGAACACGGAAATAAATTTTGTTGACATGGACTTTGACGTCATAATAAGGTCCGACCAATCGCGTTGCGTTTTACATAATTTAAATTTGCTGGTCAATTTTCTTATTTAAAAATATGGATTATTTAAAACTTTTGAAAGATACGGTTTAATGAAACAACTTATAATGATGTAGTAACAAAGTAGATGGTGAAACAAAATTCAAGAGATTTTGTGGTACATGCATATGACCTATTCACAAAGTCGCAACCTGATGTTGGTACGGTTTCTTCCTGTCATTTTAATATTTTCACGGGTTCCATTTTGATGGCAGCAATTTCACGTTCGCATAAATTGTGAAAAAATATGTTGCTTAAGGATGTTACCTTTTCCAACTAAGGACAAAATGTATGGCCGAAAAAAGGGAAAAACACCCTTACCATTGGGTTTTACTGATCTAACAATTTCTCATTCCATTTTTCAAGGTTAACCATACTATAAAGTTGGCGAGTTCAAGTTTTTCTCATTGTTACCAGGTAGGATTATCTAACATTATTTTTAGCCATGTAATTATTAATGTTCTGCTGAAGATGGGTACTTAAGCACCCGAAATGCATCCAGATTCTTATTTTGTGGATAAGACTTTGAGATACTTCCCCACTCCCCTACAAATTCTACAATATTCACTTTGAGTAACAATGGACTGCTTTCGCCAAACAAATTATTTCATAGTAAATAATAGCATGAATTTGCCGAATATTAGCTGCAGCCAGAATCATATTGACACTAATGTGAATACCTATAAAATCTTATATAGGCCTTTTCATTAAGATGATTTTTTAAGGCGCATGCGCTCGTTTTAAGACCCAAAGTCTGATTGGCTATTGGGAAAGTGAATAGCCATTGGTTAGTTTTGAAATAACAATTTGAGATTGGCTTAGTTCAAAATTAGCGGTATTTTCACATTATGTCAACAGTCAACTTCATGACAAATGCACCTGCATGGCGTTCGTAACTTTCTTTGTAGGTTAAGTACTTATTACCTATTTTATACCACCAAAAACCTTTCATTCGTAGATAAAATAATGTACACGAATATTTTCTAATGGTGAGTTTTCTTCTCCATGTAAATTCAAGTCAACTATCCATAGGAAAACTCGAAAATATTTTATTTTCTTAAAAAAAAAAGCGGTCAATGCCGTTGGGTCTGACAGGTAAACAAAATTAGTCATTTATCATCTAAATGAAAAAGCCTATTGACACTGGTGCTAATATGACATTCATTTTGACATTCAAAACGTAAACAAAGAGTCGGTTATATTGAAACGAGATTTCAAAATAGCTATTTTTTAATTTTGAAAATTCTGACATACTTATATCTAGAATCTTAAAATTCTGAAAAGCAATTCCAAATTCTGACATACATCACATCACAGAATTCTGAGATACAAGTCTGAATTCTGAGATACACATATTATACTAATGCCGGTTTTTTTGTCATATGTATCGTATCTATTTGACAGAACTTTCGATGAGCTTCACATCATATGGGGTTTCGTGAATTGAAACATTATCGTTCAGCCATTAAATTGAAGGAAAAGATTTTTTGTCATTTTGAAGATCCTGTATAATCAAAATGTATGTGAAATAACTGGTTCCTCTTTATTTCGGTCACAAGGGACATATAAACCTTTTAGACTACAATATGGCCATGATTTTGAAATGCATTGTTCGATATAGAAATCATAGGTATTGTATTCATCAGGTCGAAAGAAATGATCCTATAATCGACCTTTCCGCTCAGTGCAAGAACGAACTCATCGGAGACTTAAAGACATTTAACATTGGCAACGCTGGAATTGGCAACATCGCAATATCTGTGCGCCATGACCTAAAAGTTATTTTCGTCAGTCTGTCGATAGGCTGTGGGTGGACTCGCCTACGGTTTTAACTGTAGATTTACAGTTTTTTGGAAATCTTCCCAGTTTTTAGTTTAGGCCTCCAAATCTATAGTTTTTTATTTAAGATGCTAGCCAGTGCTGCCGTTTTGAGTACAATTGTACTTTTTTAGTACAATTCACACCGATTTGATACGCTAGTACAATTTCATGAGTTTTGGTATAGATTCAGTTTTCCTATGAATAATAATTTGAGTTTTCCTCCAGTCAGAATATTACGTTCGCTGGATATTCGTATTCTGACACAAATTTAACGTCGCTGTGTTTTCCGTTCTTCCGTCCTTCCCCAGGTTACAGGTCGAATCTGTGATCTGTCCGTCGACGGTTGATTGTAATATAAGTAATAATTTGGCAATTTATACTTGAGCATATTTTATATTTACTTCAAAATGAGTTTGGATAAGTAAGTGTAATGATTAATTTTGTTTGGAAATATGATCAGGATGTTCATAAAATCATCTGCGACTGTAAGATACACTTTAGTGACTATCTTCCATCGTTCAAGATAACCTCTTCGTTTATCATTTGATACCTTATGTTATTATTTGTGTTCTGTGAAGTTTTTTCTTATTTTTGTTATACATTTGTTTTCAGTGATAAATGTCGTGTTATTAGTTCATTCCTCATACTAGGCGGGAAACATGTAAACTGATATTCATAGAAATTCCATCGACTCCCATAGCAGGAAAATATATAAAGCGTATTGGCGATTGGCGACACAAAGATTCTTACGTGCCTTTCTAGAGTTTGTAGCAGCGAGGTTAAGAGCGAATGATACGACATTTGACGGATTCGGTTACTGTTTTCTGATTGGCTGGTGAATGAAAAGTTCTTACTCGGCAACAATTTTTAATTTGTTGTCGTTCTGATATTAGGCAACTTGAAAATTAGCCGACAAAGTCATCGTTGATCAGTGCGATTCCTTTGATTTTCAATGTTGCCAACATGATATGAAGTGAATGAGTGCTCTCTCTCACTCATCTGTAACTATGCGGAGTCCAGAAATTACAAATTATTTTTTTCAAAGGCAATCGCAGAAGAATAGAAACAGTTCCATTCGATTTAGTACATGTTCTCCTTTAAATCTAGTACAAACTGTCGTTTACGAAACGGCAGCACTGGCTGGCACCATTTATTTTATTTGTTGGGTAGTTCCATAGAATTGTAATTATAATATACTGACTAGAATGCGTTTCAAGCTGCGCGAAATGTTCCATGCATGTGGCCGCCATTGTTGTTTATGCCTCCTCGCAGTAGCGGAACAATTCCAGTGGCATTGCTTGTAATGGAAAATAGGGTATATCATAATGAAACGTTTTTCTTTAATAAATGATGCATCAAGGTACAGAGAATTGTGAATATAAATGTTATATACCTATGTAAAAAATCTTTACTCTTCCACCCATCTATTATATGAAGATATATGAGACATGTTTTACATATCCTTATAATTGAATAGGTATTTCTATCAAGATTTTTCATTGCACTATTACACCAATATTTGTAAAATGAGAAAGTTATAAGGTCACATTTGATGTGGGTGCCAGATCATAGGGGGTTCAGAGATAACAAAGAAACAGATTGCCTCGCCAAAGAATAACAAACACACAATTTCCTGACTCAGAAACCTTCTGTGGAATCTCTCAAGCCCATAAGAGAGAAGAGTTTCGAAGCTGGGAAGCATGAAATGGAATCGCACTGGAATAAAGTGCCAGGATAAAGACAATAAGCGAAAAGGCTAGTGAGCCTATCGCCCAAGAAAGTTGAACAGCTTCTCGAGTTGGACAAGAAATACTTGAAATTGGTAACGGGACTCTCACTGGACACTGCCCTCTGAGGTATATTTCTAACATTGTTTTTATCCATTTTTCAACCGACGAAACCAAAAAGGAGGAGGTTCTCTAGTCGACGCGTATATTTTTTTATGTATGACCACGCATAACTTTTTACAGAGGAGTCCGATTCCGATGATTATTTTTTCATTGGATAGGGCATACTCCGAAGTTGGTCCCATTTGAATTTGAAAAAAATCCACTCCTAAGGGTAGCAAAATGAAAAATATTTATCGTTCACCCTCTGAATTTTGATCCGTTAACCGATTCTATCAGGCATAACTTTGTACTGGGTTTTCCGATTTGTATGATTTTTTTTAATTACCCAGGGTATACCTCATAGTTGATCATATTTGGGTTCGGAATGAATTAATCCACCCCTATGAGTAGAAAAATAGGGGATGATTGATTTTTCACTTGTGAACATTGGCACACATATGTAGTTGACATTTTTTAATTTGATTTAAGCGTGTCTGAGCTACATCATGTGAAAATATCTCTATATTAAGTATTAACAATACATATATATATATATATATATATATACATACATATATACATACACATATATATATACATTGACATTGGCAGATCGCTATTGTCATTATTTTTGTTCTCTACATCTACATCCGTCACAATAATAACATTCTATGGAAGGCTGGAATTATATACAAAGGGATGAAATGAACTTACCAGAACTATCAAAAATAATTTATATTATATAACAATGAATAGTTGAAGTAGATAATCGTATCATTTAACTGTTATTAGTTGAAGTAAGGTGGGTAAGTAAGTATTGTGGAATTAATCAAAAGTTAAGTAGTTAGTAATTAGTATATTTCAGCCAAAAAATTGAAAATAAAACTTTAACAAATTAAACCGACGAAAACGGACTGAAAATCAAAAATAAAATAAACTTCCTTAGACTTGATAACTAAGCTCCTAAACTAGATGTAAGTAACTAATTTCGAGTCGGCGCCAAACGAATAATCAACGAAGATCATTGAATTACTTCAAAATTATCAGAATGTCACGTCATCCGATGCCATCATTTTACGCTTTACCTAGCTGTTTGTTTGCGCCGACTCAAAATTAGTTACTTACATTAGTTTAGGAGCATTAGTTATTAGGACTAGGGAGGTTTATTTTATTTTTTGCTTTTCAGTTCCGTTTTTCGTCGGTTTAATTTTTTGTTAAAAAGTTTTTATATTAGTGATCTTTGCCTCTCGACTATACTATACTATATATTTTCATTGTTTGAAAATATTTTTTGCCATTTGTTCAATTCTGTATTGTTGACGCTTCAAAATGTATCATTGAAACTGTTTTGAAAATGCCTCATCTGAAAGGAAAGGTTGAAATTTTAATTATGATTGGTGTTGGCGATATGATGCGGACTCAACAAGAGGTATGCAGATTATTCCATGGAGTGCACCCAGATAGTGAACCTATTTCACAATCTACTGTAAGTAGAATAGAGCAAATACAGAGAATTAGGACACGTGAGGGATGCACCAAACCAAGGTAGACCTACAGTTAATGAAAATAATCAACAAGACGAGACGTAATTTTGTCGGCATCTGGATTTCTTACAAAATACATTAATTCCTGATTTGACCCAGCTTTTCCTGATATTCAAATAGCCAATAATTTTAGACCGCAGAAGGCGTACCGCAACATTTTGATGCAACTTTGGTAGTGTATCCAGTAGCTGCATAACTAGGTAATTTCATATAATAATTCTTAATACGTTTATTCTTCATTTCGTTTTTTGTAAAAACACAGTATCATATAACTTTCTAATAAAATTTTGAAAACACCTTTTCTATTGTTTGTTGCCCACCCTCTACCAATTTGACGCAGCTTGTGTTATATTTTTGGAATCAGCTCAGCAAGTTAACTCATGAATAAAAAAAATGAGGGTGTTCATTTAATAAAACCACCGCTGATGACTCGAAGGTAGATCACCCTGTATATTGGATTATTATTCAAAAAAACAGTAAATTAAAATAAAAAATCGACCTGTTTCGGGAATTTTTAATGATATTGTTTATTTAGCTGATAATGAATGTTTGCGTTACTTTATGGACACACTGAAAAGGCGATATGTATAAATACATGGCCACATATATACCACATGGCCACATATATACCTACTACTACAAACTGATGTAACACTTCATTAAATATAACATTTTCAATTTATCCACTATGATCACTATAACGAAAAAGACAACAAAGTACAAAGACACATCCAAACCGAACACAAAGAAATTAAAGAAAATTGGAATGATTTGGCAACGCTTATAAGTGCCAACCGACAACGCCGTTATGTTTACAAATAGATGATATAAATACTACCGTTATACGTTCAGTTGATTATCTTCGTCGCACGCATGTAATATGCTTATGAAGTCATACTTTTCTTCATTGTTTGGTGTCCTCCTTACCTATCGCATAAGGGTGCCACGAAATTCGGGTGCACTTTAGACTAAAGCGCGTTCTAGTCAGTATATTATAATTACAATTCTATGGGTAGTTCGTACACTATGCAAACCAGGTTAACTATTGTATGACGTCACGGTAGACTTCGGTTTAACTTGTGAAGGTTGACAGATGATAGATTTGGTTTTGTTGTTGAGGGTTAAAAAATTTGATTACGGCGTTGATTAATATTTCGTTATCTTCTCTTTAAGTCTGTATCTTCCAGTACTTGAAAATACAATGAAAATGAATGTGGCAAATTTGTTAGTACTGGAATTTATAGAAGATATTCAGATTTCACCATATCCTTCTTTAGTGGCCATCAATTCATCGGGAGTAAATTTTATCAATATCTGGTATCTGGATTATGCAAATCATGGATGATGATGAACATTTCAGAATGCTCATTGTAGATGATGACTGAATTCAGAAATATTTGGACCATGATTTTTATATGCTGTTCCGAATGAAAAAGAGTACATTGTACATTCTACAACTCGAAAGAATTAATTAGCAGAGATTATAAGGTACAGAAATACTCGGGAGGTTGAAGCAATCCCTTAACTCTAGAAAAAATGTTATTGATATTATTTTTTTCAATATACTTTTAAACTGAGATGGGACCTTTATCCTTATCATTCCATATAGATAAACAGAAAACCTAACCTTCAACAAGATAACTATTCTGTCAAACTATCTCAGTGAGCTGGTTTGTGTGGTTGGTTAACTATTAGGTCATAGTTAGGAATACACTTCGAGGAATATTGACAGGTCAACTTATTGCTAACCCGGTTTGTTTGGTTAATTTCGAAGAAAAATTTCTTATCTCAGCTTCAGCAAAATCTACTACTACCGGACTGGACTACGTAATTGTCAATCGATTTAATAGAGGCGTTAGCGGATAGAGTAAGTAGATCATTCCATCTTTCATCGTTCGGTCGAAGTTCGAAGTCTGTTTTATTAACACTTAACAACCGACCATCGGGCCACGGACATTCTGTTGTTTGTTTCTCGGGAATCCCCGGCCCCTGCGTGATCGAGCTGTGACTGTTATTTGTTTAGATTTTTGTTCAATCGATTGTTGTTGTGAGTATTTTGTGTTACTAGACTTGATAACGGAAACAGTTACGATTATGATTATAATGATTGTTATACATTGTTTTATTTCCAAGTTTACGTCGTTAATATGATTAAAAGTTTGATGGTCACATTATTTTTTTGTTTAAAATACCTTCCCCATGTGTGTTATTTATTACTACCATTAAATAAATCAAAAAGAGAAAAAGCGTTGGATTTACCGTTTTTTAATTAATATTTACAGTTTTCTGCAGTTTTTTTAAGCATGCATGTAGTTTTACCCTGAGATAGGGTTGGCAACACTGATTCCCGCTCAATAATATACTTTGGTCAAAGAGTAGAGTAACAAGATAAATCACTAACCCTATTCATGAATGAAATAGTAAAATCGTTTCAAAATCCTCCAAATGCTGTCACTTTTGATTTCATTCATAAAATCAGAGTTTGGTTTAGATTGGGTTTAGCCAATTAGGAGTCAGGAAAACCTGTCATGTGACATTAAGTGTCGGGGATCGTACACGAGGAAACGCTTCGGACCTTCGGGTGTTTTCGAAAAAAATGTAGGAAATATCAAGGTCGAATGGGATGAAATATTAAGAGAATATGTTCTCATTTATATAGGCATGAAATTTCAACATTTCATGATTTATAAATGATTGTTTTAGTCTTGAGAATGCATCGAAGAGTTTCACTTATTGACGATGGATATATATGGACTCCATTTTTGTTGGTTAGGTTAGGTCAATTTATTTATATTGAATTATGAAATTCTCAAAAAGGTTTGGATCACTGAATCTGCAATTGACGATCGAACCAAAAAGGTCTACATTAGATTGTAACTATTAAAACTTCGGTTTCAGATAAATTCATTATTACATTTTTTATGGTTCTTGCTGAGTTCTTCATGACAAGCTATCTATTCCATGGATAGGTACCTACTTCGCTAGGATTGACGAAAATGTGATGAAAACAGGTTATTGTTGAGTGTAGTGATTTATATACTAGACAAGTTAATCCATACACAAAAAATCCCATAAAGGACTGTGATTTTGTCACTATGACAGCGGCAAAACTTTGCCCTAAGTTTTCCAGGGACAAAACGGAACCTTACTTTTAAAACGGTCTAATTCTAGTATGTCTAGCAGAGTTGCTAAAGATCTAAAACTCAATGAATAATTTCAATAAATAAATTCGCTTTCTGAAAAATCTATATTCTAGTCTGAATGAAGTGAGCGATGTTCTGTGATATATCTGAAGCTTTTGACTGTTACGTAAGCTTCATCTCTACAGCTTCAGAGGACGAAGCTTCAATTGGTTCGAGTCCTATCTGAGTGAAAGAAACCAAATTGTGAAAACTGATAGTGTCTCAGCTTTTGGGCAAATTGAGAGATGTTCACTATTTTGGCAGAACACACGACTATCTTCTTGCAAGAACTCCAATTATCTTCGTAGTAAAATGACTAGTATATGTATGAATTAATTTGTATCTTCTCTGAACTACCTTTCATTTGTCCATGAGATGACAATCTTCTGACTATAAGTATATTTTATTTGGAGATGGAAAATTCTAAATATAGTGGATATTTTTTTCTAAAGAGCCATGGAATCCTCTGTGATGGTTCGGAATTCACTAGCCAAAGTCAAGATATCTTCATAGAATGAAAAGTCCACGCTTACTTGTGAAATTCATGTGTTTATTAAAAAGTTATAAGTATACTAATAATAGTCATCAGCCTTATCGATCTTGACAGTGGGCCTTGTTCTTCCGACCAACTTCTTGGTTTAGATCCCCCTCCTCCGATTATCTCATGCGGGTATCACTGAAAAATAAAAGAAGAACTGATTTAGATTGTTCTCTCTACTCGCGTTTGTTAGTAGGGCTCACCTTTTACAGATAAGTCATTCTAAGATAGCTGGAAGCAGCCTAGACTGTCGCAGACCATGATTCATCGATTTCTCAACGTCATCAACATATTTTATGATATCTACAATAAACTCTGATTTTGTTTAGGTTGTTAGTTGTTAGAGAGGTAATAGTCCGGCGAAGATGGGCAGTGAATAGCTTGGTAATAATTTGTATCGGAAAGTTTAATGAAACAATGTCATCGGGGAAATTTTCCAAAGCCCTCAATTTTCAAGTCAATTCATCGACTAGAGACATCAGTCCACTTTCCTACCTTTTCTTCTTCCTTCGTGGAAGTTTCCAAGATTCCAAAAAGGCCGTTTACGAAGAAATCACTTTGGAAAAATCACCAGTTCTTCAAGAAAAATCGGGCAGTCATCTGATTTTTGACAGACATGTAAACATTGTAGAAAATTTCAAGGATTTCATCTTATTTTCGCGCCAACTGTTCTGTGAGGGATCTTGTTCGTAGAACAATAATCTTTGCTTTGGTGATACGGACTATACGTTTAAACGTGACCCTATTATATGCCTGGATACGCCCACATGCTGACGTCAGAACATTCGTAATTCGTAACACTCCGTGTTATTGTCAAATGTGAGAAATTAGGTTATTTGTAACTGTTGAAGTAGTATTTATATATTTGTGCAAAGTTTTACCGACAATAAGTGTTTGTAGTAGTTGTAGCTGGTAAGAAGAAGGAGGCATTGTGAGTAAATTGTATTTGCAATGTCGGGTGCAAATTGGCGCGAGCCTATAAGAATGTCCTGACGTCAGCATGTGGGCATTTTTTGAACTTGAGAAAGACTTGCGCAATCCAGAATATATTATAGTATTCAGTTATTTTGTTCTATAGTTCTACATGTAATAAATATGTACCTACCAATCGACTATTTTACTCTTGACTTCGAATCATCTTAAACCGGGCTACTGCAATCGCCTCTTATTCTGGTGAAGAGGTTATATGCACAGTGGCAGTGACAGTTGCGGGTAGTATCTTAGTTTGCATTGTACTTTGGTGTTGAAGTGACATGCACGCCCATGGCTATAACGGAGCATTAATAGAATGAACCGGAGTGGTTGACAGGTTGCGCCGACTTTCGTCAGAATAAAAGGCGATTGCAGTACCTAGCTCTCCTTTTGGGCTGCGGCGCTTCACGTTAAACTCCTTCCCCATGTTCCAAGTCCATAGACAGGGTTTATCAGTTTGATGATGAACTGTGTTCACAAAAATTGTGAAAAATTCGGAAATTCTATGAATAGAGATCTGCAGAAGCAAATTTCCATTTCTCAAATTTGAACCCCTTGAAAGTTTAACAGATATATATATGGCATATAGCCAGGAAAATAGTTGTTTTCTATTGAATATACAGAATATGAATTCTTATTTTCTTCACATCGTACCTATTCAAGATCTGAGAGAGAATACAGAGTATTTCTTTATATTTTTTCATATTCTTTAATTTTTTCAATTTCATATTAGGTATAGTAGATATCTGAGAATATACCTTATCAAAACGTTTAGATGGTGTGTTGAAAAAAAAACATCAATTATAGCTTGTTCTTCAATTTCACGGCTAAATATATATAAATACACTAAAACCATATGAGAAGCCCATCATACGTATCATCGAATTATAGTGTGAAATGATACAGAGTGTTTAATTTGAAAAGAAGCAGTTACGAGCATTTAAAATTCGAGAAAGTCCAGAGAAAGTATTATTCATACCACCCCGTGATATTAACTATCTTGAATTCTTGAAATTATAAGTAGTAGACTAATTTTCAAAGATGTCCTTTTGGTGGAAAACCGCCTTTTAGATGTGTTGAAAAATTTAAATCTTCAAATATCATTCTTTTCGGGGACGTATATATAGGTATATACTTCATACATATATACTGGTCTCACCATACAGGGTGTGAAAATTCTGAAATCGAAAGATCCAACCAAGATCTGTAGAGCAAATTTCCATTGTTCAATTTTGAACCTTTTGAAAAAGAATGCGAATTCTCAATTTCACTTGATTTTTATTTCTAGAGTCTTATCGTTGGTATTCAGCAGATGTAATTCAATAATCTGCGTGGCACCGGAAATTTTTTTTGGAAAATATAGCCAGGAAAGTAGTTGTTTTCTTTTTTAAGATTTTATTTCATATATAGTGCATTCGTAAAGAAGTAGCGTATAAATTCAATGAAAACGCTGGAACCCGTCGATTTTTATTTTTATTTTAAAGTTTTTTTTTACGTGAGAATCAAATATGCAGGGTCTTTAAAGAATGACATATGGCAACGTCGATATTTTTTTTAAACATCAACTCCCATTTGTTATTGCAGAGTTATGAAGGGTGCACCTTTTCACCTACAAGTAAATATGGATAAAGGACACATAAGGGAATTCTGAACAAAAATCATCGTCAATATTGAAAATGAAATAAAATTATATCTGAATGAAATACTGGAATTAAGCTCCGTTAATAATTTGACAATTGCCAAGGCGATTATCAAATTCTTTTTGGACGTTGTCGTTGACATCTGCGGTAATGTTTCTATTTTCTTGGTGTATTCGTGCTTTTAAATCTTATAAACTCACTGGTAGAGTCACGCATGCTACTATATATACCCACAAGAAGTAATCGAGGGGAGTTAACTGACATGACTAAGAGATGTCAAAAAAGTGTAAATTTCCGTCTGATTCTTTAGATATGTAATAAAAAATGGAAACCCTTCAAATATCATTCTCTTCGGGGACGTATATATACGTATATGTATATACTTTATACGTATATACTGGTCCCAAAGTGTACGATTCATATATATATATATATATATATATATATATATATTTATATATAAATATATTTATATTTATATAGGGCTAGAAATCACGCTATTTTGATAGCGATAAACTGGGGAATAAAGGAAGATAAGAAACGAAGAATTACAATAATAACAGACTCAGAGAGGGCAATAGATAGGATACATAAACATACTGACAGAGACAGTCTGACGAATATAATTGGAGAAAAATCATGGACAGAAAACGACTGGAATAAATAATAACAATCAAAATTAAAACCGAAGAGAATAGGGAGGGGATTGGAAAGGCGGACGCTGAGGCAACCAAACACTCTTAGGATGAAAGAATAGAACACTACCCAGGAACAAAACAAGGATTGGGAAAGTTGAAACGAGAGAGAAGAAGAAGAGTGGCAAACATTTTGGGAAGTCACAAGCCAGGGAAGGAATCTATATGGAACTATTAGAAAAGTGGAGTGGGATTTATTAAAACTAACTTGGAGGACAACACAACTACTAACAGGCCATGGGCACTCACAAACATACTACAATAGGATCAAATTGAAACAGACGGAAGAAAAATATGTGGTGGGGGGGTATATATATGTGGAGGAGGGGGAGCTGACGAAAACACGTAGACATGTATCTAAGGATAGAAGCAAGACAAGAAATGATAACAAAACTGGGAACTTTGAATATAACATACCCCCCAATAATAGCGGACTGGCTACATGGGAAGTCAAAGGAGGGAAAACAACAGGAGGGACATATATATCTATATATATATATATATATATATATATATATATATATATATATATATATATATATGAACTGGGGAATGAAGAAAGATAAGAAACGAAGGATTACAATAATAACAGATTCAGAGAGGGCAAAATATAGGATACATAAACATACAGATATGATATCTGTTACACTTTTGAATAGGTTCTTGAGTTATTGATTTCCTCATGAAAATGCTAGGTACAATTGGAAACCAAATAACATCGAAATGTATAGAAATCATCCCTTCGAATTCTGACCAAGCATAAAAGAGGTTTCTCAATATTATACAGAATGTTCAAAAATCATTGTCACTTTTTTATAATTTCGGACAAAGATAACTTTGTTGTTACAAATTTGTATTTTTGGTATTCTTTTGGTCTGAACAATATAAAATTCAATTATCTTCCATTTCATATTGGGTTTCCCCATACCTAACCTGAATAGTTTTTCAGATATTGGCTTTTTCAAATAGTAGTTCTTGTTTCAATGCAATCTTTGAATCGAAATAGCTTTGAAAAGACATTTATTCAATTCGTTGAAAGAATAATTATTGACAGTCATTGTGTTTTACGTTATTCGAAACATTCACTGAATTATTAGCGTCGAAAATGAAAACTTATCCCATTCAAGAGCGGATAGATATGATTTTAGCGATTGGTTAGTGTTCAGAGAATTGCCTTGTGGCGCCGAGGGTGTATGCCCAAAAATATCCAGACTGGAATCATCCAAACAAGTTGGTTTTCAAACGATTGCTACATCAATTTCGTAGGACTGGAAGTGTAGCTTATAGAGAGGCAAAAAGATCAAAACCCATCATTGGAAATGAGGAAAATTAATCTCTTATTGAGGGAGCAATAAAAAAAAATCCTCATACGAGTCAACGTGAGATCGAGAAAGATACAGGGATAAGCAGACGGATCATTTCTAGGGTAATACAAAAATAAAAATTTCACCCGTTCCATATTCAGATGCACCAGGAATTATATGAAATAGACTTCCATCGACGAATCGAGTTTTGTCTATGGGTTCTAGACAAGTTTAGTGAGGATGAACATTTTTTGGATTCCATTTTATTTTCTAAAGAATCTACTTTTCATAACAATGGCTCAGTGAACAGACACAACTTCCATTATTATAGTGATGTGAATCCTCATTACTTCCGCACTCTGGATCACCAGAATAGATGGTTTGTTAACGTGTGGGGAGAAATTGTAGGTACACAAGTTATAGGACCATACTTATTTTATGGAAACTTCATTGGTAAAACATTTTTACAATATTTACGAGATGATCTGCCTAAGCTTCTGGAGAATGTGTCGCTGAATATCAGACAACGGATGTGGTTACAATTGGATGGAGCTCCGGCACATTTCAAATTCGGTGTCAGACAGTTTCTGAATATGTGCTTACATATAAATGTATTGGTACGGGAGGAATGCAAAATTGGCAAGCGAGACCACCAGATTTGACTTGCCTCGATTTTTTCCTATGGAGATACTTGGAAAATGAGGTTCACGACACTCCTCCAACCACACTGGACAATATGAAGGAGAGAATAAGGGCTGCTTTTCGAAGAGTGACGCCTCAAATAATATTAAATGTTGAGAAGTTTTTCATAGAGAGAGTGGCTCTTTGTATTCAACAGGATGGTCGTCATTTCGAGCACCTACTTTGAATTGAATACATTTGTGTTTCATATTTTGTTGTTGCTATAATTTTCGAGTTGACGGGTTGGTGGTTAGGAGCCTCGTTAGAATTCCATTAGCTGGTGGAGCACGATATTTTTTAGGGCTGGGCTTAGAAACTGGGGTGGGATAATGGGTTTTCATCTCACACTAGTAAATTTATTCGTAGGGACATAGTTATGTAAACTATCTCAAGCCGGAGCAAACGAACCCCAGTCAGCACTTTTCATGTGTAGGAAGTCGAAATCCCTGATGGAATACATGCGTGAGCTTAGTGGTCTATATGGCAATGTCTTTTTTGGGATATCCGTGAGAATTGTACATATATTCATTGGCACGATTGATTTGATGATTGTGGGTCTGTCTCGACTAGTGACCGGGCCAAGCCTGTCATTTATCAAGATCCTAGCGGCTGCGGCGTGGGTATCCATAGAAAGGTGGTACACATGACAACACACTTTGTGCATTTTTTTTGTTTACCGATCTGCACGACGGAAAAACAAGTGTCAAACGGTGGCGCAATTGATAGATTCAGCCAAGTTCATTGATACCGACTCACCCCTCTCTCTATGATAATTTGGGACATGTTGAGAAGAATTTGTACCAATTAAAATGAAAGTGTGAGTGAAAAAATACCGAGTTAAGGAAACCAGAAAGAACAGATAGATATACTGCTTCATTTCGAAGGTGAGCCCATCCATATTAATTCGCGAATAGACTCTTTGAACCATTGTATTATTTAAAAAAAATATTTGAATATAGTTCAAAAAAGTAGCCGATCAACTAGGTAAAAACAATTTCAAAATCCAACGTACTTCGAGAAGGAACAACTACAAACTATATGAAATTTTAACCGTACAAGTTTCAACAGAGACAGAAAAAAGCTGAAATTTTGCTAAAAAAAAGTGATTCAAAATTTTATTGAGAATTCCGAATATTTGACTGAAATATTATGGAATCCATCCTTTTCTATGGCAGCAGCGTTCAATTGGAAGAATCGAAGGTCGTGGGAAAAAAAGGACAACAGAAAAAGATTGGTAATACAAATAAAGAAAACAGAAAGAAAAAATGTTAGCATTTGGTGCGGAATTTTCGGAAAGGAAATGGTTGGCCCTTTATTCTATGATTATATATCAACAGAAAATACTCATCTCAGAAGTAGGAAATATTATTTCACAGAATTTTTTGGAAGCCGAGCTTGCCAGTATGATCTGGATGTGTTACCAATATCGATAGGAAATAATGGAAGTATTGGATGGCTACATAGGAGTCCAGACTTGACCCCAATGGATCCATTTTTATGGGGATTCCCAAAAGAATTTTGTTATTATTATGACATCTCACATCACCGATGTGGGGAGTGGTCAATGGTTTATGTAACCTGCACGCCCTTCCGAACGGTAGAAGATAGGGTGAACATGTGGTATATTTTTAAAATCAGAAAGAAATATAATCCCAGAAATTCTGTGATATACAGGGTATCCCATTTTTATGACAAATATTTTTTTCCCTGGAATCTGCCCGCTACTGTATTTTTGATAGCATTTTATCAAATTCAGTCATAACCACAAAACTTTCACACTTGATTCTATAGGCAATAATAACGATGATAAGCGGTGGGTGATTGATAGTGATTAACCCGGTAGATGCGGTTTGAAAATTTGAAAGGATAATGTGGTTCACGCTTAGAATAATAGTAAATTATCCTTCACGGTGTCGGGCTCAACAGGAAAGATAGTCCCTGAGTTGTTATAATAAATGTTTTACTCTTGAAAATAAGAGAAGCTTATTCATACATTCCTCCATATATTCTCAATCATCTGTGAGTACATTATGATTTTCAGTGGCCCATTTGACTAGACAATTTCCGGTAAACCCAGGAAAAAACAGTGCAGTCGCCAGTGTTGCTAACTATATCAACTAATTTCACACTGATTTGTTTGATAACACGAACAGGATGTTCATAAAATCAGATGTGGAATCATCTGCGACTAAAAAATGAACTTCAGCCACTAACTTCCATCGTTCAAGATGATCTCTTCACGTTGAAACAGGAAACATTCTCAATTAAATATTAAATAGAAATATTTTTCTGGAAATTGAAAAATCTACAACAATAATGAAGTTACTTTTTGTGATATATAACGTCTGATCAATATTGTGAAAGGTCCCTGGCTCAAAAGAAAATCAAATAACTATATATCTGAATGAAAATGCAAATTTCCACTTTCAGATTTTTCTTTTGAGTTAGGGTCCTCTCATAATATCTATCAGATGTAGTTCAATGTCCAGCGTGGCTTTAACCTGAAAAGTAGTTGCTTTCTGTTAGATATTACAAAAAGTTACTTCATTATTGTCGTAGATTTTTCAAATTCCAAAAAAATATTTCTATTCAATATTCAATTGAGTAATTTTACTTTTCAACATAATTTCACACTCTTCTCATGTCTTATATTTGTCGATGCGGAAAATCTTCCGTAACAATCACATTTCTTCTACATGAACTTCCAAATACTCTCAGTACATATTCAGATAATGCTGTACCGTCTGTGGAACACTCGTTCTGCTACAGAAAAATGGTCTTAAATTCCCAATAATATATATTTCATTATAATATTAACAAACATATCTTTTTGTAATTAGTGATATTTGTCAAATTTCAAAATAAATATTCGTGTTCAAATAGTCGATATGTGTTCTGCAACACAGTCTTGAGGAATGAAACATTTTTATGGCCTATGGAATCCGCCTTCGATAATGTGTGTTCTCTGTAGTGCAACTAATAAACAGAAAATTCAAGAACAATACTTATTTCATTCCTCGACATGGTTTCCTGCGTACTTCCTCTTCTAAGATTTGAGAATGAACAAAAATATATTGAGAACGTTTTTATGAGTGTTGAGGTGCAAACAAATTACTTTGTCCCGTTAGATAGAGTGTGTACCAAATAAATAATCATTTGTGAAAGATGATTCAATTCATCAGTGAATTATCGTATAGATTTCATCGAGGAAATATCATGAGTGCTAGGGGTTGTATAGCCCCAAAATTTCTGAAAATTTCGAGAGCATTTTGCCTGGAAATTTTACTGAGTGCGATTTAAGGTCTTATTATCTGATCAAACCACGAAGGCAGAGCAGAGCGAAATTCATATACTTATGATCAATGAAAAAATAGCAAGAAGGCAACAAACACGCGGTGTTCCCAAGCAGTCACTCATCCAAGTACCAACCGCGCCCGACGTTGTTTGACTTCGCGGGACAGTCTGGTTACATATCCACTACTCCATTATAACATTTCTCAATTTTTTTGAGAATACTGCAATTGATTCATTTGTTGCCTCACTTAGCTGATTTAACGGGCTGAAAAAGTATGGGTATTTGAATTCCACTATCAAATCACTGTATGTAATGAACTCAAGATTCCTCATTCAATCAATTTAGTTATTTATGTTTCCTTGTTGAATTGAATGCGTTGATATATAATTTGGACGGGACAGGCGTGGCACGAGGGGGGGGAGCAATGGATGCAACTTCCCCCCCGGACGCACGACCGAGGCACTTTTTTAAAACAATAAGAAATAAAAATAAATAGACATTAGATATCAGTCTATTCACTAGAGTCGTAATTGACGCTTAACATATTACTACCATAATGAAAAAAAATTAGGTGCGCCGAGTCTGCGCCTCCACAAATTATGTGTGAAAAAGGTACTTCACAGGCTTAACGCAAACCTGACCATTAACTTTGGGAAATGTCATTTATGTCGTCCCACCCTTGAGTTCCTAGACTTTTCAGTTGATAAACGTGGCCTAAGAACGGACCCAGAAGAAGTGTCTGCTGCAGTTGATTATCTTGTACCTAAAGACACTACCCATATCAGGCGTCTCTTGGTCTTGGTAGCTATTATCGTAAATTCTTTCAGAATTTAACTGCTCTCTGCAGCCCACTAACCGATTTTCTTCATGGTAGAGAAAAAGGTCAAGCAATTGTTTGGACTCCTGAAGCTGATAAGGCTTTTCAGGAAATTGAGAACTCTCTCACTAGGGCTCCTGTCCTGGCAAGCCCTGACTTCTCAAAACCCTTCGTTTTGATGTGTGATGCCTCTGATACAGGGGTTGGTTCAGTTTCGTTCCGGAAAGACGATGACAAGGAGCATCCTATCGCTCATGCTAGCAAAACTCTGAATGTCGAAGAAGATACACAGCAACTGGAAAGGAGTTGCTTGCTATTATATTTGGCATTGAAAAATTTAAGAACTATCTTGATGGTCGTCCTTTCACCGCCATCACCGATCATAGTTCGTTCCAGTGGGTTCGTTGCATGGAGAAACCTTTAGCAAGATCAGCACGTAGGTTAGTGAAACTGAATGAGTTTGATTTTAGAATTGTACTTGAGAAAGGGTCTTCCAATGTTGTAGCAGACGCCTTCTTACGTTTTTCTGAAGTCGCATTGTTAGATTTATCTACTTTGAAACCTGATAATTGGTATCATGAAATGATTGGAGATGTTCAGGAACATCCTGAAAGCTATCTCTCTACCAATGTTGAGAATGATGTTTCGAATAAACATGTTCTAATATTGAAAGTAATTTCACAAATTGAAAAATTGTCAGTGGGAATAGACAAGAAATTATTGAAATGTTTCATGACAATGAAACTGCATCTCATTTTGGTCTTTCCAAAACCATGACTCGTATCTTTGAATTATACAATTGGCCCAATATGATTGAGAGTGTTTATCGTTACATCAGAAGATATAAAGTATGTACCGCCAGTAAGTCATCCAATCTGCCTCGGGCAGGTCTGATGGGATCTTATCGAAATATCAACTTTCCAATTCAACTCATTTTTGCAGATCTTCTTGATCCCTATCCCAGTTCGAAGATGGATCAGATTCGGCGGGAATCTCAATGAAAACTTCAAACGATTTCTGCAAAAATTTTGAAATGTTCCTTATCGCAACAGAAGAAGACACCAAGCCTGAAAAAGTGAAAGTGGCAATGTTCTTGGATACAATTAGAAGTGAAGCTGTTGAAATATATGGAACTTTTGAACTCAGCCGACCTGAAGATGAAGTAAAATATACAGTTCTGTGGTGAATGAATTCAAACAACATTGTAGCCAAATCGACATTTTGAACGATAGGAATCAAGGTGTAGATGAATCTTTCGATCAATTTTTGAGTGACCTTGAAAACATTATTCGGTCCTGTGAATATAATCAACAAGAAGATTCCATATAAGTTGACCGAATTATTCTTTCTCCCGCGCACTTGAGAGTACAGACAAGACAGTTCGTTGCGCGCCAATAGGCCAATAGTCAACCAACACGCACGATTCTCTTGTGATTTTGTTGGTAGTTGGTGCATCTATCCCATTGACCATGACATAAAACCGCCGTCTTGCCCTCATGCACATCCATAGGCATAGGTATTCCTATTGATACCGATAAAGTCATTACTAGCTTCTCAATGAAGAGATTGGAGTTTGATATTCAAGTTAAAAATAACTATTATAATTGAAAGGGAAAACATCCTCAATTGAATATTGAATAGGAAGATTTTTCTGAGAATGGAAAAATCTACGACAACAATGAAGTTATTTTTCGTAATATCTAACAGAGAACAACTAATGTTCGACCAAAGCCAACTACATCTCTCAGATATTGTGGAAGAACCCTCACTCAAAAGTACAATTCTGAAAGGAAAAAATTGCATTTTCATTCAGATAGTTATTTGATTTTAAAATCCAGTCTCAATTAAGGACTCAAATAGATGATTGAGGCAAATAAGAATGTTTTCCAGAAAAGAGTAATCAGCAGAAACCATGTGTAACATTGATGCAAGAGTGGCATCGCATTCATTAGTCTTCAATACATTTCTGTCGATGAAAATCTACCCATTTCACGCTGCCACGATCATCGGGAAGTCCGGAAGGATGGAAAAATACTATTTTTAGAAGCAATTTCACTATGCAATGATGGAAAAATGTATGAAAAAGCATTCTAACTGAAGGGACACTTTGAAATCAGTGTTTTTTGACACTCAAACCAGTCATGGGGGATTGATTTGTTTGAAAACATGAACAGGATGTTCATGAAATCATATATGGAGTCATCTACGTCTGAAAGATGAACTTTAGTCACTATCTTCCATCGTTCAAGATAACCTCTTGGGAGGTATTCATGTTGCAAAAAGGAATATTCTTATTATGTATCAGATGTAGTTCAATGTTCAGCTTGGACTTGGATGGTTTCGTATCCCACTATGAAAGATATGCCTCCGTGATTCGTACAAGTTTTCAATAACTTCTGAGGATTGGTCAAACAACTGAGAAAGCGCTTGTGAACAATTTTTAGCCAAGAAAGTTGTTATTTTCTGTTGGCTATTACAAAAAATCACTTTATTATTGTCGTAGACTTTTTAATTTCCAGAAAAATATTTTTCTTCAATATTAAATGAAAAATGTTCCCCTTTCCAACATGAAAACCTCCCAAGAGGTTATCTTGAACGATGATAGATGATAGATGGTGCCTGAAGTTCATCTTCCAGTCGCAGATGATTCCATATCTGATTTAATGAATATTCTGTTTATGTTATCAAACAAAGCAACTATTATAATATTATCGATATTTCTAGCTACCTACAAATCACGTTCGTTCAATTCCTACTGACTCGGAGTTCAAGATGACACAATAAACAATTCCATATAAAATATGGATCATTCCTGTAAAAAAATGTTAATATAACGAATCCTCAGTTTTTATTTTTCAGACTATATCATTAGTTAACAAATCAAACTGTGCGTCGTGTGACAAACCACGTCCGTTCAATGCCTACTGACTTAAAGTTCGAGATGATAAAATAAACAATTCCATATGAAATATGAATCATTTCCCTAGTATGGAACGAATGGAAATATTACGAATCCTCAGTTTTTTATTTCTCAGACTATATCAGACGTTAACAAATCAAAGTGTGCTTCGTGACGACAAATCACGTCCGTTTATTTCCCACTGACTCGGAGTTCGATATGACAAAATAAACAATTTCATATGGAATTATAGATCATTTACATAGTATGAAACGAATGGAACTATTACGAATCCTCAGTCCTCCATTTTTCAGACAATATCATCCGTAAACAAATCAAAGTGTGAGTCGTGAGGACAAATCACGTCGGTTTGATTCTCACTGACTCAGAGTTCGAGATGACAAAATAAAAAAAATTACTATGAAATATGGATCATTCATGTAGTAGGTATGGAACGAATGAAAATATTACGAATCTTCAGTTCTTAATTTTTCAGAGTATATCATTCGTTAATAAATCAAATTGTGCTCCGTGAGGACAAATAACGTCCGGTGAATTCCTACTGACTCGGAGTTCGAGATGACAAAATATACAATTTCATATCGAATATGGATCCTTTCTCTAGTATGAAACGAATGGAAATATAACGAATGCTCAGTTTTTATTTTTAGATATATCAGACGTTAACAAATTAAATTGCTTTTTTTTTTCATTTTTTATTCCATATTTCTAAAGATAGAGCACTATTCAAATTCAACTGTTTTTCCGACAGCAACTGCGCTATTGCTATTTTGGCTATTGGATTGGCTCAAAAATAATGGGGGAAAGAGTGGAGGAAGATTCATTTATTCATCCTTCCACATTTGTGGAGCTTTTGAAAAAAAATTACAAAAATAAATTTTCAATCAGAAATGATTCAATAGTTTTTACAAAGGTAATATTAAGTGCAAATTATACAGAAAACATTTCTACTATGGAATGAAATACTGCAAGAAGAAAGCAACTCCTTCTTATACCAAAAGGATATATCAGAATTCAAACGGTCTCATTAACGGTGCTGCAAAAAGATGCTCTGTTACATAATTTGACAAGAGAATTGCTTTCCTTCGAAAAGAATTAATTCCCCACCAAATTAGCTTGAATATTTATAGCGAAACTTGATTACCAGGAATAAATATGCGGAGTCATATTTTGATTAGACTGAACATCATTTATCATGATTTTTTAATGGAAATGAAGCGTTGAAAAAGCAGTTTATGCCTCGTGGTGGGATGCTATAACTTTTGACGAATTTAATTTTAATGGAAATTTGTAAGATGGCTCCCAGTGAACGTGAAATAACCGGAAACTCTAAACGAAAATTTATTTCGAATTAAAGGGGCACTTTGCGAGGCAACCAAGGAGGTGTTTCTTATGTCATGTACTATAAATGAGAATATAATAGTCTTTTGATAAATTAAGCCCATTGTGAGTACGATTGTGACTTCCTACCAGATAATTTTTCTTCCCAAATGAGCCAAAACATATTGTTGATATCTTTGCCATCTGAATTCAACGTTCAGATGAACTGAATATTTGAAATAACGCCAAAAATGAGAAATCAACACAACAATTCATATTGGAGGAATAAAAAATAATACTAGGAGGTGAGTTCAACAAACCAGAGACAGCACTACTGTAGTCAATGAGAACCTCCGTTCCATATGGAAAAACTTACAATTGATCAAATGATTTGGAAATTTCGAAAGCATTGTCAGCTCAGTACTCAATAACGAATATCCACATCTATCCCACACCATGATTGCCCAAAATGTGGGATTGCCGTGTGGTTTCATCAACACTGTTGTCATTTTGGTAGTATCGCTCAAATAATATGAAAACACTATTTTTAGCTACATAAATCACCACATTAGCTATGTTTGTTGATAATTGAAAGATTCAAAATTGCGTATCCGTCAATATGTACACGCTACTGTCTATCAGTGAGATAACTTTCCAGCAATTCTGTTTTCCTCTGAAACCAATATCTGCTAAACATTCGGGGATGTTTGTGTGGTTGACTGTATCGGAGGCTTTGGCAAACTCAAGCACAAATATTCAGAGTGAGGGTATCTGCTGATCTATTTTAGGAGTGATATCGAGGAATCAAACCTGTGTTGACTCAGCTTGTTGAAATTCAAATTGTTTGAGGGACGGTAGAATATGTTTCTTCAAATAATTACATATTATATCCTCCAATATTTCCTAGGAATAACTCCCACGTGAAACTTTTTTGTTTTTCAAATCCTCAATAATCTGTTCCACTTCTAAGGTGACACTGAATGTGAAGAATGTTGAATTATGCATATTAACACGTTCACGGACACTCTGGTAAACTACGGAGGGCTTCACGTTGCACCTCAATGACTCCAATATTTCAAAAGACATCAACTCTTGAAAGGTACATATGGGTTTCTTATAAAAAAATAGAAAGGAAATGTAGTAAAAAAACGTCTATAAACATCCCCGTCACACTTAAGATATTTTTCTATACATATTGTAACGAACCTAGGCCGGACCTGTCGCCTCATTCATTGCCATCGACAACGATGATATCATCCCCGGAGATATTCGAGAACAATCCAGTCACGCCGCCGCGGATAACAACGGTCAATATTGGAAGCAACTGGAACATGCTGGTTGCCAACCGCCAGAATTGGAAAGATCGAGAATTCTGTAACGGAGATAAATAGGCAGTCTGAAGGAGCCCATACGATCGAGCGATACAGTGGCGTAGTTAGTAATATAAATTAGTTGTAAATTTAAGTGTGAAATAAATTAGTAAAACCAAGTTAAGTTTATCTACGTTACAATTGGTGTCGGAAGCGAGATTTTGGAAATAAACAAGTGATCGTGGAGTGGATAGTCAGAAAAAATAAATTGATACACCTTTTTTCACGCCCAAAATAGACAGTGACCCGGTTTTCGCGAAGTGGACAATTGTGCGTGGGAATATAAACTGATACACTGTTCGCGTGAAACAGACAATAAACTGGTGGCCCATGGAAAAGAATTCGCGAAGTGAATTTTTAACAAACTGATAAACTTTTCGTGTGAAACAGACTGATACCTCGTCAAAGACAAAATGTGTTCAAGAAAAGTGCGCTTTGCGGATTTGAAGGTAGCGGAATTGAAACAGGAATTGGAGGAAAGGGAACTGGAAACAACGGGTAAAAAGCTAGTACTTCAGGAAAGACTTGCAGAAGGGCTTATACAAGGAGGTAGGGACCCCGAGACATTTTCATTCGAAGTTCCCGGAGGTGATTTAAGTTCGGTGATGAATAAACTCGAAGAAACTACCAAATCTTTGAAAGAAGAGCTGCAATAAAATTCGAGGACTTTGGAAGAAAATGCAAGAAGCCTGGAAGAGAAGTTCCTGGAAAACACAGAAGGCCTGAAAAAAGAATTGTGTGGAGTGGCTAATTTTCTAGAAGAAAGAATGGGAACCGTTGAGACAGACATAGATAAAATTAGGGAGCAAATGAACACGGAGGTAGATGAAATCAAAAATGGGGTCGAGGCAGAAATGGACAAAATAAAGGAAACAATCAGTGAGCTGGAAAAACGAATTAACACTGCGCACACCACAGAAATAGTTAACAAAAATTCAATGCAGGACCTGAGTTTCAACTTGGATGAAGTTCGTAAGGGCATACAAGATGTCAGGGTCAGTTCTGGAACAGGGAAGCTTACCATAAAGCCGCCTCAGTTTGACGGAAAAACTCCATGGGCAAATTACCGCCAGCAGTTTGAAGCCGCAGCCAAAGCAAACGGATGGAATGCAGGAGAAAGAGCACTAACACTTGCATTACGTGGAGAAGCGACGAATGTTCTACAAACTCTCACCGCCCAAGAACAGGAGGACTATGATCAGCTGATTAAACATCTAGAATTACGATATGGTCAGGCCCATTTGGAACACGTATACCACTCCCAGCTGGAAAATCGCTGCCAAAAATTGGGCGAATCCTTACAAGAATTCGAAGCTGACATTGCACGCTTGGTTCGTCTCGCATATCCAGCCACACCGGAAAATGTAATGGAGCGATTAGCGGTTCAGGCATTCTTGGATGGACTCCGTGACCAAGAAACCAGACAAACGTTGACACTAGCTCGTCCAACACATCTCGTAGACGCACTGGCACGCGCTTTGGAATTTGAAGCAGCGAAACAATCCTGCAAAAGCCAAAGCAAAGTTCGAAGGATTGAAGAAGACTCACAGGAGCATGCTGACTTGAAAGCTGCCATAAGAAAAGTGATGAAGGAAGTTTTGCCTGAGAAAAGACAAATAAGATGCTGGAATTGTGGCGAAATTGGACATGTGCGTAGCAAATGTCCAACAATCGAAAAATCGACTCCGTTGCAGGAAAACTGAAGAAGGTCGACGAGAAGGGGCAATCGTCGGCCTGTGTCCAGCAAGCCCCTGTTAACAACGCATATGTCGCTATCCTTCAACGACAGAATAAAGGTGTCTTCGTAGACGGTCTCATCAATAATGAGCCTTGCACCATGCTGCTAGATACAGGTGCGACTAGGACAATTCTTGGGCCTTCCTTTATCAGAACACCGGCACGAATTGAACCGACAACTTGGAAGCTACGCACAGCAACAGGAGAGCCAGCTACTGTTTATGGTGAGCTACCGATCGAAATGATTTTAGGCAGCACTAAAGGGAAATATCAGGCACTAGTCGCGGACATCGAAGACGATGCAATCATTGGAATGGACATCATGAACTCCAGAGGGTTTGAGTTGAATTTTAAAGACGGTGTCCTACGTGTCAACGGAGAAGAGCTGGTGCTTCATGGGCAAAGTGAAAAGATGGTCCGTGTCCTGTTGGCTGAAGACGTAAGCGTACCTGAGAGGGCTGAAACCATTCTGGAGGCTCGCCTAGACGGGAGTGCGAGCAGTAGAGACGTGATGATGTTCGAGCCCAAACTTCATGATGAGAAAATTGGACGAGGGATTGCACTAGGGAAGACCTTGTTGCGTGCTGACAAATTTGTGCCAGTAAGGATCATGAATGTCATTTACTTTTCAGTGACCTTGAAGAAAGGAACAATTTTAGGGCACTGCTTGTCAGTTTCATCTGTGATCCGAGGTGTACGAGGTACGATTAGCCAACCCAACAACTTGCCCACAGAACTAGAAAAATTAGTTACCATCTCTTCCAAAGACATAAAACCAGCTCAACAGCCCAAACTAAGAGATTTAGTCAAAAAGTACCAGAACATCTTCGATACCGGACAAGGAAAAGGGGGTCGAACTAATGTGGTCCAGCACAAGATTAATACTGGTGGTGCCCGACCGATCCGGCAATCAGCAAGAAGACTTCTTCTTGCCAAGAAGGAAGAGGCTGACAAAATAGTCAGCGATATGGGAAAAGAAGGAGTTATCGAACCATCTGACAGTCCCTGGTCCTCTCCAGTCGTACTGGCGAAGAAAAAGGATGGATCGACACGCTTTTGTGTGGACTATCGCCAACTTAATAATGTCACGAAGAAGGACAGTTACCCTCTCCCGAGAATAGATGACACCCTAGACACGTTGGCTGGTTCCACGATTTTCTCGACCCTCGATCTGAAGAGTGGATACTGGCAAGTA
Organism: Gonioctena quinquepunctata; assembly: GCA_018342105.1. Classification (NCBI taxonomy): domain Eukaryota; kingdom Metazoa; phylum Arthropoda; class Insecta; order Coleoptera; family Chrysomelidae; genus Gonioctena; species Gonioctena quinquepunctata. The sequence goes on along the minus strand of JAFIRS010000627.1, from coordinate 179,222 downwards.
GAACTGGCTCAGGAAGATCGAGAAAAGACTGCTTTTACCATCGGCTCAGGATTGTGGCAGTTCACCGTTATGCCATTCGGGCTCTATAATGCTCCGGCCACATTCGAAAGATTGATGGAGACAGTGCTGAAGGGACTCTCATGGAACACGTGTCTAGTGTATCTCGACGACATAATTGTGGTCAGCAGATCGTTCGAGGACCACGTGAAAAACTTGGAGGAAGTATTCCTGCGACTGAGGAACTCCGGAGCCCTAAGAAATGCCATCTGTTCCAAAAAGAAGTACGATACCTCGGCCACGTTGTCTCTGGGGAAGGAGTAGCAGTGGATGACCAGAAGATCAAAGCTGTTAAGGATTGGCCCATCCCAAAAGACATTCACCAATTACGAAGTTTCCTTGGTTTATGCACATACTATCGCCGATATGTGCTGGGATTCGCCAATATCGCTAAACCACTGACCAGGCTCACGGAAGGCCAAACAAAGTTCTAGTGGTCCGAAGAATGTCAAGACTCATTCAGGAAGCTAAAAGGAGCTTTGATCAACGCACCTATACTGAGGTACCCCCTACCCAAAGGGAAATTAATTTTGGATACGGACGCCAGCAACGTGGGACTTGGAGCTGTCCTATCTCAGATCCAGGAGGGACAGGAGAAGGTCATTGGTTATTTCAGCAAGACGCTTAGCAATTACTGAGCGCAATTAGCTGTGTCACCAGGCGAGAGCTGTTAGCTGATGTAAAGGGAGTGGAGCACTTCTACAAGTACGTGTATGGAAGAAGATTCCTGTTGAGAACTGACCATGCAGCTCTCAAATGGCTATTACAGTTCAAAAATCCTGAAGGTCAAGTAGCACGTTGGATCGAGAGACTCCAAGAATTCGATTTCGAGATCGAACATCAAGCCGGAACTAGCCATAAGAATGCAGATGCCTTGTCGCGAAGACCATGTCCAGATGATTGCTCACATTGCCGACGAGCAGAAGAGAAAGAAGCAACACTTTGTAGAACCACGGCAATGGATGACAACTTGAATGACAGCAAGATCCAGAAAGACCAAGAGAAAGACCCCGACCTTGGCTTAGTCGTCAGCTGGAAGAAGGGCAATCGAAGACCATCATGGCAGGAAGTCGCAGGTTACTCGCTGGCTGTTAAGTCCTATTGGGCACAATGGAACTCTCTTATTCTGGACAATGGGATCCTGAAACGTGTGTTGGAGGCCAAGATTGGTGGGGAAGACAGACGCCAAATAATTGTTCCCAGGAACAAAAGAGAGGAAGTGCTGCGGGAAATCCATGATGGAGTCGCTGGAGGACATCTGGGAGTGACGAAGACCCTGCAGAAAGTGGGGCAACGGTTTTACTGGGCTAATTGTCAAGCTGACGTCCAGGACTGGTGCAGAAAGTGCGCTGTATGCGCTGCTAGCAATGGACCTCGAATACGACCCAAGGCCCCGATGCGTCAGTACAACGTAGGCAGCCCGTTCGAAAGAATCGCCATTGACATCCCCGGCCCGTTTCCCGTATCCGACCACGGGAATAAATACATCCTTGTGGCAATGGACTACTTCAGTAAGTGGGCGGAAGCCTATGCCCTGCCCAACCAGGAAGCCATCACCGTCGCCGACGTCTTGGTGAAAGAGTGGAAATGTCGATTCGGTATTCCAATGGAGCTGCACTCGGATCAAGGCAGAAATTTCGAATCCAACCTGTTCCAAGGAATATGTCTACTGCTGAACATCCGCAAGACAAGAACCACGGCCCTACTTCCGCAGTCCGATGGAATGGTGGAACGGATGAACAGGACGATCAACCGCCACTTGTCCAAGGTTGTCTCTGACCATCAAAGAGACTGGGAGCAGTATCTTCATTCGTTCCTGATGGCCTATCGATCCGCGGTAACGAGTCGACCGGTCAAACTCCTTCCAGTATCATAATGGGCCGAGAACTGCGACTGCCTTGTGACCTGAAGTTTGGGATACCGCCAGGACAAGACACTGCGGGAGAGGACTACGTCAGCAAACTACGGCAGAGAATGGACGACATCCACAAACGAGTCCGGTTGAACATCCAGAGTGCCAGCGATAAAATGGTGAAGACCTATGACATCAAGGCCGACGCTGGAGGATTTAAGGTTGATGACCTGGTTTGGCTGTACAACCCCAAACGTCGTCGTGGACTATCACCAAAGTTGCGGAACTCGTGGGAAGGCCCGTATAAAATCGTGAAAAGGATAAACGACCTTGTGTACCGAATCCGGTAGCCACCCCGAGGAAAACCAAGGGTCGTTCATTTCAACAGGTTGGCCCCTTACGCTGGAAACCATGACCAAGTTCACACTCTCAGGCCACCGGAGGATGATATGACGTTCGAGAAGTTCATGTCCTTGTATTCAAACGGGCAGAAAGTTGTACATGGGGTTACTAGAGAGGAGTCACGAGACATTTTCGAGGTGCCTGCTGACTACGCACTAGCGCACTGTGTGGCAGAAGATCTTCGAATGTCCAGGGGCATCGCCGTAGAGTTCTCCAAGAAATTTGGTCAACTCCAAACACTGCGGGAGCAGAATCCAGAAGTTAGTGGGGTGCTACAGTTGAAGATAGGCCAGAGAAACATCTACCACCTAGTAACCAAGAGGCATTCCCAAGATAAACCGTCCTATGGAGATGTCTGGAAGAGTCCCACCAAACTGAGAGATACTATGGTGGACCAGAATCTGGTGGATCTAGCAATTCCAAAATTGTCCTGTGGTATTGATGGGTTGGACTGGAGAGTCATAAGAAGTATGCTGGAGGCGATATTCAGATCCAGCGGCGTCAAAATTTTGGTTTGCTGTCACCCTCTTCCACGACCGATCATGAAGACCGTGGAGTGTTACTTCCATCGAATTTCACGGTGCAGATATGGGGAGTCATGCAGATATCGTCACACTCCAAGGATGACATTTCGGGACGAAATGTCTTTAAGAAGGGGGCAATGTAACGAACCTAGGCCGGACCTGTCGCCTTATTCGTTGCCATCAACAACGATGATGTCATCCCCGGAGATATCCGAGAACACTCCAGTCGCGCCGCCGCGGATAACAACGGTCAATATTGGAAGCAACTGGAACATGCTGGTTGCCAACCGCCAGAATTGGAAAGATCGAGAATTCTGTAACGGAGATGAATAGGCAGCACTCAAGAGGGCAGGATAGTCCGAACGAGCCCATACGATCAAGCGATACAGTGGCGTAGTTAGTAATATAAATTGGTTGTAAATTCAAGTGTGAAATGAATTAGTAAAACCAACTTAAGTTTATTTACGTTACAATATTATGACATGGGACGTCAATATCCGTCATGTTGGAATGTTATAATGATAGTATATTACTCTACCAATTTCAAAACGAGAACAGTTTTATTGATGCCACATTTTAAAACATAGAGCAGGACATAATGTTGGTTTTTGTGGATGAGTGTCACATCTGTATCTAGTTTCCTTTCGCATTTTATTTCTTGTACACTGACTGCACTTCGAAAAAAAAATTGTGCTTTTTGTGATTTTCTGGTACTGAAATTATTTATAATTTTTATACTAGCGTATAGTTTTCCGCGGGCAGCTATATCAATCAATCAAAATATACTTTATTGTCTAAGATATTTTCTCGTTGACAAAGCTTTGTGAAAGGGACATAAACAATTAAACAATTATTAATAATTAATGATGAAAATACTAACTCATATATACAAATATATACAAACACAACTAATAACACTTCCAAAACATGGTAAAATGTTATAAGTTGATTGTCATACTACACGTTAAAATTTTAACAATACTCAACAATTAAAAATTACATTTATACGATATATAAATTACATTCAGTAGTCAGAGGAATTACAATATGATAAAATAAATTAATGGGTGTACAGTGCTAGTCATACATAAGGATCTAACTAAGGTTGTCACTACAGAATTCCTGAAGGTTGTTATATGCCTTTTTGAGAAGGATATTCTTAATTGAATTTCTGAATGGTGCGAGATTTACTGTATTCTTGAGAATGCCAGGTAGGTGGTTATAAATCTTTCTTCTCTCGAATATAAGGCAATTTTTTGTCAAAGATGAAGTTGGTATGGGCATACTAATATAATTGTGTTGACGGGTAATATAACAGGTTCTATTATTTGGCTCTTTTGATTCTGTTTTATGTATTAAGCACACTGTTTCGAGAATAAATATACAAGTTAGCGTTAAAATTCGATGTTCAATAAAAAGAGGCTTACAATGAACCCTCGAACGACATTTACAAAAGTACCCCAATGCTATCTTTTGAAGTACAAATATTGAGTTCATCAACTGGTTAGAGCAGGAACCCCAGAAGGAGATGCCATATCTTATGTGAGATTCAACCAGTGAGAAGTACGCTATTCTGCCTGAATTGAGGCCAAGTTCATTGGTAATGACTCGAATAGCATGACAGCCTGATGCTGATGTTTTACTCAGTTTTTTTATGTGCGCTTCAAATTTCGATTTGACATCTCGGTATAAACCTAGAAATTTGGTGTGGGGTTGGCTAGTTACCCTCTGATTGCCTAAAGCTAGGTTATCAAAGTTGGATTTGAAGGTAAGTATGCTTGTTTTCTCAATGTTGAAGCACAGCAAGTTGGAGTCACACCATCGTTTAACTTTCTCCAAATCAGAAGTGATATTTTCTTTCAAGAGTTCAACATTTTTTCCGTGCCACATTATTGTGGTGTTGTCTGCAAACATGGTGAATTTTCCGGAAATGTTGATATTACCAAGATCATTTGAATGAATAAGAGAAAGAAGTGGTCCCAATACCGAGCCCTGGGGAACACCATAATCGATATTTGAAGGGTTCGACAATTTATTATTACATTTTACCATCTGAATTCGGTTAGAGAGATACGATTTTAGCCAGTTATAAGCTACACCTCTGATTCCATAGCAATCCAGCTTCTGGAGCAGTATTCCGTGATTCACACAATCGAATGCTTTGGAAAAATCACAAAACACTGCTCCAACAGCTTCACCGGTATTCAATTCTGTGTAAACTGCCTTCAACAGGTTGAAAATAGCATCATTGGTGCTTTTATTGGGTTGGATCCCAAATTGAGAGGACGAAAATATATTATGTCGATTTAAGAATGATACTTGTCTTTTCTTAACTAGCTTCTCAATTATTTTCGAGAGGGTTGGCAGTAGTGCGATTGGTCTAAAGTTCGAGGGTTCTTCGGATTGACCACCTTTATGCTTTATAATATCTCAACATCTCTTTTGTATAATCCAGACATATTTTGGTTGTAGGCATCAATTTCACGCCATATAATAATAAAATCAATACTGGTTAATATATCATTTATACTAGTTGACGTATTATTAGCGCGTAAAAACATGCATTCTGTGCTCTTTGCTGATCACGTGTTTTTGAACAGGCGAGGATCCACGAGTTCGTTCAGAGGGGGGCATTTTTTGTGTGATAACTTATCTTTCTTTCAGAAAAATTGTTTTAAAAAATAAAGAAATCAATATTACAGTTGCTATCGATCAAAGTTGTATTAGAATAGTGCTCTGTCTTCAGGAATATGAAATAAAAACGCAAAGATGTAGACATTTTGATTCGAAGTAGTGGTAGCTCGATATTAATATTATTATAATAGTTATTCCAGACTTGAATATCAAACTCAATATCTCCAAATCTTGTATAATAACTTTTTCGGTATTCTTAGAAATATGCTTATGGATGTGCATAAGGGCAAGACCAAGGAAGCGGTTTTCTGTCATGGTCAATGTAAGTGAGTATTATTGAAATAGGCAAGCCTAATATACAAACAGTAGGTAATAGTATATTACGAATCAAGTGTTGTAAAAAGAACGGATGGTAAAATTTCATGAGTACGTAATTGCTTTACAACTCGCATTACGTACTTAACTTTACCTACGGCCGTATACAGTGTGCCAAACAAATTCTGGACTACTTTTAATATTTTCATTATTATTAGATATTGCAAATGAGGCTTAAACAAGTCGATTTTTTATTTTAGTTGTCGTTCTTTGTTGTTCGTTATATGTTTACAGAGATATCTGAAAAATAATTATGACAGGGTACTCCATTTCTTCAAATGGGATACCCTGTATGTTATTGATTTTTTTAACAATTTTATTTTGAACCATTTTACATAATTATAACAACTTTGATGATCATATAGGATATATTTCGGTCTATTCACTACTACGTTGGTTTGATTAACATTAGGAACATTATAATTATTTATGACTACACTACAATTATTAAATATATCAGAAGTATTTCGATGTGTCATATGACATTGATATATTTTCATTTGTTGAGGTTGTATTACTATTATGTAAAATAGCTAAAGATATTCTCGATGAGGTGAGTTCTTTGTTCTTGAGGAATTGTCAACATAACCTTCTGCTACTGAAGACGATTGCCAGCCACCATGTCTCTTCAAATCCAATAGATCCCCGCCAGCATAGACTGAAATAGTTAGTTGCCAAAGATCTGCGAAAACAGTGCCCTGTGTAGCGATTAGGATTTTCATTTTTGAGAAATTTTGCAATATCTTCTGGTATACTGCCTAATTTGTTTATTCCAACGGGTTGTTTGGTGCATTTTCCATTAATATATTTAAAAAAGGTAAATTTTCATTTAGTATTGTCTTGCCTATAGTGTGATATTTTTTGATTCTAGGATAAAAATGATCATAGATGACAAAAGAACGTTAAATTATGGTTTTTGTATTTGGAATTCTAATAATGAAGAATTTTCCTGTCATATCTCATCTTCAATTTTCATATCTTTCAGTTCCTGTTTTCGGCATGCACCACTTACGCCAATTATAAGAATAGTCTAAAAATCAAAGTTACTGTAGGGGTGGAAAATAGTATTAGTGGGCATATTTTACCTTCATAAACAAGTACTGATTGTCAGGAGCCGTTTCGAGGAAATCTTGAATATTTTTGGCAGTAGAAATTTTAGATTTTGTGCTTCTCAAGCCATCCGCTATTAATTTGGAATGAGCTTCCATATTTATGTTCTTTATTATGTTAAGAGTTTAAGCATCGAGTATAAGGCCCATAGAGAGCTACGTTTCATTTTTTCCGATAGGTGTTGAGAATATGCTACCAAAACATTCTCAGAGAAAGAATTGACCTTATTTTTTAGTCTCCAATCCATGAATCTACTGTAACAATTTTTGTAGCGTTCGCGGGATTTACTTGGCAGTAAATCATTCGTTGCCATTTTTGCCATTGCGATGACGTTGGGAGAAGTTAAATTTTCGTTGTCACTATCACTTGACATACAGAAAATGTAGGTATTCTTTTTTAAACAGTATGTATCTTATAATTATCAGGGGGTTGCGCGATCATGACCTACTTGCGGAATTATTAAATGTTCCCCTTACTTTTACGTATAAATTTTAATATATTCAAACTGCGTTTTGTTTACGAAAACTGTGCAATTTGTTTACCGTGCGTGAGGAGATATTAACTGAGGCTGTCTGTCGTGTGTTTTTGCCTTTTTTTTACAGTGGTCGTAGGTGATAGATATTTCATTACAATAACACTTTATTAAAAGTACGTTGAAAACTTTGAATTTCGAATGTTTGGATCTGAAATTCAAAACTTACAGTTCAGCATTTACAATATGTTCCAGCAACAGAGACTTGAAGCTACTCAAATTCTATGATTCTTTCACATTTTTTGGTAGCTAATTGAATTCATCCAGGCCTCTGAAAAATAGAGGATTCATACAGTTCTTTTAATTTGATTTTTCAGTATGCAATTTATTTTCCGACCTCATCTCATAGACATGAATGAGATACATGCAACGACAACACTCGAGAAATCACAAAAGAATCGTGCGTGTTGGTTGACTGTTTGGCGCGCACGAACTAAACTCTATGTCTTGTCTATATTCTCAAGTGCGCGGGAGGAAGGAGCCGCGAAAAAAACAAAACGCATAGAAAACAAAACACACATTTTGTGGTGGCGCTTCTTACAAGCTTTTATTCAGTTTCACTTGTTAGTTCGTTTGTTAGTTTGGGTCAAATCTAGCAAGTGAATTTTGACAGACCTCTAGTGGTCCGATTGATTTGAAATTTGGCAGGTGTTCATAATTCCGGTGACACTATGGAATTTTTGTTAGAGAAAGAACAGAATGGCGGCTCCAAGATGGTGGACGAGATTTGTAATCAGGGTCTGATTTGTTTCAAAATTAGTATGTGGGGTTTCTCGGAAACGGAGATTAAGAATTTGTTGTGAAAATTCATGAATGTGGGAATTTTTGTGGTCGGAGATTATGAATTATTTGGCAAAATTCATAAATTCAAGATGGCGGCTCCAAGATGGCGACGAGTTTTGTGATTATGGTCCATCTCGATTAAAAGTTAGTATGTGGGGATTTTTGGAGAAAAATATGAAATTTTTGTCAAAATTCATAAATTCAAGATGGCGGCTCCAAGATGGAGGACGAGTTTTCTGATTATGGTCATATTTTATTCAGAATTGGTATGTGGAGGTTTTGGGGGTCGGAGATTATGACATTTTTCGTCAAAATTCATAGATTCAAGATGACAGATCCAAGATGGAGGACGAGTTTTGTGATTATGATCCGATTCGTTTCGAAATTGGTTTGTGGGGTTTTTCAGGTTCGGAAATAATGAATTCCTTGTCAAAATACATGAATTCAAGATGGCGACTTCAGGATGGCGGAAGAGTTTTGTGATTATGGTCAGATTCTATTCGAAATTGGTGTGTGGGAGTTTTTGGGGTCGAATGATGTAGTGACTGTGTGAGATTATAGGAAAATTCGTAAACCTAGTCTGATAAAAGAAATAATCCATAAGAGAATAAAAACATCCATATATTTTGTTAGAATACCTGATTTATATAATGTTATTTGGAAAAGCCATCTCAATCAAATTAGAGCCAGCTTTCTATTTTCAGGAAGGTTTCTGGAACAATCTTCAAAATATAATGAAACAGGTGATGTCCAAATGACATCACATATCCCCTGTGTAAATAATTGTCCTAGCGAAATCAGTGATATAAGTACTAGTTAGGCTATTTTGAGTGATGACACTATTTCAAGTTCATGTCGGATACCCATGGTATTTGTACAATCAATTCAAATATATTTAGTTTCAATCTGAATAGTGTTTCCTTTTCTGGCAGAATCCCAAATAGAAAAACCTCAGACATCACAATATATACAATATTTTGCTATGAATTAATGAAGAAAAAAACCTCAATCTATAATCATAGTCGGTATTTACGAATATCCCGTTAGTCATAGTTGTTAATTCCTCTACACTCCAATGAATATGTTCGGAATTATAAGCCATTCGACGTTTTTGCGAACCAAACATTCTCGGTAAGAGACTGATCTAGTATTTTATCCTATAAAAATATTATTTGTATGTTTTATGATCTAACTTCCGCCTCAAGATTCAGAAATGTATTTTCCTCTGAAAGTGACAAAGTATCCTGTTTGCTATGAAAGGCGGAAAAGGATTCTGAAAGCATCTCATTTCTCTTATAGCTCGAGACAAGGGTGTTTTTAACCCTTCTATTCTAACAAAAAATACTACTGAAAAGGGGAATTTGTGTTCGCAAGAGTGACCAACAATAAACTGATACGACCTACTTCTGCGAGATTGAGGGGCCAATACTCCCAAATATTGTTGCTGAGAACTATGTCATAATTCGACATGACCTGCATGGTTTTCATAATATTGTGAAAACCCTGCTGAATATTGATTGAATCCATATGACACAGTGGACAATAAGAAAATACACCTGTACATTTTTCAAATGCATGTTTTTTGATACATGCGAACAATCCGGAATATAAAATCATCAGAGGGAAATATGGGTAATTATATCGAATATTTCTTGATTATTCGATCATTTCTTCCTAAAAAACGTTTATTATTCAATTACATTTTGGTCTGAATGGTATCTACGGTGCCAACTCTGGTTTTCCCACCAGAGGTCGTCGAACTGCCTGAAATAAGTTACCATAGTCCAAATTTTATATTTCATAATTAAATAATACCATATTTATAGATAAAATAGTAAATTTTGTTGGGGTGAGGTACAAAAACTGAAACCACTATTGATCCTTTGCCAACGTTTCGACTTTTAAAATGTCATCTTCACGACACAACAATGTAAAACGGTAATATGGGAGATGTCAAATGGAATGTTGATTGGTGGTGATAACTGGATGGGTCTCTTTTAATTGGTACTTAAATTTCTACTTTAACATAGTTTGTTTGGTGTGGGATCTTTCCAACAATTTTAGTAACTTCATTTTCTGTTCCAATTTTGGAATGTTTTTTTTTTAATATCAACAAAAAAGAAGATTATTTTCATTGAAAAATCCAAAAACCTGAGAATCACAAAACAACTACATAGAATCAGGATTAAGGAACTATATATAAATATATAGTGCGGTCCATAGGTATGGAATAAAGTCGTTTTTAGCGTTTTCAGGTATTCGTTTGAAAAAACCGAAAACAGATCGATTTCTATTGTCAATTTAAATATTTATATTACAAAAATTTTACCCCCCTCTTGAACGCCCTCTGAATTATGAGCATGCTCTCAAAAACCTTAAATGAGAAGCGGAGTCGTGTGTCACCTCGTTCGAAAGGGATTTTTATGCACTGTTCAGCAATATCAGGTTTTTCAAATTTGGTGCAATCGTAACTGAGAAAATGTATTTTGAATATGTGAAACTTTTATACTTTACGTAGAATGAAGGAAATAATGTCACATGATGTTTGGGAAGTATTTTTCAGTTCAATTTACAAATAAATTAAATGTTCAAAATGACCACCAGTCACTTCTTGACGATAAGCAAATCGATCTTGGAATTCTCGTACAATATTTTGTAGGACCTCAGAGGTTATGTTGTTAATTTCTTCAGTTATTCTTACTTTCAAATCTGCAATATTGTCTTGTCTATTGGACTCTTGATATTGAATAACTCCATAAGAAGTAATCGAGAGACGTCAAATGGCGGGATCTGAGCGGCCATTCAATCGTTCCACGTCTTCCAATCCTCCTATTGGGAAAAACTAAGTTCAAATAATCTCTAACAATACGTTTGTTATGCGGTGGAGCTCCGTCTTGTTGGTACCAAATCGATCCATCTATTGCATATGGATCATTAACATCAGAAAAATGTTTTTTTTAATGCAGGCTGTATAAAATTCATCAGAAAATCTAGATAAACCTAACCATTACCTGTGCTTTCAAAAAAATCAGAGCCAATAATTTTGTTGTTAATGATACTAGCCCAAACGTTTCCTTCTGTAGAATATTGTGTATGAGCCTCACACATCCAATGATGATTTTCTCAGCTCCAATATCTACAATTTTGTCTATTAACCTCTCCATTTGAATGAAAAGTAGCTCCATCAGAAAAAACAATTTTGTTCATGAACTGCAAATCTGCTTCCGTTCTGTCCATCATCAGTTCACAGAATTGTTGCCTTCTATCTATGAGGATGGTATTTTTCTTTGTGTAAAGCTCTCAATATCGATGATTTACTTACATCATTGTCGGCAGCAAGTTGTCTACTTGTCATATGCGGATTTCCCTCAATCGCTAACAGAAGATATAACTATTTTTCCTCGTCCAATTGAACATTTCGACCTGGTTTTTACTAGTTTTCACATGTCCAGTTTCACGAAATTTCATTTTTATTTTGCTAACTATAGACTGTGAGACGTGTTGACCAGAGTATTTATTACTTAACATTTCACAAACTTCCTTTTGAGTTCTTGTTTCATTACCGCATCCAATCATAATCAAAATGTATATTCTTTGAGTTTCGGATAAATGAGCCATAGTTGGATCAAATACCCACACAAATACGTATGTCAGCAACTTATGAATATCGACATAACAGTAATTCACCAGATTGTCATTACATTATTTATGTGGGTTTTGTGAAAAAATTTTTGGTGTCTTGAACGACTTTTTCCTGACGTTTAGCAAAACAGTTAAGAAAATACCTGTTTTTTTTATTTCATCCAAATTTTGATTTCAGAGTTTCAGGTTTGAGTATAGAAAAAAATAATGCTTGTGTTTTGCAGTGATTGAATGCCCAAGTTTTTCAGACACATGATTCTTCAGCTTGATTGATGGCTTTTTCAGAATAATTCATTAAATTCTAAAATCTACCTTTCCGACTGGCCCCGCCATCGTTTTTTATTCCACGAGTATATTGATAATTTAGATTTATATTTGTTTTATTGTACTTCGAAAGTGCGATTCCATTCACCTAATATAATGTTCTTTTGAAGATCATTTTACTCCATGTGAGGGATAATTTTAATTCTAACGGACGGGTAAAATGATCTGTTCGCAGAGAAGAATGGAAACTGTTATATGTTTGAAATGGTGAGGACTTTGATCTTGGGGATAAAGTATGGCCAATTGAATTTAGAATTTTCAGGTCTAATATTTCATACGAAGGGGATCATTATACCTCAGTCTCCCCTACCTTAACTGAACATTTGGAATGTAAATTTCGAGACTTTTAGATGTGATCTGCTTCATAATATGAATAGTTTTTACTGCCTGGGTTGCAAAATGCAGTAATGAAAAATTATTTTCTTGGTAAAAAATTCAATGAAAAGTAATCGATTTTGATTATTCGAATATTGGGGGATAGTTTTGACCCCTTAGCATTCATATTTTGGGAAGTGCTTACGCACGAACAAAACCATGTCATACAAAATTTCTTTCTCCTGATATCTCTACTCTTTGAGATGAAACCTGTTTTATAATGGGGTGGATTTAACCTGCTTGGGTACAAAATTCAGAAATTATTTAAATGCTTGATTTGTTGAAAATATAAACAGGATGTTCATAAAATCAGTTGTGGAATCATCTGCGACTGAAAGATAAACTTTAGTCACTATCTTCCATCGTCAAGATAACCTCTTGTGGGGTATTCATGTTGAAGAAGGCCTTTTCAGAATATAATATTTCTATCAATATTCAATTGAGAATGTTTCCCTTTTCAACATGAATACCCCACAAGAGGTTATCTTGACGATGGAACAAAGTAACTAAAATTTATGTTTCAGTCGCAGATGATTCCACATCTTCATGAACATCCTGTTCATATGTTCAACAAATCATACCTTTATATTATAGAATATAAACAATTGGAGAAAAAACAATTCAATCCATGATTTACGTTCAATATTCTTTATTGCGGAATATTATGAACAAATTGTTATAAAAATGAGTACATCTTTTCCAAACAAAATATTGAAATTAAATGAGTGGCTTGAATGTATAATCATTCCCAATCAGTATGTTCACTCTAAATGTTTTTCTGTTTGCTGTAATCAAAAACATTGTTTGGATTATTATTCAGAAACAATTCTGAATTATCAGTTTGGTCAATACTAATTTTAGACGATTCTAAAGTTCGTCTCTCAGTCGCAGATGATTCCACATCTGATTTTATGAACATCCTGTTTATATTTTCAACAAATCAATCTATCATACCCCATGATAGGTTTCAATTTCAGAAAACACTTATTTCAAAGTGTCTCTCCAAAAGAAATGATTCTAACTTTTTTCATCTTTGCAAAGTGAGATTGCTGCTTGAAAATATGTTTCCCATTTCTCCCGGTCTTCCTGATGATCGTGGAAGCGTGAAATAGATTTTCGTCGACAAAAATGTATTGAAGACCTAGTGAGTGCGATGTCTCTCCTGCGTCAATGTTACGAATGATTTCTGGTGAGTAATCTCTTTTGGAACACATTCTTCTTTGCCTCATTTATCTTTATGAGTTCCTAATTAAGACTGGAATAGAAAATAAAATAACTATCTGAATGAAAATGCAAATTTTCAATTCCAGATTTTTTCTCTTGAGTTAGGGCCTTTTCAGAATGTCTATCAGATGTAGTTTAATGTCCAGCACGGCTTTAGCCTGGAAATTAGTTGTTTTCTGTTAGACATTCTCAAAAAATAACTTCATTTTAATCGTGGATTTTTCAATTCACAGAAAAATATTCCTATCAATATTCAATTGAGAATGTTTCTCTTTATTTAAATGCGTTTTGAAAAAAATAAACATGGCAAACTATGCCGTTTCTCTTTGGAATCAGCAGTTTTACAGTTAAAAATCAGTCAAATATTCAAGTGGTAGTTTCAACCTCTTGGAGCTCAAATTCAGGAGAATGCTTTTTTAGTATGCGATGTATGTCTCATACAGAATGTTATTATCGATTCTCTTTGGGATATGAGCTGCTCCGTTGTGGTAGTTTCTATTGCCTAAGGTGTAAAATTCACAACTAAATATTTTTTTCTTTGGCAAAAATGAAGACAAAAATAAATGTTTCGTCGTTTTCCCATTTACAGTTCCAAAGATGAAAACGATCGAGCGTTCAAGAGGTAGTTTCAACTTTCCAGAATATACTTCGTCTGTACGTATTAACCACTGGAATGTTATTCTCATGCAAAATTCAATTTTTCTGTGACTGATACTTTTTATCAAACAACCTTCTTCATGGAATAGATAGATTCCACGGGCGGGGTATGGAATTCAGACTGAAACATTCGATTGAAAAAAATATAAAAATGGCTTGTTTCATAGTTCTATAGAATTCAAATAAAAAAATTTAATCAATCAGTGGGTGGTTTCAATCGCATTGGGATTCGATTTTTGAAAAACCTTTCTCATTATATACATACCACTGGAATATGTACCAAATGCATTTTATTTTATTTTTATAACCAATACATTTTTAGATATAACCTGTTTTGTAATAGAGATAATTTTATGGGGTGTCAAATTCAGAAAAAAAGTATTCTGAAGCAAAAAAGTAAAATGCAGATCATGAATCCTGCAGTTTTCTGTTCAAAGAACAGTTTGATAGATAAAAATTCATTATACAGTGCTCGTCTAAAGTCCGTCCCCCCCCCCCTACTCATTTGTGAACTACCTGGTATATCGCAACGAAATTTGGAGGGCTTAAATAGCAGATAAAAACCATTTTTGAAATCTGCTCATAATTCTCAACAGTTTTCTCTGATACACTTTACTCCTAAATTCAATTGTTTTCGAAATATTAACGTTTGAAAAGTGACATTCCGGTTTAAAATGAAGTATGGATTTTGGTCACTTTCGGTAAAATATTCTGCTAACCAAACGTTGTTATTAATTTGTAGTTAAATCTCTTGATGAATTCGACTAATAAGAGTTTTTTAAGGATAAACAGTACCGCTTACCGAAAAATCTCGAAGCCTACGAATGTGTTCTGTAAATTCACAATCAAAACAAATTAGTTAGCTAAAAAATCATAATTTATTTTTGAATAACACTTTCGTTCAACTCCAACAATTATTCCATCGGGTGTTCAATGCCCCTCCCAAATCTTGACAATAAGGTGCCCTATTATAATGAATTAGACTAAGTATTATAACATGTGTTTTTTATAATTATGTACCGTCATATGTATATTAATTCTATTATGTAACACTACCCGATCCAGACGATGATCCCCATTATGACCAAACTCCCTGAACCTAAGATAATTTCCAGATTTTGACATGATTCACCTTATCATGAGTATCTAACCAATTGTAATCCAATTTCAAGCCACATACAAGCTGTATTTTCAATACAGCTTCTGTGGTTCTTCCATGTTCATTCTGAACCTTATCATATTTCTGTAACTGAATTCACTGGATAAACATTATATATTATTACTATATACAGTGCTTCTCAAAAGTCCGCTCCCCCCCTCTTATTTTTGGAACGATTATACATAAACAGGTGAAATTCGGAAACTGAATATTAAAGGTTGTAAACTACTAGTGATGATAGATGACAAAATCGTCGAAGATGACGTCACAAGGCCATTGTGACCAATAATTTTGAATGGAACCCTACGGCAAGCGACACCTCTTTCGAAAGGTATCGAAAACACCTATTCAATGATACTAATTTTGTTTGTGTTCATGGCAGTTTTGATGGCTCATTAGTAAACATTAAAATTTAAATTCCATTCACTATGATAATAATTACAGATTTAAGAATCAGTATCTACTTAAAGAAATTGCTCGAAGTGACCTCCATTTACTTCCTGACAGTGAAATATCCTATTT
Source organism: Gonioctena quinquepunctata (assembly GCA_018342105.1). NCBI lineage: Eukaryota > Metazoa > Arthropoda > Insecta > Coleoptera > Chrysomelidae > Gonioctena > Gonioctena quinquepunctata. The sequence goes on along the minus strand of JAFIRS010000627.1, from coordinate 163,050 downwards.
TTAAACTCTTCTCGTACTTTTGCAAATGTGTCTGCGGAAACAGCCTCACATTCTGCAACAATACGTTGTTTTAAAACGTCAATATTGTCAGGTTCAGTGGCGTAAACCTTCGATTCAAGGTACCCCCACAGAAAAAATCCAAAGGTGTAAGGTGCGGTGATCGTGCTGGCCATTCCGTTGAACCTAGTCGTCCAATCCATCTACCACGATACTCCTCATCCAAATACCGTCTTACTGCACCGCAAAAGTGTGGAGGAGCACCATCCTGTTGGAATGTTATTTCCAAATTGCCGAATTCATCTGGATTATCTTCCAGAATTTCAAGGATTAACGGTTCTATTGCGTTTTGCAACAGCTCCAGATAAACCTCACCAGTTGAAAAAAGAGGCCCAACGATGTGGTTTCCCAGGATACCTGCCCAAACATTCTCCTTCTGGGGAAACTGGGTATGTGTTTCACGAAACAGGTGAGGATTTGCGTCACTCCAATACCTCACATTCTGTGTATTTACATTTCCATTTAGATAGAAAGTACTTTCATCACTAAAACAAATTGTTTTGACATAGTCTGACTGTTGGCTAATTTTAGTTTCCATATTTTCACAAAATTCTAGTCTTCGGTCAGGGTCGTCGTCTGAGAGTTGATGAACCATTTTTAATTTGTTTGGATGGAATTTGTTTTTTTCAACACCCTGTGTACTGTATTTCGACTGACTTCACAGGTAGATGCAACGTGAATTGTTGAAGAAACAGGATTAACTATTACTGCTGCCAGTATATAAAGTTTTTTCTCAATTGATACTACCCGTCGTTTCGAACTTACGAAGAAGCTCTTTTAAATAAGTCCTCAAAACGGGGCGATCGGGAAACCTCTCATGAAAAATGCGTTCTGCTGCATGAATATTTTGTCCAGTTCCACCAAGAATTAGGATCGCTGCTACTTCATCACCTAAAGCACGTACCATTTCGCTTCTTGAAGCACTTGAACGTTCGGCTCACAACAGTTTAACAAGTTATTAAAAGAACCAAAAGCTGCTGAAACAGTTAAACGTTCGATCAACAATACACAAATTATTGAATGTACAAAAACTTGGACAATTACAAAAACATCGAATTAGGGAGACTAACAAAAACGTCAGCTTATTTGACAACTATCCATAGGCGGAGCTTGAATTTGGAATTTTAGTATTAACTGATTTAATTTATCACAGCTTTGCGTTTTTTAAAAGCAAGTTGCCAAAATTGCCTTAAACACAAACGAAATTAGTATCATTGAAGAGGTTTTTTCGATACCTTCCAGGGCCGTAGGTTTCCATTTGAAATTATTGGTCACAATGGCCTTGTGACGTCATCTCTGACGATTTCGTCATCTATCATCACTAGTAGGGAAGTTTACAACCTTCAATATACAGTTTCCAAATTTCACTTGTTTATGTATAATCGTTCCAAAAATAGGAGGGGAGGAGGGGACTTTTGAGATGCACTATATTATATAAATAGCTTCTCTCACGTTGATGAAAGTCTGTTCATCTATTTCTTTCCATGTATCTATTATTCTGCGTTCCAACTCTTCTTTTGTTTGGCATTCAGTAGCGTAGATTATTGACTTCAAATAACCGCAAACGGAAAAACCTAGAGGTGTAAGATCCGGAGATCTTGGCGGCCATTCTTTACTTCCCCTGCGACCTATCCATTGCCCAGGAAAGTTTGTATCGAGGAAATCTCTAGCCATGCGATCGAAATGGGAAAATGCCCCATCCTGCTGAAATATGATTTCACAATTTTCAAACTCTTCCTGATTGGTTAATACAATTTGTCTTATTCGAGGTTCAATTTCAGTTTCTAAAAGATTTCTGTAGGGAACTACTGTAAGATTTCCTCTGACAAAAATCGGTCTTACATTGCCCAAAATCTCTGCCCAAACATTCACCTTCTTAGGAAACTGGGTATGTCCCTCTCCAAAAATATGCGAATTAGTATCGCTCCAGTATCGTACATTCTGTTAGTTGACTTTTCCATTGAGAAAAAATGTGCATTCGTCTGCGAAACATACACGTTCCTTCAATTGTTCTTGTTATCCATTCAAAAAATTCAACCCTCCGGTCTGGATCATCCTCCGTGAGAGCATGCAGGATTTCCATTTTATAGGGATCAAACCTTTTGTTTTAGGACTCTTTGGACACTTTTGGAACTTACTCCACAGGATTCAGCAACTGCAGAAGTCGACTGAGTCGGATTAATTACCATTTCAGCAACAATTTCTACCTTTTTTCTTCTATAAGAGGGGGTCTTCCTGATCTTAGAGCATCTTTCAGCGTACCAGTTGCTTGGAGCTTATTCAAAAGATTGTGAAAATATGACCTCGAAATAGGATTTTCGGGAAATCTATTATTAAACTCACGGACTGCTAGATGATAATTTCTTCCAGCTTCTCCAAATATCGAAACTGCTTCAAATTTATCGTCTAAACTACTAGCCATGATCACACTTTTCATAAAAGGATTTAGGTGCTCAACGGACTATTTGACAGTTAGCAGTTCAGTTTGACAGTATACAAGATGTTACCGCGACAACGATTTTTTCCAATGCAAACTTCATGAAAAGCAACATTAGTGTTTTTGGTTGGGTTTGAAATGACCAAAATGACACTTTTCAAACGTTGATAATTCGAAAACAAATGAATTTGGGAGTTAAGTGTATTGGAGAAAACTGTTGAGAATTAGGAGCAGATACGGAGTGTTCTATTCAATAAAATTATTGAAGATGGCGCCCAGCCGTCATTTTGAAACTTATAGCTGTTATTTTTTTTTATGAGAAAGTAGGTTTTCATTTCCTATTCAAGCCCTTAGAATTTCGTTGCGATATACCAGGTGGTTCAAATATCAGTAGGGGAGGAACGGACTTCAAGGACGTTCTTTCAACACATTAAGATTAAAATTGAAAAAAAAATCTCTTGGTGTGACTTTATATAATAAAAAACTACTACCAAAATCCATATTCATAGCCAAAGCGGTTTCGAGGATATGATGAATACTTATAACGCAGCTTTATCGATGAAATATATTTCAGAAAATGCTACAGATTTCCTCCTTCTGATTTGAATAAACGGTTTTTGAGAAAAACATCTAGTTGGGAAAAATGCATTCGAGAAGCATGCAAATAAAATTTGAAAAAACCACAAAAACTCCCCACAATGGTTCGCTAACAAAGGAGACTGCCTTATTTTTTTGAATTCAACGGCGTTTTTTCACCGACCTCTGCTATACCCTGATTTTAAATTCATAAACATCCTATTTTTTTCATCATATTTGTTATAAGAGCGATACCGTTATTCTATTGGAATGGAATTGCAGAACTTCCTCCGATGAGTACAGAAAATGAAAAATGCCTCCACCTAAAATTCTATTTTGCGACGACGAGACCTTCATGTTTCAGCCGTGTTCATTTATAGACATTCGGATGGGTGTTAATTTATATGCAAATTAGGGTTTGTGAAGGATATAACTCGTAGATGCTGATGACAACTGACAGCTAGGGGTGGACGATGTGAGGAACCTTTGTTAACAAGTTTCATTGTTCACAATATGACCTTTCCTGTTCCGTTGATGTGTGATTCCAGGCGCAAATAATCAACGGCGTGTTTTCATAACAAATAATCATTGTTTCCTAAGATAGCTTTTTTATTTTCAGATCTTTCGGAATTATGAAAAAATATTGTGTAACATTATATTTCATTTGATATTAAGCTATGTTGTTGTAGATTGATATATGTCAAGTTATAATGTTTTTTTAAAAGAATATTGTGTGTGTGTAAGAGTATATATATATATATATATATATATATATATATATATATATATATATATATATATATATATCTACGTATAAAGATAAATTATTCACATAACAATCTGCTAACATTGGATGTCAAGTTATATTCTGGAATAAAAGTCATTATTTTTTAATCTACAATAACTGATTCCATAGAACCCAAAATATACAACAAAACAGTATATAACATGGTGGCAGCTGGGAGTCAGCAGAACTGAAATCACAAATAGAGTTGGCAGCGTATATCTGGTTCACTATTCATTCAAATAGTGATCTGAAGCACGTTTCTAGAATGGACCGGGACAGCCTAGATATAATAGCATCATTCCCAATTTTCAAACACAAATGAAAAGAAGGGAGTGAAGTCAGATGAAAAAGTTGACTATATTCATTTTTTCTCTGTCAAACACGGACTGAAGCTCTACAATTTCTGGGGATTAAATGAGAGTTCGTAGACATAATTTTGAAACACATATTGAACCAAAAATGAATTTCAGAGTGGATAGAATTCATTTCAACCAATACAAAGAAAACCAGGTTATACAAGCAAAATTATGAAGAAAGAAACGGAAGAATCTTCGACTGATCGCTGAAGTAACAATAATTTCAAAAAAAGTTCATGGGAAAAGACCCAAGTTTAACATTGGATCAAGCCATCGATTTCGGTCAAACCTATTGAGTATCCATTGGTCATATGAGATCGGTGGCATAGAAATAATCGCCATTCACTACATGGGACACAGATAAATTATCTTCAAACCCGGAAATACCCAATGTCCACTATAATACCAATATATCAAATGAAGAAAAACAAGCAGTATGCGAGATCTAGATCGAAAATTAACCATATTTCGAAAGAACTCCAAATAACAGCAACAATGAAGAAGGGAATGAAACTCACAAAAATACGGTAGGTAGTCACCAGACCATATAGATATGTACAGTGCTGTGCTGAAGGTTACTGGTATACAAAGCCTTACAAAAAGCCAAGTTGTCCATGTATACGCCACTGTTTTTGGAATCCTCTTTACGCGACTTGCTGGTAGAAATCGTCACCTAAGAAAAAAGCATTATGCCCCCTCCATTTTTGTCTACTTTCTCTGTCTCTTCATCTGTCTCTTCTCTGTCCCTTTCTCTGTATCTTTCCCTGTCTCTTTATCTGTCTCTTTCTCTATCTCTTTCTCTGTCTCTTTCTCTTTCTCTGTCTTTTTCTCTGTCTCTTTCTCTGTCTTTCTCTGTCTCTTTCTCTGGCTCTTTCTCTGTCCCTTCCTCTGTATCTTTCTCTGTCTCTTTCTCGGTCTGTTCAGTTATATACGCTGAATGCTTGTTACTGTGTAACTAGACGATTCCGAAGGGATACAAAACCATCTGAATTGCTGTTCTGCTTGCAAAAAATTTTGAATCATACATGAGGAGTAGGATATCTATGCGAATACAAGTCAGACATTATCGTTGAGTGGAAGATATAGATTGGTTGGTTGGTTGTTTGAAAGCTGACGAGCCAGAGGCAGGGTTGGCACTTAGCTTCCCTTGACACTGCGACCAACTGGGGTCTATTGTATCACTCTGTCGTCAGTGGTTCCTCATTCAAACAGGTTTGTGTCTTCAATTAGGTTTAGAAGCCTGTTGATAAGGTTTTTCGGATTCATGCCTGTTTCCGGGCTGATCTCTCCAAAGGTTATATGTCGCCTACTACTTAGGGCGTCACAGTCGAAGATTATATGAGAGGCGGTTTCCTCCTCTTCATCACATAGCCTACACTCCACGGTTTTCCTGCGTACTCCCATGGTGTTAAGGTGTTTTCTCAGACCGCAGTGCCAGTCAACAGACCTATTAGTATACGAGCCTTCGTTCTGTTCAGGTTCAGAAGGTCAGCCGTCAGGGTTCGGTTTGGATGCCCTACCATGACTTTGATGTGTATTTGCCCGACAGTTTGATCCCAATATTGTTGGTGTCTTCTTTTTATGCACTCGTCGATCAGGGTCCTGCATCGGTTTTTGCTAATCCCAAGTACAGGTTCTGGCCCTGTGAATAGCATTTAAGATGGTTGTGTAGCTAGCTGGTCCGCTTTGACGTTGCCTTCAATGCCTCTATGACCTGGCACCTACATCAAGGTGACCTTGTTGTGTTTTGCCAGCTCGATGAGGTTCTGGAGGCAGTCCCAGACCAGTTTGGACTTCATCTGTATAGGGTTGAGTGCTTTGATAGCACTTTGACAGTCAGATAGAATGTAGATGTGTTTTTTCCTATAACCATATTCTAGATTCTTCTGAATGCATACCATAATAGCATGTGTTTCAGCTTGGAATATCGGGAGCGTTTGCCAAGTGGTATTATGTAATCCCTTCTTGGCCTTACCCCATGTATTCCTGCTCCCGTTCCTTCAACTGTCTTTGAACCGTCTGTATACCAGACTATGTCCGCAGTTGATTGTGATTCTATACTCGGGGCCCATCCAGATCCATCAATTCGTGTTTCAAATGGTTTTTCGAATGAGTATAGGAGTTGCATGTAGTCTGAAATCATTTCGAGTTCTTCGATGTTGATTACGTGAGTGATTCTGGTATGTTCAATTGTTCGGATTCTCCAGTTTTTTGTTTGTTTCAGTCTGTATGCACTTCATCCTGGCCTCTCCAATGACATGTAAGCCAAGAGGTTCGAAGTTTAGGATGATTTCCATTGCAGCTGTTGGAGTGCTATTCATTGCACCCGTGATACAGAGACAGGCAAGCCTCTGGATTTTCCCAAGGTTGGTTTTTGCCTGTCTTTGATTTGTTTTTGGCCACCATAAGAGTGAGCCATAAGTCATTCTTGGTCTTATTACCGCTGTGTAAAGCCAGTGCATGGCTTTCGGTTTGAGCCTCCAAGTTTTTCCAAAAGAAGATATAACGTTATTTTTCATATTTATCAACATACTATAGTATTTTCACCTTTGTAGCTCCGTGATGATGACAATATTCATTGTCGAGATATTGGAAATATAATGTTATAAGAGTTTGCTGCTGTCCCAACGAATTTCTCAGATATATATATATATATATATATATATATATATATATATATATATACATACATAAGTGATATTAGAATAATTGAGAAACCATCTTCTCACCCCAATGAACCCTTGTCAGACAAAGCAATGAACGCAGATGAGACTGAACACATATATCTTGATTCAAATAGATATTATTTGTGATTTCAGCACTCACCTTGTCCACTGATTTCACCGAGATGACAAGTTTCCATCCAACTGATTCCCTCTATTCAACAGAGCGTGTCTTTTCTTGAACGACTGATTCACTCCAATCGGATCTTCTTCAAAATTGGTTAACCTGTTAACCTGAATTAATTCACAGTATTCTCCTAACAAAACATTCAAAATTTATAATTCCATCAGAACTCATTTGCGAAATAAATATGGTACTGCATTGGAGTCAAATCGTCTGCTCGAATGGTCAAAAATATTCCTACATACCTCGATATCACACTATGATTCACTGCTTCAAAATCACTATCGCAGAAGAAGGGAAGATGCTCTAATCCATTAGTTATCTCAACATGAACTAATCTCATTTCTTAACGCAATGGCTGTTGAATTCAAAACAGGAGGTGTCCCGATGAAAGATTCAGAGACAAGGGCGAGCATGGCCCGTCTCTTCTTTCAAAACCAAATCCCTAACCCCTCCTACGTATTGCCAATGCTGTTCGCCGTTAGATGGCGTTGAAATTTGCAATGGTGATTCTAAGATAGGAATTGATGAGATACTCCGAATTATCCTGTGACCTGAGCATATCAATAAGAAATGTAACAGATTTCCCGTTACACATCCACCTTTCTCCGCAGAAAAAATTCCAAAGCAGCGCTTTGGAATTTTCTACTTCACTCAAATAATGATAAAAATCATATATGCAAATTAGCATTTACTGTATTCAAAATGATAAATATCATGGCTGTAAATTATAGCATTTACTAAGCTAAAACTTTCTATCCCCCCTGTATAACTGTCAGGCTAAATAGGTGAAAAGTACTGATAATTCGAAAAACAAATATTAAATTCAATAATCATAAGCTGAAATTTCTACTCGTTGTACTCATGACAACCTAAATGAGAGAAGGCAAAAAGAATTTGAACAAGTTCAAACAATTGATTTTGGTATATAGCAACCAAAACTTCAACTTTCTGCAACTGTGGCAAACTAAACAAGTGAAGGTAGGAATTGAGATAAATTCAATCGCGCAAATTAAAGTATTTACCACACTGAAACTTCAACTCACCGCATTCGTAGCAGACTAATGAGTGAAGAAAAAATGGGTTGTGATGAATGACGACATCCAGGGCAAGAAACCATGCGATCGGAGCCCTCCCAAATAATCCAGTCAAGATCCCTTTTTTCCTGCCAGATGTTATTGCTGCGCCGGTGAGGAACATCTATAACCAGTCGTCACCAGATTATTTGAGACAATTACCGATCTCACCGGATCAGAACAAAGAAGCCCTCATTCAACACATACCTGGTGAAAAAAAAAAAATTATACAAAATTCAACCAATTTTGGTAACTGTAGTGTCACCAAACTGAGAATGAACGTACAGTTCACAAACAAGGTGCCGAAAATGTACGGGAGTGTTCCCATTTTTGCCACTGCGAGCACGTCTCCAGTCCGACAGATCGAAAAGAGCTCAGGTCCATACTGTAGCCATATACAGCTGCCACTCAAGGCCTGAAGGCCGTAGGCTCACTACAACCCAAATATGACCCTCCAATTTGTTCACTTCTAGTAATTCCTTTCAAAAAAATTTGATAGCCAGGCTGAACTATGCACGCACCCAACAAAAGCGAGTCCCTTGAATATTTTGAAGTATTGAATCAAACTATTTGATTCTGCCATAAGTCGTAGACTTACCAAATGAAAACAAACTTTCTGTAAGTGATGGTATGAAAGTTATAAGTGCACAGGAATTTACCTTTTTAAAGAGTCAATGGCAAAAAAAATTGAGGTTATGTATACAAAATTTTCACTGTGTCCAAAAAATTAACCAAATTTTACTGGAGCATAAGAAATTGAACCCTCATTTTGCTGGAACGTTCGTAGTACCCAATAACTCAGATGCAACTATACAACACAATGAGATCCCAAAAAGGTGTTATGACAAGATAAATGCATACGCATGAGGTAATTTGAGTATTCAAACCCACCAAATATTTTACCCATGCCTCACCATGACAAACATATGTGCCCACCAGAAAATGACTTTGAGTTCTCCAACTCACGAAAATAAACAGGTAATAACTACCTTGCATAAGTGCATGTGTACAAGGTACTACAACATTTCAAACTCACCTAGGATACTATATATGCATAGTCATGACCAGAATAAATGTAAGCATACGAGTTAATTTGAGTACTCAAACCCATTAAAAGATAATACGCCTACATCCAGTGGCCAAGAAATATGCATGCCTTCAAGAAAATTGGGCTCTCAACTCATGAGGAGGTACTACATATGTACATTAATAACCAATATGAATGCATACACAATACAACGATTTGAGTATTTAAACTCTGTAAAGATAACACGCATGATCAAAATATAAACACATGTCAAAAGTAAACTGAGTTTTCTAACTCATTACAACAAAATGAACACATATACCAGAACAGGTATGTAGAGTGCAATTCTCCAGCGAAATTTCAGTTCAACCACAATATATAAGATATTATTCAAAGTATGTGAATTTAAAAATACATCAAATACTAAAAAGATGAAGTTGAATCAACCCCTCCAGTCCTCACATCAACCGAAGGAACCACAGTTTTAGATCTCAACTGATTTTGCGAAAATGTGCCAAACCAAAAGCTATAACCAACCTCCCATATCATTTTGCCAAATTATTTGAAAATACTAAGTGGAGTTCCGCTAACAGTATCAAGGTATGAAAGGTTTCTGAAGACACTCAGTTTACTCTCCCAAAACTCAACCCGAATTTTGAAGATAATTTTTCATACCAAAGTTACCATTCACAATCAGTCCCAAAATCAAATGTGATATGCTGAGAATCATATCCAATACTTTAGTTGAACCATACACACCACTAAGACACATCACAAAAATACTCAGAATATCAGATGTGGTTAGGCTGTTAAAGACAAAAAAAAACCCAAAAATGGACACGAATATGTCAAAATAACTGTACTTTATGAAATTAATGTATCTAACCATGTTTTAGGAATTCTCCAAGGATTTCTAACACAATCCCAGTGAAAATATAGGATTTGTCGGTTTCTCTATCCCAACCCCCACTATTCTATATCCAATTTTTTTTTTGCGTTCTACTCACAGTCATCCTTCAATTTTTTCATTCCCCCATATTGCATACTCTCCTTGTTACCTATACTGTGATGCCCGTAGAAATAAGTTGATCAGTATGACTTGGGACAGAGCTAATCATAAAAACGGGACATTTATCACTCTAATTCCATCTTCAGTTTGCTCTCCATATATTTCACCTTTTTTAAAATTTTTGCTATTGACATTTTGTGGATTTCTATTTCTATTGGCAGTGTTCCAAAGACATATGTTCGAGATTTCAGAACACCCTTACATAGTTTCACACTGGTGTAAAAATTATATGTGTTATGTAATAAGTGTCCGATATTTCACAGGACGATTCCTCGGTTATTTATGAGGTGTAAAATTCATATAAGCATGGGTTCGCGAACCCTTTATTTTTTATATACAGGGTGTTGAAAATAATTTTTAAAATTATGTCGATATTTGGACGAAAATTGGTATTTGGAGATTTTTTAATATGAGAAATTCAAATTTGATCTTATTTTGGCCCTTACTTGTAGGACCGCCGCCTACAGGTCTTCGTCTCTTTTGGGAGTCACAACTTTGTCGTGCATGTATATGTATCACATTTTCTAGAAGAAAAATCGATTCCTCTATAATTTTTGCGTGAAAGAGCAGTCGTTTTCGAGAAATTTCGATTTGAATTAATCGATGCATGTGCTTGTCAAAAAGTGAAACAATTCTGAGAACTTTTTTTTATTCAACATAAAAACAATTCAAACGCAATTAACAACGGATACAAATTTTTTATCAAAATCACAATTGATGTTCGAAATTTCCACCTCCTGCCTGTATGCACGCATCCAATCTTCTTCTCATTAATTTGAGCACTCTTTGGAAAAGTCCTGGAGTATTTTGAAACGTTCTACAAGAGCTTATAACTCGATTGTCTTTTATTTTGAATAGGTGTCTGGTAAATTGAGAATTTATTTTCAAATAAAGGTGGTTGAGTCAGGCATTGGAAAAACCATCGACAAAAGTTGATACGTAACGGAAAGTCATGAGGGAGTAGTGCCTGAACTCTTTGGAATATGGTAGGGATATAACAAATTATCAATTAAAATTTTCCATACCAGAACATGAGAAATGTTTGACGTCAGCAATATTATTCTGGAGCTTGTTTCCTGGTGTTCTCCTACCAGATTAAGGACTGCTTTCTCGGTTTCTGGAGTTCTTACCGTCCGATATGCATCCGACAGATGACTAGCTTTCCCAAAACTTTCTGTTTCCCTTAACCGAGCGTGAATTCTCGAAAACGTTTTCAAAGTGGGAGTTGTGCGGTTCGGATAACGCTCCTGATACAAGCGTCTAGCCCCATATGCATTTCCGTTAGCAAGTCCATATGTAGAATGTATGTCAGCATACTCTGCATTGGTAAAGTTTACCATTTTTCAACAAATACTCACAATAATAATAAATAAAACTATTCAACTGTGCGTCAAGATATTGTTTTTGACATGACAGCACTAAGAAAACATCGGAATAAACTTACTAGCCTACTTGATACTTTCATTTTCGAAGAGTTCGTGAATCAATGAGAAGATTTGATGCATCGATCAATACAATCAAAATATTTCTGAAACGGCTGCTTGCAGCGACTTTTGAAAAGCATACCTTCTTCACGTAAAAATGATAGAGGAATCGATTCTTTTCTAGAAATGTGATACATACATGCACGACAAAGTTGTGACTCTCCAAAAGAGACAAAGACCTGTAGGCGGTGCCCCCTACAATTGAGGGCTAAACTAAGAACAAATTTGAATTTCTCATACTACAAAATCCCCAAATACCACATTTCATACGAATATCGACATTATTTAAAAAATTATTCAGGAAAAACCAAAATGAAAAAAAAAAATCAACACCCTGTATATAAAAAATGAAGGCTTTTCGGACTCATGCTTATATGAACTTTTCACCTCATGAATAACTGAGGAATCGTCCTGGTAAATATCGGAACTTATAACATAACACCCTGTACAGAGAGTTCGGTTACGATTTTTGAGATCATTGAGCAACTCCATACACATTTCGTAAGATTGTCCTTTACCTTCCGGATTGGTTTCAATGGGATTATTTTTTCCAGTAAAAACTCCCAGGTAGAGTGGAAAGGATGCACTATTTCACGTGCCCACCGTTATGACCCACCGGTGGGTCACCCTAAAAGTCATAGAAAAACAAAGTATACCTCTAAAATGTATTTATTATAAATTGAAAAATCAACAGAAAAAAATTAAAACATCAAAATAAAAAATACATCTATTTGAGAGTTTATGGAACTTTATACGCCAGCATTTAACAAGAAACTGGATATTCTAATTGAAATTAGTTATTTTACGCACACATTTTTCTTAAAATCGTGAGAATTGAACTAGAATTAAAAAACATTGAGAACTCGAATTTTATTAAATATTAATTTTTTGCATGTGAGTCTATTGATCTAGTTCCACTTTGGATTCGTGAATGACGATCTGGCCTGAGATTTTTCACAGATAAGCTGCTACCTAGGTAATATCAGCTCCCGACCGGCCAGGTCCAAGCGACACTTTCTCACCACGGTCCAATAATATCACAAATTCAGCCAGATTCGATTCTCGCTTGCTTCGATTGAAGTATTGCCATCGGATGGATAATCTTAGTGTACCTACTGGAGAATATCAACTGATTTTCGCACTGCTTGAACAGAGGCGAAGACCAAGAATCAGCTTAGAGGGATATGAAGACTACTCATACGAATTTTCTTGTTTATACTCTAATTTGCTCATTATTTTTTGAGGCTTTGAGAATAGCTGGTCACGAACAAAAATCAGCTGATTATATATCTCTCCACAAGGCCAGCTCCATGAACCGAAATGCAGATTCTCATGACGATCGAACTTATTTTCATAATTTTTTGTGGCTTTGAGAAAAGCTGGCCACGAACAAAAATCAGCTGATTAGAGAAATGAAAGGACTATCCAGGCATAATTGTTCGTTTCGGTTCATGGTTCTCTTTTGGGAAGATATGTCCCAACGAAAAATTATGCCTGAAGAGTCCCTTCATTTCTCTAGGTGTTCAGCTGATTTTTGTTCGTGGCCGGCTGTTCTCGAAGCCACAAGAAATCATAAGAATCTGTTCGATCGCTATGAAAATCTGCCCTTTGGAGATATATATATATATATATATATATATATATATATATATATATATATATATATATATATATATATATATATATATATATATATATATATATATATATATATTATGCTGGAATAGTCCTCTCATTTCTCCATGTAATCAGCTGATTTTTGTTCGTGGCCGGTTATTCCCAAAGCCACAAAAAAATTCAAAGAATCTGTTTGATCGCCATGAAAATTTGCATTTCGGTTCATGGAGCTGGCCCTCTGGAGAGATATATTAAAACGAAATATTCTGCCTAAGTGTTCGTTTCATTCCCCTCTGTCATCAGCTAATTTTTGTTCGTGGCCGGCTATTCTCAAAGTCACAACAAAAATATAAAATTGTGTTCGATCGCCATGAGAATCTGCATTTTGGTTCATGGAGCTGGAGAGATATATTAACGGAAAATAATTCCGAATAGAATCTCCATCTCCCTATATGATCAGCAGATTTTCGTTCATGGCCGGCTATTCTGAAAGCCACAAAAACATTCTGAAAATCTGTTTGACCACAATGAAAATCTGAATTTTGGTTCAAATATTTTTGGAGAGATATATTCGTACGAAAAGTTATGCTGGAATAGTCCTCTCATTTCTCTATGTAATCAGCTGATTTTTGTTCTTGGCCAGTAATTCCCAAAGCCACAAAAAAATTATGAAAATCTGTTTGATCGCCATGAAAATCTGCATTTCGGTTCATGGAGCTGGCCCTTTGGGAAGATATATTGTAACGAAATATTCTGCTTGAACAGCCCTTCCATTTCTCTTTGTTATCAGCTGATTTTTATTCGTGGACGGCTATTCTCAAAGCCACAAAAAAGTTCTAAAAATATGTTTGATCGCCATGAGTATCTGTATTTTGGTTCATGGAATTGGCCCTTTGGAGAAATATATTCGAACGAAAAATTATGCTCGAATAGTCCCTCCATTTTCTGAGTGATAGGCTGATTTTTGTTTGAGGCCGTCCATTCTCAAAGCCACAAAAATTATGAAAATTTGTTGGATCGCCATGAAAATCTGCATTTTGGTTGGAGCGATATATTGGGACAAAATATTCTGCCAGAATACTCTTTCCATTTATCTATACAGGGTGTCCCAGAATTTTCAGGCTAGCAGATATTTCAGTAATTTGCAGAAAAAAAAAATTAAAAAAACCCATGTCGTAGAAGACCATGAGCTCGTTCTTGCAGTATATCAAAATCCACCCCCTGGCTAACAACCCCCGAAAAACCACCCCAACTTCTGTTTTCAGAATTACACCCCCATGTTCAGTTTGGTTCAACTCACAGCCCGTTTCATTCCTCTTTCAATTATATATCATATTAGGTAGTTGTGAAGATAGTAAGTCGAGAAAATTGAATTCGTTAGTGGGTACTATTAATTGGACTCAATGAATGGTTCCACGTTGTAGAGACAAGAAAAAGAGTAAATAAAATGTTAAAACTTGTTGTGCTTTGTTTCATTCCTACGGAGTCTGGATGACAAATTGCGATCAGTCGTGATATTGTTGTTTACTATCAAAATGCCTTTTACCTTCACTTCCAACGAATACGTTGATATGCTTCTAATTTTTGGTGAATGCCAAAAAAATAAACGTACTGCAGATATGCTTTATGAGCAGCGCTTTCCTGATCGTCGACAACCAGTTCGCAATACGTTTCTGTATGTAGAAAATACATTGCGAACGGGATCATTTCCAGGGAAAACACATCCTACTCCTGTGCGAACTGAGGAAAATTGTTTAAATGTGTTGGCCTACGTCGAGGCACATCCTCATATTTCGGTTGTTGCATTGGAGGTGGAGATCGGGATCAGTTAGTCGTCTGTGCACAGAGTTTTCAAACAGTACAGGTATCATCACTCCAAATTACATTCACACCAAGGACTCAGAACTTCAGATTTCGAAAGACGAATGGCATTCATTGCTCACATTCAAGTTTCAGTCCATGAAAATCCCAACTTCCTCAATCAAATCTTGTGGAGTGACGAATCCCGCTTCCATAATGATGGCCCTGTTAACCGACATAACATGCACTATTGGTCACAGGTCAACCCTCACTGGATACAAGGAATCAATTTCCAAACAATGTGGAGTGTGAACGTGTGGTGTGGATCACATAATAGACGTCCCATCGGCCCTCATTCTTTCCAAAACACTTTGAAGAGCCACCGCATTGCTAGAAAATATTCCAATTGAAAAACGACAACAAATGTGGTGGCAACAAGATGGTGCTCCTGCACATAACCATACTATAGTTACTACATTCCTCAATAATACCTTCGAAGACCGTTGGATTGGAAATAGTGGACCTGTTCGATGGCCTGTACGTTCTCCAGATCTCACGTCACTGGATTTTTTTCTATAAGGATATTTGGAACCCTTTGTCTTCGAAACTCAACCAATAAATATTGAAGATTTAACCCAGAGCTTCCTGTACTCGCGCGCTGATTCGGCGACTTGATGCATGTGTGGCAAGTACTGGCCAACATTTTGAACAATTTCTGTAGTATAATGTACCATTCAAAACACAGATGAGCTTATGAATCAATATTTCATTTGTATTTTTATTTGCCATAACTCTGCATGCCATTCTAGCTACCAGGATACATCATTGAACGAGAAATGAAAATGACTGTAAGTTGAACCAAAATAAACAGGGGGGTGCAATTTGAAAAACGAGAGTTAGGGGTGGTTTGCAGGGGATTGTTTGCCAGGGGGTGAATTTTACTATGCTGCACGAACGAGCTTATGGTCTCCTACGACTCGAATTTTTTTTTTCAATTTTGTTTTCTGCAAATAATTGAAATATCTGCTGGCCTAAAGCTCTGGGACACCCGGTATAATCAGCTCACTTCTATTCGTGGCCGGCTATTTTCAAATTTCAAAAAATTATAAGCAAATTAGAATATGAATAATAAAACAAGAAAATTTGTATGAGTAGTCTTCATGTCTCTCTCTCTGTTCGAGCAGTGGGAAAATGAGTTGATATATTCTTCAGTAGGTACACTAAGAATCTCCAATCAATACCAATACTTCGATCGAAGCAAGCGAGAATCGAATCTGGCTGAATTTGTGAAATCATTTGACCGTGGTGGAAAAATGCTGCTTGGAACTGGCCAACCGGGAGCTAGACACGAACGAGTGGACCCCGAATAGAGGGAACATACAGTGATAACAAAAAGTACGATTTCATTGAAAACATCAATAGTGATTTATATCGATTTTCTGTTCGTGTGTACATTTCGAAGGAAAAATATGAATGGCTCTATCAAACGACCAGTTTGCTAATATTGGTATCAAAATGAAAGACTGCAAATCAATCTCAATCAACAGCTACCATGATCATGGTAGTTATGTCATTGTCAAACTATGTTGAAAACTATTTAACCTCAAATTTCATAACGAGATTTCGAAAAATCCTGTTGAGGACTACCAAAGCGGATGGTCCTTTGGGAGAATTAAACGATTCAAAATGTTCATATGAATATAGATTTTTGTTCTCGATTAAAGTCCAGTTCATCGGTGGTATTCGATATTCTGGTGTTCACTACTTTCTGAAATATTTTCGACGATATTGATTTTGATTGAATAAAATGCCCCATTTTATAATTGTTTCATCAAGTTCATAGTATGCCAACTGTTGAACTAGGTTACCACCTATTGAATTTGAATATTTGGTTCCTTCCTAGTAATTTAATGATTTTGAGCTAGATCACCTTTGTTTTGATAATATCGCTATCTACTTTTGTTTCAAATCTTACCTTTTAAAATCCACATTTAGATCATCATCATCATCAGGCATCGTATGTTCAATCATTAAGAATCATCCTGTCAATTTGAATCAAATGTGGTTCTCGTCAATCATAAAGTTGATCGCCAAGAGGTCGGATTGTGTATCGATTACACGTCATTCGATATGTCTCTGTGTTGTACTTTTGTTTTTATAATTGTTTTTATTTTAAGGGTGTTATCATAACAAACATAAACTGATTTTAACTCATTTGTTCGATAATATGAACATGATGTTCATAAAATCAGATGTGGAATCATCTGCGACTGAAAAATAAACTTTAGTCACTATCTTTGAACGTTCAAGATAACCTCTTGGAAAGTATTCATGGTAAAAAGGAAAACATTCTCAATTTAAAATTGAATTGAAATATTTTTCTGAAAATTGAAAAATCTACTTCAATAATGAAGTTAGTTTTTGTGTGATCTAACAGAAAACAAGTACTTTCCCGGCTTGAGCTGGATATTGAACTATCTGATAGATATTGTGAGAGGACCCTAACTCGAAAACAGAAATTGAGAGTGGAAATTTGCAATTTTATTCAGTTAGTTATTTGATATTCTGGTCTTAATAAAGGACTCATATAGATGAATGAGGCAAAGAAGAATGTTTTCCAAGAACAAGTACTCACTTGAAATCATTTGTAACATTGATGCATGAGTGGCATCGCATTAACTAGGTCATCAATAACATTTTTTCGGCGAAAATCTATTCCACGCTTCCACGATCATAGGGAAGACCGGAAGACTTGAGAAACACATTTTCTAGAAGCATTTCACTATGCAATGATGGACAAAAATTAGAAATGTTCCTTCTGAAGTGACACTTTGAAATACGTGTTTTTCTGACATCATAAACTGTCATTGGATATGATAAATTGATTTTTTTAGTGATATGAACAGGTTGTTCATAGAATCAGATGTTTTCTGTTAGATATTAAAGATAATAACTCCATTATTGTAGTACATTTTTCTATTTTCAGATCTTTCTTCTCAATTTCAAACTGATTATGTTTCTTTTTTCAACTGATTTTATGTTCTTGAAATTTTTTATCTTTCTTATTATGTTCTACTTTGGAATCCCGTGTGGTTGAGAATCTTCCATTCGACGAAAAGTTCTTTGAACTGCGGAAATGCTCGCGACGACAAACAAAACGGAAGCAACGTGAAACATCATTTCGTAAATACAAGGTAAAAAAAGCAGCCGACTTGAAAATAATACAAAATGATGAACAACTCGATGATGAGGTAGTCGCCAATAATTTCCTTAGACATTTCAGTCTTGCAACTGATAAATGTGGAAATGATGTAGAGTTTCTAACGTCGAATATTCAACTTAATGACAAATCATTTTTTTTGGCGTCGGTGACTGAGCCTGAGGAAGTCGGTTCCATGAACAGACTGAAACCGTCTAATTCTAGTGGTCTGGACAATATATCGAACAACATTTTGAAGCGGTGTAAATATGGTATCAGTAGTGTCCTCACTTTCTTGATAAATTCAAGTTCCACCCAAGGTACTTTCCCTAACAAACTGAAATCTTCCGTGATAAGGCCACTTTACAAAAAAGGTGACACGAATGAGTAGTCCAATTTCAGAGCGATTACATTGCTGTCAAGCATATCAAAGTTTTTTGGAATAGCCCTGAATGAACAACTGTCAAACTTCTGTTTGAGAAATAATATAATTTCCAGTAATCAACACGGATTCGTGAAAAAAGGGCGTAGATACAGCTTCAACAGATTTGAATATTCAGTTGAATATTGATAGAAAGATTTTTCTGTGAATTGAAAAATCCACGATTAAAATGGAGTTATTTTTTTTGTGAATGTCTTACAGAAAACAACTACTTCCCCGGCTAAAGCCACGCTGGATATTGAACTACATCTGATAGATATTCTGAAAAGGCCCTAACTCAAAAGAAAAAATCTGAAATTGAAAATTTGCATTTTCATTCAGATAGTTATTTGATTTTCTATTCCAGTCTTAATTAAGAACTCATGAAGATGAATGAGGCAAAGAAGGATGTTTTCCAAAAGAGAGTACTCGCCAGAAATCATAGCCGGGGAAGTAGTTGTTTTCTGTTAGACATTCACAAAAAAATAACTTCATTTTAATCGTGGATTTTTCAATTCACAGAAAAATCTTTCTATCAATATTCAATTGAGAATGTTTCCCTTTTCAACATGAATACCCCACAAGAGGTTATCTTGACGATGGAAGATAGTGACTAAAGTTTATCTTTCAGTCGCAGATGATTCCACATCTGATTTTATGAACATCCTGTTTATATTTTCAACAAATGAATATTCAGATTGTCAATGCCATTGAGTCAAAGTTGATTGCCCTTGGTTTATGTATTGATTTTTCTCGTGCTTTCGATTGTGTTGACCATTATCTCTTACTTGAGAAACTGAACCGATATGGCGTTCGAGGCATACCACTAGATTTCATTAAATTGTACCTAACAAATCGTAAGCAAGCAGTGCAAATCAACAAAAGTTTCAGTCAAACCGTTAGCGTTAGTCAAGGGGTGCCTCGGGAGTCTATTTTAGGACCTCTTTTATATATAATTTTTGCCAACGACCTTATAACTTTTATCGAAGGTATCCCAAATGTGAATATGGTTTGTTATACCGATGACACTAATTTCCTAATTACGGAAACCAGCATCTTTCGGACAATAGCTACTGCTGAAGAGGTGTTCACTCGGTGTTTATTATGGTCAGAAAAAAATTTCATCAATTTGAATAAGGAGAAAACGGTATCTATCATTTCTCATCGAAGGTACAATCAAACGCTATGTAACAATAACGCATATAATTTCAGTTTTCAAAACGATGTCAAGATCCAGGGAGTTATCTTTGATCAAAAGTTAAACTGGGAATCTCACAAACATAATCTATGTGGTAAATTGAGATCTGCTTGCTATGCCTTGAGATCATTAAAGGAGCACTGCAGTCAAAAAATACTCCTCACCCTGTATTATGCGAATTTTCACTCTCAAATTCGATATGGCATAATGAATTGGGGAGCTGGCACTGATTGTTCAAGAATATTGATTTTACAAAAATCCGCGTTGGGAATTCTCTGTAATCTTTCCTGGGGACACTCATGCAGGAGTTTTATAAAAATAATAAAATTTCAACCGTAGTTGATACTTACTTATACGAAATATCGTGCTATGTTCATAAGAATCTTTCATTGTTTAGCTGCAATAGATCGAAGCATAATTACTCTACCAGATTCAAAAATAATTTACTCCCGGGAAAGCACTCGACCAAGTTTCACCAAAGAAACTTGTACTACAATGGCTGCAGAATCTATAATAATTTACCTGAAGAAGTGCAAAGGATGCCAAATATTCTCAATTTCAAAAATAGGCTCAAAGACTTCTTGACCCAAAAGAACTTTTACACACGAATTCTTCCCTTAAGAGGTTGTTGGGACCACTGTATGTCCAGTTGTTCAAATTTATATATCTGTGGTTCGTCGGTATTCGTGTTTTATTCATAATTTTTGTTATATTTCTTGTCTTGTATGTTTACTGTGTATACTTCCATTTACTGACGCTCTCGGCAATTTGTTATGGACATCATTGTAATGGTTTTGATAACTCATTGTTGATTGAAGTATATAATTATTATTACCAAGCACAAAAAAATAATAATAGGACTTAGTGAGCACTAAGCACTTTTCAAGAAGGTGAGACTGTTAGGCACTTAAGCTACTTTCTTATATAGAATTGCTGTGAAAATCAATTTGGTCCTAATAAAAAAAATGTTTATATATTTTTGGGTGAAACTCATCGAATTCTGATAATAAAATCATGATTTGTGACCCCAAACATCTCCAGAGAGCAAATTTGATTGATTTCGGACCATCAATGATAGAACACACGTCAGCCATATTGGAGCCGCCATCCAGAATTCGTGATATTTTCTAACAAAATGATAAACTCCGTTACCAGAAACTCCCACATATCAATTATCAAGAGAATCGGGCCAACACTAACACAGCACATTGAATGAAAACTTCTCTGAAAATATTTCGAAAAAAAAGCCATGATCGTAAAAAATCGCATAGACCCTCGAGAAAAAGTTTCGCGGCCCCCAAAAGCGTTCCAGTACGCGCCTGCAGAGAGTTTAGCACATAGAGCTTCGCCAAAATCATAGCAAAACATAATTGAAATTGCTGTCACTTTGACGACTGGTCCTCCCAGTCACAGAAAGTCATACAAATATTAATTTTTCACCTATAACTGTTTTGAAGTTTTCTCAATAGAATATCGTAGTTTGAAGAAGATCTATTCATTGAGTTTCTGCTTACAGAGAAAAACGGTTGAACACTAAACTCACTCCACAACGCAAAACATTAGGAACAATGCTGATAGCTATACTGAAATCTCTCGAATATGCATGATATAAGGACACGGATGAGTTTGAAAGTTCTTGGGGGTGCCGGTGACGGCGTTTTCATATTTCGAAAACATTCATAGATTCATAGATTAGGCTTAGTGCTAAGTATTCCTGAAAAGTGATACGGAGCACTGAAGTGCTAAGCACTTAGCCCATTCGTGAAATGTTTGAAGCATTGAGCACTAAGCACTGGTCCAAAAAAGTGCTCGGGAACACAATGCTCATTAGCACAAAAGTGCTTTGAGTGCTTTCACGAGCACTAAGCACAGTGGTTTGGAACAGCTCTGGTTGTGACCACTCCTTTTCAGAATACTAGTCTTCTTTTTCGCCGATGTTGGACCTTTTTGGGTACGAAACATGTATCATTCCTATTTGAGAGGGTGATAAACATTGTGGAGTTTGACAAGAAGTTTTCTTGGAACATTCATTCCACCCCTCTTCGAATACGGCGGACTTTTTTTAGAAATTATATCGATTAATTTTCGGTTCAGGATTTCATTTTCTTGGTACGTTAACACTATGAGGTCCAGCACTTCGAGCTATAGTTATTTTATTGCTTAATTCTGATTTCCCTCCAGCGCTTCGAGCTATATTCGTTTAATTGCCCAATTCAGATTACTCTCTATCGATTTGCGCCAGCATATCCGCCATCATTCCATGAAATTCAACAGCTTTATTCTTCCAAACTGAGTGTTGGCTTCGTTGACATTTGAGCCATTTGTATGTTCGCCAGAAACAGCCAGCAGGAAAATAATTTCTCAAAACGAATATTCATAGTAGAAATTATTCATGAATGGAATTGGAGGCTCTCGATAGACCCCACCAAAAATATCAGATTGAATAAGGCAGCTATTTGTTGTCTCTCAAGGGATGGAAGGAGCACTAATTACATTTCGAAGGGCTATCAAAGGCAGGACAAAGTCTGATGAAAACAGCTTCATGGGCTTTTAACTCACTTGGGTATGTACGCGCCGGAATTCTATCAGGATTTGCTTGCTTTCAGAAAGCTTTGAGGTGGACGAAATGGAGATTTGTTGCAATCTTCTAATGGAAAGAAAGGAGTGCTACGTTTCCCTCTGTGTCGAGTATCTCTCCATTTTTCTGCAAAATATAACGAAATTAGGAATAATATTCCGCAAGCAATTCACTTTTGACAAAAATCCTGAAAGAGATCGATTTTCGTTTTTAAATGCCGAGTTTTGAATGTATATTTTGAAGAGGTTATGTCACTGGTTTTGAAGTGGTGACAAAATCGGTAATTTTTTTCCAATTGGAATGGATGTCTTCAATACTACATTCAATGATAATGAATAATTTGATTTGTTTGTACAGGGTGAACAAAAATTTATATTTCAGAATAACTTTATATCCAACAAAATACAACATTTAAATATAATATAATTTTTTGTTCACCCTGTATACACAAATTAGATTCTTCATTATCATTGAATGCAGTATTGAAAGACCTCTCAGTTGAACTATCACAAGACATCTATTTTAATTTTAAAAAATTACCGATTACGTCACCACGTCAAAACCAGTGACATAACCTCTTTAGAATCTATATTGAAAAATCGGCATTCAAAAACAGAAATCAACCTCTTTCAGGATTTTTATCAAAAGTACATTGGTTGCAAAATATCGAATTTGTTCCATAATTTAGCCGCGCACTGTATATGCTGATCTTTCTTTCTGAACATCAATTTTGTTTTTTCCATTTTTATTCAATTCATGGAATCAGCCACCTCATTGGATTTGTAAAAAAATGATAATCTTCGACCCCAAAAAAACCCACAAACAAATTTTGAATGGAATCGGGCCATCGACATCTTGGGGCCGCCATCTTGGATTCATAAGTTTTGAAAAACAATCATGGTCCGACCCCAAAAATCCTCACACACCAATTTTCTCACAACAGAATCTATTATTTTATTATGTTGTAGAACAGATTCACAAACCCCGCATATAATAATTATGAAACAAGTGCTATTGTGTACTTGTCCTCTGAAACTATGAATAGATTGTTTGGTTTTCAAATGAACTTTAATCGCACAAAAATAAATATACTTACAGCACCCCACTTGACAGACATTAAGCGAAGAGCACTACACGACCCCACCATGCCACCTTCAGCGAAAATTTTATGATAATGGTCGGTGCGGTATTTTTCATTCAATATTTATTATTTGGAGTCAAAAGGATATTTTATGAAGGAAAATATCGAATCATATTAAATAACGCTGAAGAATCAAACAATAAATATTTATTATTCGTTAATATGACTTATTCACTTTGAATAGTCTTGAAATTAATAACGAATACATTTTTGGTAATAAAATCGGCCATGTTTTCTGCAGCCAGCTCTTAGATATGAGAAATGATCTGTTTTGGGACGGAAACATATCATTCCTCAATTTCGAAGGGAAATTTAAAAAAAAAACTGCTAGGTGTGGGATTCGAATCCCACGCTACCTTGCAAGATCCAGAACTTCAATTCGAATCTGTCACCTCAGACCACCTGGCTATCTGGGTTATACTGAATACTAAACGTATTCTCATACTTCTTGGACTAAGAATGGATCTTGGACTAAGAACTATACGCCGCGCTGAGAGATTTGTACAGATTGTCGAAAAATATTGTTACAAAACTGAATTCCTTTATTTTTATTGAAACAATAGTCGAATTGTTCTGATGTCCGGTTCATTTCCACTTTGAATACAACACAATACTGCACTTCGATATTCACTGTTCCAAATACTTGCTTTATACTGTACTAGTCATCCTACTTATCACACAATTGACAACAATGAATAAACTGCAATAATATCAATACATAAACTGACTCCTCCTGCGTGTGACTTGCGTATTGATAGCACATCCGTATCATCCAGAGAAACGTCGATCCCTCGGAAATTTCCGGAAGTCATGAAGTCATCGGTCACCGGCCGTCTAGACATGCAATATGAACAGGGGCGTAGCCAGGAAATTCTGTCACACAGCCCCTCCTCCAATTTCTATCGTTCCGATCAAAAATCATTGAGTCACCATGATAGGGCTTCAGTCTTTCGAAGTGAACGACCTTCATCTTAGTTCTAGGGCTGTGTTGGATTCTGTGAACCAGTTGATCCTCTTCTCCGCCTTGTACGATCCTTCCCGAAACGGTGACAGTTTGGGGGATACGCCTTCCTTCCTACGTGGATTGTACAGCCCAACTTGGTCGCCTTCTTTGAATTCTCCCGAATTAGCTTCCAAATTAACGAGCTCTCATCCTGTCAATGGCCAGTATCAACCCATTCAGAGCTGTTCCATGAATTTTCAACAGGCTATCCCTCAGTGTATCTGCATAGTCGTGTATTTCCACATCTTGGGTACCTGGTGATCCAAACACCAAGTCACAGGGAAATAGAAGTTTCCTTCCGAAAATAGTGCCAGCCTGGAGTAAGCTTGGTTGAGTCATGGACGGCTGCGCTGTATGCCATCAGGAATAGTGAAAGGTGTCTGTCCCAGTCCTTTCGATGTTTTTCTACTACCTTGGTAATATGCTCTTCCATAGTTCGGTTGAATCTTTCAACCACGCCATATGACTGGCGGTGGAGCGCCGTGGTTCTGGTATTGTTATGACCCATCAGCTCGCAAACTTTCTTGAATAACTTCGACTCGACATTCCTTCCTTGGTGGGAATACAGCTCCATCGATACTCCGAATCTTGAGAACATGTTGTCCACCACTGACCTGGCTAGTGTGATTGCTTCCTGGTCTGGAATGGCATAGGCTTCCACTCATTTAGTGAAATAGTCCATGGCAACGAGGATGTATTTGTTGCCATCGTTCATCACAGAAAAGGATCCAGGTGCATCAATGGTTCAAATGATGCGCATACCATGTATTTCTTTATCTCACCACTGGACTTCGTCGTGGCACCTCTGGTGGCACCGCACTCTGGACATCTTCTGCACCAGCTCTCTACATCGTCCCGACATTGACCCCAGTAAAACCTCTGCCTGATCTTGTCTGAGGTCGTATTGACTCCCAGATGTCCTGCCAAATTTCCTTTATGAATTTCTTCCGAAACTACACTGTCGCTGTCCTGGGCAGAACCAATTGGGAAATTGATGACCTCCCATCAGCTGATTCTCATGCCCGTTCGGGTAGTCAATTCTCCAAAACCACATTGCCTTGAAGGTGGGATCTCTTTCCGGAATATCTCCCCAATGTAGAAAGCACCCGAAGTATGGATCGGTTTCCTGGTCCTGTCTCGTTTGTGCGGTAGTCCATTGATCTTCAGTTAAGAGTTTTGTGCTTCTAATATCGGTGACTCCTTCGAAGTATCCGATACGCTGGCAAGGTCTATAGGCTTCTGGGCACGATCTTCTAGACAAGGCATCCGCATCACCATGTCGTCGTCCTGGCCAAATTTGATTCTGGGATGATACTGATTCAGCTTTTCTATTCATCTAGCTATTTGTCCTTTGAATTTTTTATCTCCAGGGCCACGTGATCGGTCTCAATGAAGAAGTCACTACCATATAGGTATTCGTGGAAGTGATCTACTGCCCTGACGCTATACGTTCTTTCCTGGTGACACAGTAATTCCTCTCGGGCTCAGACATCACCATGTTGTAGTATTCGATAACTTTCTCCTGGCCATCTTGCACCTGTGATAACACAGCTCCAAGTCCAGTGTGGTTGTGTGGTTCTCCCGTTTCATTTCAAGAATTCTACCTCCCACTATTTGCCCAATATTGTTGTGATTCGGTCTGTTGCCAGTGTTTCGTAGTCAAAGATATCCCATTTTTGACTCCCCCATTATTTTTATGTCGCTCGAGGAAAGATCCAGTTGTACTTCCATGGCTGCTGTCGGTGATGTTTTCAAAACTCTCGTTATGCTGAGGCAGACAAGTCTTTGTATCGTGCTTTACTCAGCCGCGGCAATTTTTTGGGTTATCGTTATCTACCATACCAAAGATGCGTAGATGATCATGGGTTCCACCACAGTATTGTATGTCCAATACACCATTCTGAGACTAAGCCCCTATGCTTTTTCGTGTGCTCGTCTGGCTACCATTGGTATCACCTCGGCTTTCTTCTCCACTTTCACTAGTTGTTGGTTCCAGGTAAGTTTCGAATTTAGGATTACTCCAAGATTATCTTTCCCCGATAGTTAGATGTTCTTCTTCTGGTAAAAGCCATAATGGTCAATTTGGAGAGGCTGATATTCAAACCCTCCTCATTTATGCATGTACTGAACAGATTTCGGCCTTTACAAAGAACTGTGGTGTTGAATTTTCCTTGGACTATGATGACTATGTGGTCTGCGTAGACAAGTGTTTTTTGACCATTTCTCTCTTGGGTGATTAGCAGGTCCTCCACCACGCGGTTTCAGAGCGGTAGGGATACCACATCCCCTTGCGAACAGCTCCTGGTTACCTTGGCTAGCGGTGTTTTCACTACTAGAGAGAAGTAGATTATTATTTCTGTTAGAATGCTGTCTTTTATTTATCAGTGCCTCTGGAATTGTGTTTGGAGTGTATTCTCGAATGCTTTCTCGATTTCTAGGAATGCATCGAGCAGGACCTCTTTGTTTCCACCTCCTCTACGAGTTGATGTGGGGCTGTTTCTGTAGATTTGCCCATTTTGCAGGCATATAGGTCCTCCTGTAGAGGTTGGTTCACCAACACTGTATACCTTATGTGCCTATCCAACAGTTTTTCTTGCGTCTTAAGCATGAATGATATGAGACTAATTGGCTTCAGTGCCTCCACTCCAACCTGTTCAGTTTTTCCAGGGCAAGACTGGCCCTCAATACAAGCTTATTTTGTGTGTTAGTAGATCAATTCTTTTCTGTAGCATGATAAACGAGTTGATTGCCCATTCCGTTTTTTCCACATATATCACCTTTTTTGAAATCTGCCATTTCTCCTGGAGGCTCCCGAGGGGGATTCCAGTTCTGAGGCCTCAGGGCTAAGTTTGTGTTCATTGATCCTGAGAAGTGTATTCTGTACAGTTTTTCCAAGGTATCTCTTCCATCCTGCGTGGAGGCCCCTCACTCTATCCTAATGGTTTGAATCATTTGTTGGGGTTGTTGGGAGAGTACTTCGTGAAGTCTTGCTTCCATTTCCTCACAGTACCTACCCCACGTTTCTCTTTTGGATTGCTCTAATGCTTTGTTGTACTCGGTGGAAGGGGTCTTGTATGTCTTTCATTCACCTGAGACTTTTACATCCATCAGATTGAGCTCAACAAATCCAGATTTCCTATTGACAGGGAATCAGTTCATGAGTGGTTCATTTGAAGAAAAACTACCATGCGCATATTCCATATTTCAGTGGACCAAACAATATAATCCCTCTATCAACAATTCATAGTATTCAAATAACTTTCGCATGGAATATATTTCAATCAAAAATTCATTTTTGCATCAGTAAACATGGAACAGCTTTCAACACGAAAATTTAAAGAAAAAACTCACTTCGACGTAGAGGATTGGATTAATGAAGGTGACATGGACGCCATTTCGACCTTCAAATCTACATTGAATTAACCAATGTGGTAAAAATTCCAAGTAATGCAGAAATAAACGAATGGAATATTTCACTGATGGGTCAAAGGTTTACATGTGTGAAGATGTCCATTGTTTCGCTTTCTCAGCAATAAAGCGATTAATTTTCTCAGAAGTTTACTTTTCTGACTCCAAACTGACAAGTGTCAAAAATTCAATGATATTTCTTTTTTTGTAAATTGAAAAACAAAAACGAATAAAATAAGTGCACAGGATGTGAAATAAACTCTATCATTCTCCCCTTCGTGAATGATTCTTCTGACATGCAGCCTGCATAATCGTATAACTGGACGTCGGTATTGTTTGCTGCTGTTTTGACTTCAGCAACGCGGATGATTCCATCGTAACCTGGAAAAAATGCAACAACTCTGCCCATTTTTCAGTTGTTCCTGGGTCAATTATCGTCAACAATCACATCAATGTCATTATTTTTTTTTAATTTCGATGATCTACTCACTTTGTTCTGCGAGTGAAAGATGGTAAGTATTCTTCAATCCACCTTTTCCAAAAACTGTTCGCAAGCATTTTTTATCTACACCATTCTTGTCGAAAATGTCCGATTTAAAAATTTCCAGGAAAGCCTCCAGTGTGCGCATATCCCAATAAAAAATGATTTGGGGTGAGAGCTTTTATGTCTGATGGATCGATTGATACATGGGTTAGAGGACGAGCATTCACAATGCTCCGAGCTACGGAAAATAGTGTTAGGACGGTTTCATCTCTGAGGGACTGCCCATGTACTGCTCTGCCGTTGGTAGAAAAAATGCCGTGCAGTCCATCTTTGGTGATTTTAAGTTTTTCGGCTACGTAGGTTGGTTTTCTCGTTTTCCACCTCCGTACTGAGTATAAATACCGTGAAATTATTTTAAATATACATACAAGTGAAACAAAATAGGCAGTAAAATTAAAACGTCATCATTTCGGCAATCAAGAACACCGCATCTATTACATCCGAAGCTGAAACATCGCATAGTTGAGAAGAAGCCCACCTTACGGCTTTTCAGCTAGTTATTCACAAGTCAATCCCACCAGCGGAGCACAAACGAGAAATTGCAATTTTAGTCCTCATTGTGTGTGAGTGTAACCAATATTATTTTGCTCTGTTGGTTGCATTTCGTTTTTTTTCTAATCATTTGATATATAGTGATATTAGTGGCAGTGGAAGAATATATATTCAGTGGAAGGAGTGAACAAATGGTTTTACTGGTAAGGAATTTGGAAAAACAGAATGGTTCAGATCCATAAATATCTTGGTGGTAGAGAAACTTGGGAAATCCGGTATTGAAAATTTCTAAAATCACTCCTTATAATCCCCCCATTTTGGTTTTGACAGGCCTCATATTGTTTAGCCACTGGCCTTTCATAGAAGGAACACTCCTTCAAAGATGACCAATGAACGCCAAGGAATTTTTTAAATATTATGAACCAATCACTATACTTGATCACTTTTTTGTTGGTAGGTTGAGAACTCGAGTATTGAGAGTTCCGACTGTCTGGGGATGGTCGACCAAAATTGTTTTTCGAGAGCGGCTTCAAGAAATATATCTTTCTCTCTATACTGGGAATGTGGGGCGTTTAGACAAAAGCACGTACCGATCTCAGAAAGATTGTTCAATAATGCACTTGGAAAAGCATTAGAATATACATATATATTTTATAATAGTTACATAGCACTTCCATCAGTTCTATGTACTGATAAAATGATGAAATAGTCATAGAACAGTTGAGATTTTACAATAGTTCAGTTTTTGGCATTCTCAAAGTCAAGTGGACTGAATATACCATCAATTGTCAACTAGACTGTTGATCAATATTATTTGAAAAATATGGGAACCTAAAACATAGAGATACATTTGAAAACATATAAAAATAGTAATTTATTCAATTTGCCCCAACATAAATCAAGAAAAATATATGATCTTACTCCAGACAATCAGATCTCAACACTTATTCTCTCGATATTTGTTTTACATGATATTAGTTCAATTGTATCACCATTTTGATTATTTTCGCGAAATTCGTTTATTTACTGTTATATCACAGTGTATATTAGACTGTAGTTGTATTGCTATGAGATCGGTTAGAGGTTTTTGGCGTCTTATCTCGTTCTTGAAACACTGATCACGTAATTTCTATCGATGGTAAATACTGTTTAATTGGGTTTTCACTTTGTGAAGTCATTACTGGTGCAGTTCCTGTTTGACTTGATTTGGGATTATCTTCCTTAATAATTTCGTAATATCACTGCATGATGATAACTTGTCAATGAACTTCCTGACTGATGACTGTCTAGTCAAGAACTGTTACTTGGTTGATAGCTACCGCACTCCTATGAGTTATATTGTTATAGGATTACTATGTGAAATTTTGAGCACTCCCCATCTTTCTGCACTACATGTTAATCGAATGAAAGTTCAAACACCTCTGAACATTGTTTACTACATGTTTATCGAATGAAAGTTTGAAACTTCTGGTTAATCTTTTGCGTTGTCTCGCGCTTCATATATGATATCCCCTTCCATGTATTGTTCTTCGTTATGTCCGCAACATTCCTAACGTTAATTATTTTCGGCTTGTCATGATAAATCACCGTCTGATTAATCAATGGCTCGTTACTGTAGCCGAAAGAATGTATAAAAAAATTGATGATTTATCTATTTTGTGGTCGTATTGCATTTAATAAGCTGTCAAAACCTATAATTTATAGTTTCTCTGTATACTATGGAATTCCTTTGTAAAAGGGTGACTTTTTTATATGCATTCCGGGGCAAGACGGCGTCTATCTATTTTTAACGTGCCCTTGTTTATCAGTTGGGTCGGGTATTTGATTTCAAAATTTATTTTCATTCCCAGTGAATTATGTTTCCTGGCCATAGAGTTCATATTCATTAATAACTTGTTTTTTCTTATGTTTGAAAGTTTTTCTGTACTTGTGGAGTTATGACAATATGATGGAAAAAAAACGAGCTTACTGAATTGATCAACGTGAATTATGAATATGACATAACTGAGGGTGGGTTAAAGCAAAGTGTTAAGATGTTTTTTAGTTATTTAGTCATTTTTCATTGCTAGGTTATCACGTAAATATGCCTGAAACCCATCGATTTTTGGATCCAGATTTCAATAAAATCGAAAATTTTGTGGAAACCCAATGTGATGAGATAAAACCTAGAAAGAATATTTTGCAAGATATAGTTGTACCACTGGAAAAATATAGATATACATACAGAAATAAATAATGGGAATCAGTATCTGTAAATGATGTTGAGACGAGTGGAAATAAAACTGTAACTGAGGTTCCTGTTAAATCCCAACTGCTAACCAAAAAAGAAAATCAAAGGAAATGTAAAACAAATACTAAAAAAAAAAATGCGAGAGGAAAAATCTGGAATTTCAAGAGAGAAAACAAGCATATGCCCTGAGAGAAGCTTCATGTACAAATAATTGTATAAGGAAATGTGAGAACAAAATAACAGAAAATAGAAGAAAACAAATCAATGATGAGTTTTGGGCAATGAGTTGGTTAGATCGGAGAATTTTCATTGTCGGTCAATGTCAGAGACAAACTCCTTAAAAACTGAGATTTCTTCAAGATCGAATACCTATTTCTACAATTTGAAAAATGAAGAAGGTACCAGTGCTCAAGTTTGTGAACAGTTTTTTCTCATCACCACAGTGTTGCAAAATGCTTTGAAAAATACACAGAATCACTCTTTGTCTACCAAACGTGATATGAGATACGGTGCATTCAATAAATGCTCATTATTTTTTATTAATTTTCTAAGGTAGAAAACCGTCAATTTCAAAATTAGATCATGAAAAAATCAGAATCTATATTGAATCTTTCAATCCGTCTATTTCACAGTATCGAAGAGAACATGGTGCAGACAAAACCTGAGGACATACATATTAAATGATTGGAATGATTACAATACTGAAAACAAAGATGATCAATACTGATATGATGTATATAGAAATGTTCTGAAAATTATGAACATTTCCTTCAATAAGCTTGGACATGTACAATGTGGAACCTGTGATATATTTAGTTTCGACGAAGAACATTCTAAAAATTTTCAGCCTAACTGCAAGAAATGTGAGGCACAAATTGGACATTCAGGAAAAGTAGAAAAAACTAGTGCTGTCTATAAAAAAGTCAAATTGCAGAGGAATAAAAATTATGTATGTTATTCCGTAGACCTCCAGAGGGTTGTCATGCTTCCACGAATGGATCAATACAAAATTGTTTTGTTTGCTCCAAGAATAGTAATTTCCAACGCAAGCTTTGTACCCGTAGGAGAAAAAAAACATCTGAATGCTGTGGCAGCCATCTGGCATGAAGGCATTGCAGGAAGGAAAAAAGAAGACATAATAAGTAGCTTCCATGCATTTTTCCAATATATATTGTTAACCCTTTTGAATTAGCTACGAAGTACCTGAAGTACTTTCGAACTGGCTACACTTTCATGAGTGCCGATAGTTTTTACCATCAGGTGGAGCTCAGTATGAAGAAAAGTGGTAATATATATATGATTTTCATGAAGCAATATAACAGGCAAACTCGGAAAAAGTATACGTTATAAGCATGTCTCCATCTCATTTCCCAAATTGGAGAGATTTCAGTTCACAGTACAAATTGAAAAAAAACAGAACCACGGGCCTTTCTCAACAATGTGGCAATGGCATCTTTCACACGAGGTGAGCATACTTTTGTTTACTTCAATAATTTTGATGATGTTGATCATGAACTGAGTTTTCTCAAAGCCCAAATAGGAAAGCGTGTATAACAAAACCGCTTATTCGAAATCGTCCTCGGGGAATTCTGCATTCAAAAGAGGATTATATTTTGGAAAAAAAATTCCACTTCTGCCAACTAACAAAAAAAAATCTGGAATGAACTTGAAGGAAATACAAACATGAGAGATGTGAATGTTTTTTTGAAATAGAATGTATATATTGTTAATAATGGTCGGAAATTGTTGCTATTATTTTTATACTGCAGTGAATTGGATGAATATGAAAAAATGATTATGTTTTATGACAAGCAAAATATTGTAAGAAGACGTAAGTATCATTTATGTGTCAAAAATAATGAAATTCAAGTAACTGATTATTAAAGAAATCAAATTGATTATTATATTTCTTATTAACATGAATAAATTTGATTCTAATTTTTTTTTCCTTGCTGCAGATAACCCTTAACGTTTCTTTCATTATTTCAAATCTATAACTTTTGACTTTACGGCCTCATTTCTACTGGCGACAGTGCTGTTCCCAGTGTTTCCTTCACTGATCCAATTAATCTTCCTCACGTTCAACCCAGCTGCTGGAGGTATGAACCTGAAATATGATGTGGATTCATCAGCAATCCTGATCTCATCAAGGTATTTGTGAGCTTTGCGTAGTTCTTCAGCAGCTCTTCGTTGTCGTTGTTAGGATGTCTCCGTTTCGAAATGAGTCTCCCTATTCTCATCCCTGTAGAATTGGTCGTCGAATGATGGGCCACTCCAAGGTGTATGGTTCGAATGGCAAGACATGCGAATAGGATTCCCCAACATTTCTTTCTTCTTCGACCCACAGTTACGTGAAATGGTCCGAAGTAATCCATGCCAGTATTGATGAAGCGTCGCAGGCCTGGTGTTATTTCCATTTCGGGTAGTTGTCCCATTGAATTATTTCTACATTTTTGGCATCTCCTAGCCACTGGCTTCACGTCCTTATAAAATCCAATTTTCCATCTGAATTTTATTCAGTACAGTTTCTACTACAGCTTGAATTCGAATTTTATTTTAAAAGCAACTGCATATAGTGATTCTTGAGGCTAAGTTTGTATAGACTTTTCGTTTGTGGTGATAAACATTGCACCAAGTCTGCCTCCCCTGAGAAAATGAGCTGGACAAAGTTTTCTCAGTCTGCTTTTATTTTCTACGATTTTCTCTCTTTTGAGTTGTTCAATCTCTCCAGGAAAACTTCCAACTTGTGATACCTTCGAGCAATGCCTTCCTGTTTCTTCTAACTCTTCAGCCTTCAAACATTTGGAATATTCTTGAGGTGAATGCTTTCCAATTTTCTCTCTCTATCTGGAAAATTTTCTGTAGTGTATGGAAAATTATTTTATAAAATAATCAATTTTCCCTATAGATTCAGATTTTATCTCCCGTATCTCTTCTTGGCATAATTCGAATTTATTGTTTACTACATTCATGATTTCGTCTGGCCAGTCCTCTTCCTTCAAGAATTCTGGCCCAAAAATCCATTTGTCTGTAAAAACTGTTTTCTTTTCTTCCGGATTATTTTGAGTCGCCTTATCTGCAATATTCAAACATTTTGGAATCTAGTGCCAGTTTTGAGTGCGGATTCTCTCTTGAATTTCTCCAATCCGATGTGCTACGAATTGTTTGTATTTTTTTCCAACTCCTTTCATCAATTCAGCACACACGTTGAATCCGACCGTAACCATACTGTGTGAATTTGAAATTTCTGGTTCTTCTCTGAATAAAGAGCACAAACGACTCGCTTGGACTGCAGTCTGTAATTCTGATATGGTAATAGAAAAGGTTTCCATAGGTGCGACTCTGGATTTCGCAGTTAGTAGCGATACCTTTGCTTTCTCTGAATTTGTAATCCTGAGGTAGGCTACCGATGAAAATTATTTTTCACTGGCATCACAGAATATGTGAAGCTCAATCTGATCAGCCTTCCATATCATTAGTGAATAACATATTGGTAAACCTATTTCTGAATTTCTTTTCAGAGCATCTGTCCACCTTGACCAGGCATCTTGCATTTTTCTTGGAATAACATCATCCCATCCAATGCCTTCCTGCCATATATCCTCTAGGAATATCTTCGCACAAACGGTAAAACATAAAAGAAATCCTAGAGGATCAAATAATGACATGACTATCTTCAATATTTGTCTCTTCGTAATTTTCTCCCAATTCAGATATTCAGATTTCACCTTAAATCGAATCATATCATTTTTACAGTCTCACCAAACTCTTGGGACTCGTTGGGTGGGCAGCTGATTGTCATTGGAATATTTTCCATCTATTAAATCTTTTCCTAGCTAACCCATAATTCTTGAAGCGTTGCATGACCAGTTCACCACTTCAAATCCTCAAAGACGTTGAACTCGTATTATTTCCAATATATTTCGCATAGCAATATGAAATCAACTCATTTTGTATTTTTTATTATCTCTGAACATTCTGTTTCGTTTGCATTCTTGTTCTTGATGAACCGTGCACAGCATGGTGAACAGGTGGCACCAAAGGCCATCACCTCCATTTCATAAACATCAAGCTCTTTTCTCCGGTCCAAATTCCTCCAAAGCAGACGTTGTGCACCTGGATCTTCTTCTCGTATCCTGACCTGGTGGAACATTCCATGAATGTCTCCACAGAATGCAATCTCCTTTTGTCTAAATTTCAGTAGCATATCAACTGATGATTCCACCAAATCTGGTGCTGGAATAAGGTTTTAATTAAGACTTGTTCTATTCGGTTTTGCAGCTGCATCAAACAGGTCTCATTTTTCCAGGTTTGTTGGGATTAGTGGTCACGAAATGTGGTAGATACCAAGTATGTGGAGTATGAATGACAGCTCCTTCAGTACATAGCTTTCTCAAGTAACCTCTTCACAAGTGGGAATCAATTTTCGAACAGTAGGCTTGTGCAAACTCAGAATTCCGATAACATTTCCTTTTCATGCACAACAGTCGTTTGTAGCATTATTTCTACCATCAGGAAGGGCAATATTATCGTTGCTCCAT
The DNA here is from genome assembly GCA_018342105.1 of Gonioctena quinquepunctata. Classification (NCBI taxonomy): domain Eukaryota; kingdom Metazoa; phylum Arthropoda; class Insecta; order Coleoptera; family Chrysomelidae; genus Gonioctena; species Gonioctena quinquepunctata. Next base: position 127,162 of record JAFIRS010000627.1, on the reverse strand, counting down.
AATGATCCCATTTCATATCTATCACCAACTCTTCTGGGTGTCTTATCCATGTTTCCCACTGCTTTGCACTATCTGTTTTTCTGAAAATTCTTTCGTGAATGTGTCTTTCAGCGAATCATGAAGTAGTTCGTCTTCAGCTTTGTTGCAGATATGAAGTGTATGGGCTAGTGTGAGGTCTGCTTCCTCGCAGTGACAAGGCACATGGATCGACCATCCCAACTTACACTCCGTAGCTATCGGAATATGGCTGTGGATACTTCGTACATGTCTCGGAACAATAATTGCAGCATTATCTTTCTCTATGAGAATTGAATGTGTTTCATTACTGAAATGTTCAAGGGGTATGTCTTTCAGGTGGGATTGATTTTTCAATTCATCCATATTCAATAACTCTGAAGGTAGGCCTAGATTGTCTGTAGTTCTGGCACCTACAATTTTGCTTGCTTGCCTACCCACTCTTGAGATACTGAAGTTCACTTTCTGTGATACGATACCACCTGTCCATCGTATACAAAGTGATTTCTGAGTTCCTTGTAGTTCTAACGTGTCAACGGATGATTGATTTACGTGACTGTAGATCCTTCATCGCACGATGCCAAAGTTTCAATTCTGCTATTAGGTCAATACAGTATCACGGAAATCATACGAATCGGAAGGATTTTTTTGTTTGGAGGGTGCAAATAGCTTCATTTGGGTTTTTCTCTACATTTTCTATGGTAACTTCATTCTTTCCTTTCCTGGTGAAGTTTTTATGAGAGAGGTTGTGGTGTTTCAATTTGCATCCCTCAATATTTCCTCTTCTTGCATTCAAAAGTCGTATGTACAGGTAGGAGGCATGTAAAGCAAAGTTTTTTTTTTTAATTTAGATTTGTGCATCAACCATGAAAGGTTATTAGCGCGGTACGTTAGATATAAATTTACAGAGGCAGTATAAATTATAACATAGTGCATCATATTTTATTGTACAGATCAGTGTCCTTGAGGTATCTTATCATATTACAAAGTTTCTGACCCACTACTGTACTCCTACGGGTATCAAAATCGTCTTTCTCGTGGCTAATATCATCACAGTTGTTCGGTCTCATGAGATTTTTCACTCGACTTACTGGATTGCTTGCAGTGTGATAGTATGCTTGTTGGATGATGATGTTCATGATTGATTGATTATGAATGTAAGACAACACTCACAACATGAATATTCAATCTCGTATATAAAAATGACAATAAATAGAGAATGACTTTTATTTTGACAAGTTGATGACAGATGTTGTTTTTCTTTTCTTGTAATCCGCCCATCGCTCTCTCACCATCTTTCTGTGTATTGTCCAAATCGAGTGAGCCAGATTGGAAATAAAATAATATTATACAGTAGGATACAGTACAGGCCCCCCCATTGAAAGGATCGGCTTTCAAAAACAATACATATGAATGTCTTTAAATGAGAACTGTTTTTTTTAGGAGTTTATTGGTAAAGCGCAAACTTCAGACACTGGCCCTTTCAAAATTTCATCAGCTGTTTTCACGTTCACAACTCGAACTGTTTTGTCTTTACCAGGAAATACTTCAGTGATACGGCCCATTTTCCAACATAATGGTGCTGTATTGTCGTCCTTAAGAAGAACCAATGTTCCAATTTCGAGGTTCGGATGAGGTTGTCGCCATTTTGTTCTCTCTTGAAGATGGTTCAGATATTCATACGACTATCTTTTCCAAAAATGTTGTATTTTTCGCTGAATATTTTTGAAATGGGATAAGTGGTTGGTTGCAATGTCTCTGACGTCATCTTGAGGTAGAGTAGTTAATGGCTCGCCAATTAGGAAATGTGCGGGTGTTAAAGGGGAAATATCATTGGGATCGTTGGACAGTGAGGATAATGGTCGGGAATTGAGGACTGCCTCAACCTGAGTTATCACTGTGTATAGGCCCTCAAAAGTCAAGTGGAAATCACCAACAATCCTTTTCAAATGAAATTTTGCGGATTTAACACACGCTTCTCAGAGACCTCCAAAGTTGGGAGCATGTGGAGGTGAAAAATGACAGTTTATTTTGTTTTTAGTAAGAAATTCATTGAAGTGATTATTATCTTCAAGATTTGATAAAATTACTTTCAATTCATGCTCAGCACCAACAAAATTGGTACCGTTATCACTATAAATGTCGGTGCAAACACCCCTTCTTGCCACAAATCTTGTTAAGCATTTTAAAAATGATTCCGGAAAAAGATCGTCAGATAGCTAAATGAACCGCCTTTGTAACAAAACATATAAAAATACATTAATAGCATGTGACGATTTTTCTACTCCTGGTTTCACCATCTCTGATGTAAAATGGGCCAGCAAAGTCTGTGCCGGTAGTCGCAAACGGGCGTTGCGGTTATAGACGTGAATGTGGAATATCTCCCATTTGATATCGACTTTCCATTGGTTTAGAACTGAAGCAAGTTACACAATTGCGTAAAACTCCTCGAACGGCACTACGTCCGTTGATTGGCCAAAAATTTGATCGAACAGTCGCCAAAGTTGCTTGAGCACCTGCATGAAGATGCCTTAAATGTTCATGCAAAATTATCAATTTCGTAAAATTACCCTGATGTGGTAATAAAATCGGATGTTTGTGGTTATATGAAATGTTGGAATATTTCAGTCTTCCACCTACTCTGATTAAACCGTTATTATCCAAGAATGGATTTAATGACACACTTTTACTATTTGGAGATATGTTCTTCGATTTTTTTAGTGATTTCAACTCTATTGGGAATGAGTTTCCTTGAATTAATTCACAAATTGTATTAACGGAACTGTCAATTTCTGCTTTTAATAATTAACCTGGAAGGCGAGCTTCAGGATTTGAGATTTTTGAGTTGTTTGCAAATCGCAGACAATAAGCTAGGACTCTTTGAAGTCTTGTGAATGAGGAAAAACGATCAATGATGTTGATATCTTGGGTTTCTATCACTGATATGAGACTAACATCGGTTTTCTTGAGCTCAGGAATTTTTGAATTAGACAAAATATAAGCTTTGGGCCAGAAATATTCCTCTTAGGACATCCAAGTAGGACCGGTCCACCACATTTTGCATTCTATCAATTCCCTTGGATTGAGACCTGGTGATTCAGAGGGAACATAACTCCATTGATTTTTATTGGAAAATTGCTGTATTTCAGTGACTCGATTAGACACAAAGGTCTTGAGTTGATGTGGCTCAGTGTTAATCCATGCTAATACAATAGTTAAGTCAGTCCAATAATGAATGTATTCGATATTATTAGGAATAGTTTGAAGTACCTTTTGAGTAAGTTGAATACCTAGCAGAGCTGCGCAGAGTTCGAGCCTGTGTAGTGTCACCATTTTAAGCGGTGCCACTCGAAACTTTGCGCAAACTGAATGAACATGAATTTTATTGAATTGATCAGTTGATCGCAGATAGCAACAAGTTCCATAGGCCCTTTCTGAAGCATCTCCAGAACAATGTAGTTCAATGGAAATAGGATTGAGACAAATAATATGTCTAGGAATATTTACTGAATTCAAATGGAGTATTTGACTCGAAAATTCGAGCCATGAATAATGCAAAGTGACAGGAAGGCTTTCGTCCCAATGAAGACCTAGTCCCCAAAGCTTTTGAATAATAATTTTGGCTTTGATAGTACAAGGACCAATGAGACCTGAAGGGTAAAAAATTTGCGCCAATGTATATAGTATTGTGCGCTTTGTGACACTTTGATGCTTGATCATGACTAATAGTATACTTGGAAATATCTTCTACTGAGTTCCATGTTAAACCCAGCGTTTTTGTGACTTTGTCATCGGAAATAAAAGTTTGTGATGATTGAGATTGGACTCCGGAAATGTTTTCTAGAAGTTCACAGTTATTTGAGACACATTTCCTGAAATTGAAACCGGCTGAGCTCAAAATATGAGTGGGTTTCGATAAAACTTGTTTTCCATTTTGAACAGAATTGAAACCTGTCAGCAAGTCATCTACATAGAAACTGGACTTGATAATTTCACTTACTTGAGGGAATTCTGATTCATTTTCTATAGCTAATTGAAATAAAGGTCGAATACAAAGAAATGAAGCACTGGCAGTACCATAAGTGGTTGTGTTCAATTGATAGTGATCTAGTTCTTGAGATGAATCAGAGCGCCATAATATGCGCTGCAAATCACGTCGGTTGTTACCACATACTGATAGGTTCAAAATCTGATCACTATTGTGAATAAATCGTTCTGAATGGTAGGACCCACTTTTAAAACATCATTCAGTGAAATCCCACTAGAAGTTTTTGCCGAACTATCAAAAACGACACAGAGTAAAGTAAATAGTATGTCAAATTTCCAAACGAATCATTTTTAGTATTCAATTTTGATATATGTCCGAGTTCCTCATATTCGTTCACAAAAGAGACATATTGTTGCTTGAAATCAGGGTTTTTTAATAGTTTTCTCTATATGGCATAAAACCTCTTGAGAGCTGTGTCAAAAGACTCACCAAATTGTTTTATGTTGTCCTTAATAGGCAAACTGACAATGAATCTACCGGATTCATTGCGAACTGTGGTTTTAATAAAATGTTCTTCGCATTCTGCTTCTTCTGGAGAATATTTCACTCGTGTTTGACATTCTTTTATTTTCCAGAAGCGCTCTAACAAATCTTGATTATTATCGTTCTGTAATGTAAGATTACACACTGAACTTTTTGCATATGACATTGGCAAAGGTCCGGACAATATCCAACCAAGCCCTGTTTTTTGTAAAACTGTATGATTATTGAGTAAATTTATACGTCCGACACAAATCAAATCCCAAAAAATAGAAGCTCCAATGAGTAGGTCGATTGGACCAGGTTCATTGAATTTTTCATCTGCCAAAACAATATTTTGTGGAATTTTGAGATAATTCATATCAAATGAAAATGCAGGTAAGTCCCTTGTGATTTTCTTAGATATAAAAAAGGGTACATCTCGTAAAATGTACGAATTTGTTGTTGATTTAATCGAAGCATGTGTTTCGTGGAGTATGGACGTTATATTCGAACCGAAACCTTCAACTGAATGTGTAACCTTTGATAGAGGAAGTTGTAGAATTTCGAATAACCTTTCAGTGATGAAATTTGACTGTGAGCAGTTGTCTAGAATATCTCGATATTTATGAGTTTCACCATATTTATCATTAATGCATATGATTGCTGTAGAAAGCATTACGTATGATTCAAAGTGTGCACTTTTCGGCGATCAAGCAATAGATGTTGATTGTGAAATGTTAGAAACAGATTGTGGAGGACCTTCAATACTTGGCAAAGGTGCCGAGGCTGTGACAGCAGAAGATTGCTCTCTTTCTAAATGCAAAAGAGTATTGTGACAAAGAGAACATTTCTCACAAGAATGTGGATTTTTACAATCCTTCGATGAGTGTCCCTTTCGTAGACAGTTTTTACATGCCTCAAGTTTCCTAACTTCGTTAATACGTTGTGTAAGTTTCAGAAAATTTTACATGTAAATATAAAATGATCCTTTTGGCAAAGAATGCATACTGGATCTGTGGTAGCAGCATGCACAATACTTGAATTGTGAGATGTTCTTTCAACTAAATGTTTTGGCGTTGAATGACAAACTTGCTTGTTCGAATGTAAACCCCCTAATAGTTGGCACTTTTGATTGAAAAATGAAGTGAATTCTTCAAATGTAGGTAGATCTGATTCAAGATTCAATGCGTGTTCCTCCCACTCACGTTTTGTAGTCGCATATAATTTGGCTAAAACTATGTGGATTATGAGAGTGTCCCATTTGTCTACAGGTAATTGTAAAGATTCAAGACTTCTCAAATGTTGATTTACAGTATCAATTATATTTCTGAGCAAAATGTGCGACTATTTCTGCATACTCTGCAAATCAGATATTGCGTTTAAATGCGATTGAATTATGACCCTCTTATTTTGATATGCTTTATCATGATTTGCTTCAGATACTTCCAAAGCTATCAAGACATTTGCGGCTTCACCTTTGATGCAAGATTTCAGATACCAAAATTTTTGAATTTTATTTATAGATTGGCAATTATGGATCATGACTTTGTTGGTATCAGCAAATTGAAGCCATTTTTTCTAGGACCCATGAAATTCAGGTAAATTCAGTTTTGGCAATTTTGAATCCGTGTTTTGTATAACTGAATTATTTAGAAGATTTTGAGGATTCGAAGGGGTGTTAACAATGATTGGGGGTTTTGTTAATTGTTTTACCAACCGCTTTGCGTGACCAACAGCTTTGAAAAAAGAGTTTTCAAGTTCTTCTCTTTCAGTAAGTTGATCTTCAACTGTGCTGTTTTTGTCTGTCAATTCTAATTCCGTTTAAATATTTTGTAGCTCATTCCATAAATGATCCATTTTTTCTAAACGTGTACATAATTCTTCTAATAGAGAATCATCTGTTATGTTTTGTAAGAATTTTGAGAAACGTGTAATATGTGCCTTGATACCACCTCGTTTGTAATGCAAAGTTTTGATTTTTTCTTCGGTCATTTTGACCGATGAGAATCCATAGCGATGAATAAGTTGAGAACAAAGAAGGATAATTGGTTAAGGAAAGCGAGACTTACTCTTGGATGTATCCCCAGTTCTTTTACTGAATGGCTATGGTTGTCTTGTCTGGTTTTCAAATTCCAACGGAACTGGCACAGGAAAGTGGAATTGTTTATTGAAACCAAGTCCTAATTTGACTAGTTGCTCAAATGTAATTGGGATGTCTCGATTGAATTGATTGATTCGAAGGACCTGAGTTGATGTGAATGCTTCTTCGACTCGAGTAAACTGTTTGAATCATATCCGTCTCGAAGCGGCCATTTTCGGTCTCATGAGATTTTTCACTCGACTTACTGGATTGCTTGCAGTGTGATAGTATGATTGTTGGATGATGATGTTTATGATTGATTGATTATGAATGTAAGACAACACTCACAACATGAATATCCAATCTCGTATATAAAAATGACAATGAAAAGAGAATGACTTATATTGACAAGTTGATGACAGACGTTGTTTTTCTTTTCTTGTAATTCGCCCCTCGCTCTCTCTCCATCTTTCTGTCTATTGACCAAATCGAGTGAGCCAGATTGGAAATCAAATAATATTATACAGTAGAATACAGTAAAACAGTATCCACATATTTTGTCGATTTCTTGTGTATTCAGCACTCTTTCAGGCTTTCTGTACATAATACTGATAACATAATAATAATAATAACTTCATTCAGAGAGAATGGGTTTACAATAAAATGTATAGATATATGTTAATGAAGTTGGTTAGCGATGAGTGCTGTAGCACTTGTTTCCCAGAAAATATAATAGAATTTGACAGAATTCATGTACATGTAGGTCGTAGGCACAATAAATTTGGGAGTACGTTTATCTCAATGCAATATAATTAAGTTACATACCATGGAAAATCAATATAAATTATTAAAAGTATGAACAGAATAAATACAATTAGACTAACGAGAAAATGATTTTTCTTCAAATTCACTCAGCCTTAGTACGATATGAATCTGTCACAGTTTATTTGAGGAAGATGAATACAAAAATATCAAAATATTAAAATATTGAAAGCTCAGTGAACAATTTATAAAATATCAACTTAAAACTAGACAATTTAGATTAATATACACACATACATACACATTTTCAATTATTTTTCATTTCCACCAAATCAGCAAATTTTTTTCGTTGTTGGCTGTATATGAATGTCTTCAATTCTTTCTTATATGATACCAGTTGTTTTTTTGTATATGGGTTGGGGTGTTATACAATTTGGGAGACATATATAGGACCGTTGGCCGATATATTTGTGCCTGTTCGGAACTATGTGCTGGTTTCTTCGCCTTATAGGGAAAGGATGACTCGGTGGGTTGAAGTTATGTTTATTTTTATGGTATCTGATATTAATGTTGTAACAAAAAAGTTGGCGAATATTAAACACTTGAGCTACGAATAATAGTGCATCGGATGGATATTTACATGCTCCAGACATAATCAGCTTGAGAATTTTTTTTTGTATAAGTTCTAGGGAAAAAATATTGGTCTCCAAGGCTTCCCCCCAGCCAATTATACCATATCGTAGATGACTTTCTACTAATGCGTGGTATAATACTTTGAGGTGTTGAAAATTCAATAGATCTTCAAATGATCATCCTGAGCTTTTTGCATACATAATTGATATGAGCATCCCATTTCAGATGAGTATTATTATTCCCAAATACCTAACTTCAGTTTCTGGTAAGATAGTATATTGTTGCTCCCTTATGTCAAACGTGAGGCTCTGGAATGATGATGAATTCCACGATTTCAGCTGAAGGGTAAGTCATATGATTTTGCGAATATAGGGAAAAATTATGCCAAGAGAATAATCAAACGTCCTACGGAAGTTCCCAAGCTAACTACTAACATGACTACATTTTTTCTCAGTCCAGCAAATGGAAAAGAAATTTTCGAAATGATTCATTCCCTTAAACAAGGAAAATCCCCTGGATTTGACGGCATCAGAGCTGAACATTTTAAGGAAATATCAGAAGAAATAACACCCCTACTAACATTTCTGATAAATAACATATTTCAAACATGCCAATGTCCGAACGCGTTTAAGAAATCCATACTCACGCCTATTCTGAAGAAAGGAGATCCTGGAATGGTTAATAATTACAGACCGATCTCGCTGCTAACAAGCTTCAATAAAATATTCGAGAAAATACTCAAATCTAGACTGATGAAATTTATTGACAAGTACAACTTGATATCTACCAAGCAATATGGATTCAGGCAAGGTTTATCAACAAACGATGCAATAGCTGCTCTCACAAGCGATATATATAAACATATAGATAATAGACGGCCAGCAATATGTGTATTCCTAGACCTAGCCAAGGCATCTAATACTGTAGACCATATCTAGTTATTAGAGGCCTTAAGTTGCTCAGGTATACGAGGTAATTCCCGAAAACTATTAAAAAGTTACTTGAATGGCAGAAAGCAGGCTGTAGAAATCAAAAATGTTCTTAGCTCAGAAACAGAAATCAGTTATGGTATACCACAAGGCACAGTTATTGTCCCTCTATCATTTTCCATATATATAAACAGTCTACTCACCCTGACCTGCGATGGTTCCATCATTAGCTTTGCTGATGACACGACCATACTCTTTACAGCCAAAGACTGGGAAAGCCTAAAAACAAAAGTGGAGGATCAAATTAACATCCTTAGAGACTGGTTTGATCACAAATCGCTTACAATCAACTTCGAGAAAACGCACTTCTTGCCATTCGCGAGCTATGAAAACCGGTTGCCAAATTTTGATGAATTGCTAATTAACAATCACGGAAAAATTATGAAAATTACTAGAGCAAGTCATATCAAGTATCTAGGTGTCACTATAGATCCCCATCTTGGATGGGATATATATGTGAGCCACGTTTCGAAAAAACTCAGGTATATGTTATATAAATTAAAATATTCAAGGTCTATTCTAGACACAACTCACCTCAAAACAATATATCATGCTTTAGTACAATCTCGACTGCAATATGCCATCCTCAGTTGGGGTAGCTTACTTGACACCCACCTAAAAAAAATGGAAGTATTGCAGAAAAAAAACCTCAGAATAATGTATTGCAGAAAAAATGAATATCCATCGAACTGTATTTTCAGAGATTCGCTAGTACTAGATATACGACAACTATACATGTACCACATTATATTATTCATCTACAAAAATAAAAATATCCTTCAAAATCCTGAACATGGTTATAACACCAGGAATGAATCTAAGGGAAACGTACAAGTCAGCATAACAAAACAAAACATTGGACAACATACATATAATTATCTCAGCAGAAAAGTATTCAACTACTTACCTGAAATATACAAGACATATATACGCACAATAAACAATATAAATCTTGTGACAAAAATTTTCAAAAGGTATATGCTTGACCTGAATAGGGATATTGTACATAATATAATTACGAATAATTACTCATAGCCGAAGCATAATACTATATTGTTTTCATTTTTTATTTTTTATCATTTTATTTCATTTCTATCGTTAACTGAAATTTTTCACAGTGAGTTCTTACTTCATACTTATTTTTATACTCTACTTTACTTTATAGATTTAAGATTAGATTAGATTAGTTAAGTTTCATATCCTCGTCACTCACAACAATTCTATAACCTATTAACATGCTCACGTATAGTTGAAAAAGGGTCAAATAATATACACATGTTGCATTCTAGAATTTGTCTAAACACGTTGCATTTGCAGCAACAAAAGAGTACCCACGCACAACTTCGGTTTCAGTGGGATTCTCCATGTTTGTTTGTAATGTCTTATTTAACTATTATATCGCCTTGTACAATGATATTTTACAGAATAAACATATATTATATTATTATATTATATTCCAAATCAATAGTTAACAGCTTGTGTTCCAGCCACTTTTTGATTGAAGGAAAATCCGTTTCCACCATAACTCTCAGTTCTTGCCAAGAACTTGCTTCATAAAAAAATTACTGTGTCATCAGCAAAATCTGGAATTTTTCCACTGCTCCTAATGGAGAACATGTCATTGAGATATATATTAAATAGAATGAGACCCAAAACGGTTCCAAGAGGTACACCATACTCAATTTTTCTCCCATCAGTAAGTGCTTTTTTTCCACTCTTACAGACTGATATCTGTCGGTCAAATAACTTTCGAACAGTTTCAGACAATTATTTCTAGTGTCTCTAGGAGTAGGTCATGACTTACTGTGTCGAACGCTTTTGATAGATTAATGAATAGGCATAGACTCGGTAATCGGTTGGGAGAAGTACGAAAGAGTCAGGGAAAATGGTTCTCTTCGGGAAATAATTGGGATTTTTTTTTAATATTGTTTGCCAATTGTTTTCCTATTTGTGTGTTTACATTGTTAAACTCGTCAGCTATTTCCTTTTTGTTAGTTATAAATTCACCTGAGTTATTTTTATTATTGGGTTCATAATAAACCATACATTTTCAATAATATATAAAAATTTCAATTAAATGTAATAAAGTACCCTGCACGGTTCTTATGGAAAAAGAGTCGAAGTGGCTGAAAATTTGATATGATATAGTTTATGATGCCCTGATCAAATGTTTCCATGAACACAACGAGATTAAATGGACAGTTTTTGAGACAGGGTGTTAAAAATGCGGAGGTAGGGTTGTTACTTACCTCTAGAAAATCACTAATGTGGAGATTATTTTGTTTCAGAAAGTCAAGGATAATAAAAACAATCTCAATATTGTCGACACGAGGTGTGATGAGGGGTTCCAATACTCCGTATTCAGGGTGATTCTTTATCTACTAGCCAATGTTAAAATTTTTATGTATTTCTTTGAACAAACTCAGTCGAATGCAAGAGCCCGTGGACTTGCAGAATAAGTATATATAATTTGATTCTAATATTGGGTGATCTGAGGTTACTATTATATTGCCCTCCTTAGCAAAAATGTCGTATGTGCAAAGAAAAATGACATTTTGGTAGTAACCACTTAAAAATGCGTCTTTTTATCGATCCCAGTGAGCAAAGATGCCGTATGTACCACCAAATCTTCAAAACGAAGACACTTTCTTGCCGTATCCAATAAAAATATTGACCCATGCTTAGCAAAAGAGCCACATCCATACGTTGCTTGATAAAAACACGGTATTTCAATGACCAATACGGCGTTTTTCGTAAACATGCATGAGTTACCGCATTTTTACTGAGTACTAATAACATTTCAAGCCTGTTGCAACCTCAAGGGTTCCTCATTCTCCCTCAGTTTGTTGTTTGATTCGGGGTTTGATTTAATTGTGGTGGTTGAAAAAAGTGTTTTGTACTTCATCATAAACATGTCTAGAATGACAAAATTAGTATTGGAATCGGCTAAAATTAGTATTGACCAAACTGATAATTCAGAATTGTTTCTGAATAATAATCCAAACAATGTCTTTGATTACAGCAAACAGAAAAACATTTTGAGTGAACATACCGATTAGAAATAATAGACATTTGAGCCATTCATTTGATTTTCATGTTTTGTTTGGAAAATATGTACTTATTTTTATACCTATTTGTTCATAATATTCCGCAATAAAGAATATTAAACGTTAATTATGGATTGAATTGTTTTTTCCTCCAATTGTTTATATTCAATAAAATAAAGGTATGATTTATTGAAAATATGAACGGGATGTGAAATGGAATCAGATGTGGAATCATTTGTGACTGAAACATAAATTTTAGTCACTATGTTCCATCGTCAAGATAACCTCTTGTGGGGTATTCATGTTGAAAAGGGAAACATTATCGATTGAATATTGAATAGGAAGATTTTTCTGTGAATTCATAAAAATTAAGTTATTTCTTGTGAATGTCTAACAGAAAACACCTACTTCTCTGGCTGAAGCCACGCTGGACATTGAACCACATCCGATAGATATTCTGGAAAGACCCTTACTCAAAAGAAAAAATCTTAAATTGAAAATTTGCATTTTTATCCAGATAGTTATTTGATTTTCTATTCCAGTCTCAATTGAGAACTCATAAAGATGAAGAGACAAAGAAGAATGTTTGCCAAAAGAGAGTACTCACCAGTAATCATTCGTAACATTGACGCAACAGAAGCATCGCATTCACTAGGTCTTCAATACATTTTTGTCGACGAATATCAATTTCACGCTTCCACGATCATCAGGAAGACCGGAGGGAATGGGAAACCCATTTTCAAGAAGCAATCCTACTTCGCAATGATGAAGAAAGTAAGAATCTTTTTTTTTGGAGAGACACTTTGAAATTAGTGTTTTTTGACATCAAAACCTGTAATGGGGTATGATAGATTGATGTGTTGAAAATATGAACAGGATTGTCATAAACTCAGATGTGGGATCATTCGCGACTGAAAGATTAACTTTGGTCACTATTTTCCATCGTCAAGATTTCGTGGCTCTGTCTACTTATTGCATATTGGAAGGATCCTGGTCGACGGCATGATGATGCAGTAATCAATTGGGAGACTACTGCATTGAAGATATTTGTGATATACCAAGAGAAAGTACATAAAATGAGTGCTTGTCGGCAGCACTTCAGCTCCAAATAAGTCCATTTTAATAATGCACACCATGTCTGTTAAGACATTGTCATTACGTTTATGTACGGATTATATCTGCTGATGGCTTCCATACCCCAAAAAGCATACGAAATTAGCGTTATGTGGAAAGTCCCGACACTTCGAGCACCAGATTTACAAGTGGTGTAATAACGATCTAGAGCATCTTCTTCATTGAGCATTTATATGTGTAGGAACATTCAAATTCATTGTCACCCAAACTACTCTCGTGGTATATTCTCGTCAGATGTCTTGCAATATCTTTGTAGGAATGACAAGATTTCCCATCCTATGATCAGTTGATGTAACGCAATCCAATAATTATTATCTAATAAAAGGTTCTTAAATATATCCTTGCCCACCTAAATGATGTGCAGATGATTCAACCCTTTCGGGATTATAACTTCATCTTGTAAAATTCGACAGATAATGAAGATCTCCATCGCCGGTACATACCGTGTGAGTCACGAATTATTAGGTATTCTGGGCATTTGCACCATCTTGTATAGCATTTGCTCTTGTACCAATACTCGTCCCAATCATGTTATCCCAAGCCTTCCACCATGAATGTACAGGGTGTTGAAGTATAATAAATAAATAAAAAGAAAACATGTTTGAAAACATCAAAACTCTGCCAGGAATGTCAGAAGAATAAAATTTCTTATCGAACTCGAATGCCAATGCAAATAACAACAACCGTCCAAGTGTCATTCGAAAAATGTTTTTAGATGTAGTTGGACCTCTTCCAGTTACGGAAAGAGGTAATGAATATATTTCAACATTTCAATGCGATTTATCAAAATTTTCTTGCCCTATTACCATTCATAACCAAGAAGCAAATATAATCGCCCAGGTATTTGTTGAAAATATTGTGTGTATTTTTGGTACACCCCGAATCATAGTAACCGATCGAGGTGTAGATTTTATGAGTTCAGTTTTCAAAGAAACTTATAAACTGTTGCCAATTGACAGATCAACACTTGCGCATTAAGACCACAGTCTAATGGGAAACTCGATCGTAGTCATCGTACCTCAGGGGAATATTTGAGGAATTTTGTAGAAGGGAGTCAAGACAATTGGGATACATGGATACCCTATGCCAGGTTCTCTCATAATATGTCTACGCCTTTCAAACTATCACTTGGGCAATAGACAATCTCGACAAGTCATTTAAAAAGAACGCCAGAAGTTTTAAATAATTATGAAGATTACAATTACGAATTGAAATCAAGAATCCAGAATGCACATCAAATAGCTCGCGAAAACTTACTGAAGGTAAAAGAAAATTATAAGAAATATTAGGATAGAAAAATCGAATTTAAACGGTTTTCTTCACATAAAGGATTCAATATAAAATTGAACCAGAGAAAGGTAGATCTCAGGTGAAAAACAACTACTTTCCTGGATAATACCACGCAGAACGTTGAATGATATTCACCTGAAAATCCATGCATACTTCCATATAATATCAATGGACATTGAATGCAAATGTTTCTTTCTGATAAGCTCGATTATGTTCAATTTAAGTCGTGTTCACCTAACAATCCGCATACCGGTTTCAGGCTTCTTGGCCCTCATCAGTACGGAGTAGTCAACCAGCCAAAGGTCCAAAGAACTCTGGCTGAAGTGAGACACAACGTAAACAAACCATCATCGATCTTGTAACACCTATAGGTACGCCGGAAAAGATAAACTTTAACTGGCGGTACCTAGTGACAGAAAGAAACACTCCGAAAATCTCCCACCTCGATAGGTTTCTGAATAAAAGATTCCTTCTCAGTAGGAGTGGCAAGCCCGTCTAGCATATAGCGAGAGATAAGTGCCATGTGAAGTGGAATGAATAGAAAAATCGAATTTAAACGGTTTTCTTCACATAAAGGATTCAATATAAAATTGAACCAGAGAAAGGTAGATCTCAGGTGAAAAACAACTACTTTCCTGGCAAATACCACGCAGAACGTTGAATGATATTCACCTGAAAATCCATGCATACTTCCATATAATATCAATGGACATTGAATGCAAATGTTTCTTTCTGATAAGCTCGATTATGTTCAATTCAAGTCGTGTTCACCTAACAATCCGCATACCGGTTTCAGGCTTCTTGGCCCTCATCAGTACGGAGTAGTCAACCAGCCAAAGGTCCTAAGAACTCTGGCTGAAGTGAGACACAACATAAACAAACCATCATCGATCTTGTAACACCTATAGGTACGCCGGAAAAGATAAACTTTAACTGGCGGTACCTAGTGACAGAAAGAAACACTCCGAAAATCTCCCACCTCGATAGGTTTCTAAATAAAAGATTCCTTCTCAGTAGGAGTGGCAAGCCCGTCTAGCATATAGCGAGAGATAAGTGCCATGTGAAGTGGAATGAATAGAAAAATCGAATTTACACGGTTTTCTTCACATAAAGGATTCAATATAAAATTGAACCAGAGAAAGGTAGATCTCAGGTGAAAAACAACTACTTTCCTGGCAAATACCACGCAGAACGTTGAATGATATTCACCTGAAAATCCATGCATACTTCCATATAATATCAATGGACATTGAATGCAAATGTTTCTTTCTGATAAGCTCGATTATGTTCAATTTAAGTCGTGTTCACCTAACAATCCGCATACCGGTTTCAGGCTTCTTGGCCCTCAGGTGTTACAAGCTCGATGATGGTTTGTTTACGTTGTGTCTCACTTCAGCCAGAGTTCTTTGGACCTTTGGCTGGTTGACTACTCCGTACTGATGGGGGCCAAGAAGCCTGAAACCGGTATGCGGATTGTTAGGTGAACACGACTTAAATTGAACATAATCGAGCTTATCAGAAAGAAACATTTGCATTCAATGTCCATTGATATTATATGGAAGTATGCATGGATTTTCAGGTGAATATCATTCAACGTTCTGCGTGGTATTTGCCAGGAAAGTAGTTGTTTTTCACCTGAGATCTACCTTTCTCTGGTTCAATTTTATATTGAATCCTTTATGTGAAGAAAACCGTTTAAATTCGATTTTTCTATTCATTCCACTTCACATGGCACTTATCTCTCGCTAAATATTACGATAGGTCTGTAAATGATGTGAAATTTCAAATTGATGACAATGTTTCATTGAGAGAAGAGAGTACGCCCAAAGGAAAATGTAAGAAATTATAACCGTTATACCCTTTCATTGATTTGGAAGTGAATTCAACGATATTAACGGAAAAGAAACGGGTTGAAGTCCACTAGGTACCGCCGGTTGAATTTTTTTTTCCGGCGTACCTACAGATGTTATAAGCTCGATGGCGATTTTGTTTATGCTGTGTTTCGCTCCAGCCAGAGCTCTCTGGATCTTTGGCTGGTGACTACTCCGTACTGATGAGGGCCAAAAGCCTGAAACCGGTATGAGGATTGTTAGGCGTCCACGACATGAATTAAACACAATCGAGCTTATCAGAAAGAAACATTTGCAATTTTTTTCCATTTATATGGAAGTTTGCATGGATTCTTAGGTGAATATCATTCAGCGTTCTGCGTGGTAATTGCTGGGAAAGTAGTTGTTTTTCACCTGTAGTCCACCACAAAAATCTTTTTCAATTTATATTGAATTTTGTGAATATGACTTTGAGCTTCTCATTTCTATTTCATTCATTCCACTTCACTTGGCTTTCTTCCTTTTTATCCACGATAATATTCTGAAACATTTTTAAAATAAAAATATCGGCAATTCCACAAATTATTCGCACTAAGCTGTGGCAAGACTGTCCGATGCGATAAAGAATACAATATTACTGCAATCAGGTAGGAACACTTCATCTAAACAGTGCGGCTTTTTATACCCCCCCCCCCCTCCTGTTAACTTTTGAACGGTTCGACATAGAACAATGTGGCACATCGTTGAGTTATAATTAGATTTTCTCTCCAAACATCTTTTTTTTTCTTCGTATCTTACCCAGGTACAAATTTTCCGAAAAAGGGGGTGGTGTAATGTAGTATAGAAATTTCGTTCACCTAATATTTTCCTGTAATTTCCTTTCATATATTTTATTATTTTTGATCGTATAAACATAATTTTTTTTTTTTGGAATATTCCTATTGTACAATTGCGTATCATAAGCTGAGTGTGTATTTCATTGTTTCCTTTATGATGACTACACTTTTCATACGGGAGAATGGACATCTCAAAATAAAACACAACAATGTGTTTGACAATGAATTCCATAGTCAATTATTCTATAGGACAATAATAGGGATTATAGGAGTTCCACTTTTGTTTGTATAGTCTCCTGTTTAAATGTATATCTATTCAACATTGTGAAATCCTAAGTAAACTTTAAACCTTGGCAAACAGCCATGTCCCAGGAATATATCTGGATTGTCTTCTCCTAGTAATCCCCAAGTTATATTGTCGGTACAAATCGCGCATATATTCATAACTCTGTCTTCCTCAATTGAGGGGCTGAACTCTGTAGCATATTTATTCACACCACCTGACTGATGGTTGTCGGGGACTTCGCTTTGTGACAGGCTGGAATATTTTTTTGTGCACACGTAATCAGTTAACCGCTACCATTCTCGGCCACTCTTTGAACAGTACTTCCTATTTATATGGGGAATTCTTATATATGCGCAGAGCCGGGATCCATGACTCAGCAGAGATTACGAATATTTCTCAATTTAGCTTTCACATTCTCACAACGTGTTTATCACTTTCTAAAATCAACTTTGAACAACACTGATAAGATTAAACTAACAGGACCATAGATATATTCCTCAAATTAAGCATTCAAGATTTAAATCAGGAATCCATTAAAAAATCAATTTTTACATTTTCGCAATAGTCTTTGAATTCCAAGATAATAGATAACTGTTAACTCATGTATTTGACATCGTGAGTCTGGTATCTTACCTGTATCTTACCAAAATATAACTCGATGTTATAATAAGGTACAGACTAATCTAGGCCGAAAATGTTGTCTCCATAAACTCAACTGAATTGACTTGTTAGTGATATGATGATGATGATCTTGTATATTTTCCCATTCTATTAAAAACAATAGAACGCTTTATATATGAGGTGTTATACGAGTGCTCATACCGGGTTCAATCCGGAACTGTAATGGTGCAAATGAATGCTCATACGGAGTTTATTCCGGAACTGTGATGTTGTGTGAGTGTGCTCATACGGAGTTCAATCCAGAGCTGTGATGTTGTGTGAGTGCCCATTTGGGTTCAAATCCGGAGCTGTGGTGTTATGTGAGTGCTCATACGGAGTTGATTTCGGAGATGTGGTAGTGTGCTCATACGGGGGTTTATTCCAGAGCTATGATATTTTGTGTGAATATTGATATGGGGTTGGATCCAGAGCTGTGATGTTGTGTGTGAATGCTCATACGGAGTTTGATCTCGAGCTGTGATGTAAGAGAGTGCTCAAACGGAGTTTGGCCCGGAGCTGTAGTGTTGTGTGTGAGTGCTCATGAGGGGTTTCCCAGAGCTGTGATGTATGGGTCCAATCCGGAGCTATGTTGTGTGGGTTCTCATACGGGGTTCATTCCAGAGCTGTGGTGTTGTGTGAGTGCTCATACGGGGTTCATACCGGAGCTATGGTGTTGTCTGAGTGGGTTTATTCCAGATATGTTGTATCGTGGTTCAATCCTGAACTGTGCGAATGCTTATACGGAGGTTATTCCCGAACTGTGATGTTGTGTGAGAGAGCTCATACGGAGTATAGCCCGGAGCTGTGGTGTTTTGGGTGAGTGTGTGGTCAAACGGAGTTTAATCCAGAGCTGTGATTTTGTGTAAGTGCCCATACGGGATCAAATACGTAGATGTGGTGTTGTGTGAGTGCTCATACGGAGTTTATTCCGGAGATGTGGTAGTGTGCTAATACGGGGTTCATTCCGAAGCTATGATGTTGTGTGATGCTCATGCAGGGTTCATTCCGGAGCTGTGGTGTTGTGTGATACTCTTACGGAGCTATCGTGATTCGGAGCTATCGTAATTCGTGATGCTCTTACGGGGTTTATTCCAGAGCTGGGGTATTGTGTGGTGCTCATACGGAGTTTAATTCCGAGCTGTGGTGTTGGGAAGTGCTCATACGGAGTTTATTCCAGAGCTGTGGTCTTGTGAAGTGCTCAAAACGGGGTTTATTCCAGAACTGTGTACCAATACTCGTCTCAATTATGTTATCCCAAGCGTTTTAGCTGACTTAAGAGTTTCAATCCCAGCATCTATAACTATTTTAATTTCACACATCAAGAGTTTGTTTTAGATTATTGCCAAATTCCAAATCAGCACGAATGTACAGGGTGTTGGAGTATAATAAATAAATTTTATTTGGCTTGTAATTTTGATCCCCCCTGTATCATTAATCTATACATTTATTTAATTCCAATATATTAAGTTTGAAGGTAAATATGTGATGATTATTCGATTGAGATCAATCGTAATGTTTTCGACACGAGTTGTAATGAAAAGTTTCAAAACTCTGTATTCAGGGTGATTGTTTTTCTACTAGCCAATGATAAGAGTTTTATGTTATTCTTTGAACAAACACAGTCAAACGCAAAAGTTCTCAGACTTTCAGAATTAGTGAATATCTTGTGATTTTAATATTGGGTGATCTGAGGTTACTATTACACAGGGTCACCCAAAATTGTCTTTTTTATTTCAATTTATTAATTTTTTTTTAGAAACATATATACAAATTAAACTTAAAGTTGAGAACTGAATTTAGTATGATCAATATTTTGTATAATTGTTGCATCTTGTACGGATCCTATAATTCGATTGGGAGATAGGCCGTATAGCGAATGATTGGTTGATGGCCTGCGAAGGCTACCTCAAAAACCATACGACAAGACCCTAGCAAGATGTGCGCAGGTACCAATAGTTCGAGCATTAGAGCATTTTCTTTTTCTCCCTCATACATACACTTCATAAAATGAGTAATGTGGCTGTAACATCATTACAAAAACCCATAATTATATATATGTGCTACATAGATGTATTTTCTGGGTGAAAATTGGAAATCATTAAGGAAACAGTTGAAGTCAAAGTAACACTGTAAATTTAAATAAGACTGGTTTCGGAGGTCTACCTTCATCATCAGTGACGCTTCGCGTCAGCTCTGGAAGTACAAGGATCTTTGCTCAAAAGATTATACACTCCGATATTGTACAGCCTGTAGGATATGTGAAAAATGTATATTGTGTATGAGAATTTTGAATGACCAAGGTAACGGTAAAACTGTAACACCTTAACGCGGCCATCAGTATGCACTTACCGTCAGTTATTTCATTTCAAAGCTACATGGTGATTTCAAGTGAATTCAAAGCTAACGCCATCGACAGACCAGTGTCGAGGGTCTTGAAAAATCAAAAATGATGCTGAGATTTGTATGTAATTATTTGTACGCAATCAGCTATACTTTCAACGTACGTAGATATCATAAAAATTAAAAATAAAATGAAGAACTGAACCTATTGAATCATATTTTGTGGCTATGGTCTGTTCGCTAAATCTTGAACGGATCCTATTAAGGTTGAGGGGTACCGAATGTTTGGTTAGAGCACCAGTTTGGACTCAAAGTGACTATTTATCAGTAATTCGTTGTTTTCCGCGCATGTTTTTCAGTCATCGGGGTCAATGAGGTCACTTAATAATTGTGGCTGATCGCTCTGGTATTTGTTAACCAATAATTCACAAATATTATTGTGCAATTTGTCCATTCATAGGTAGAGAATTCCTTTCTGAGGGGTGATTCATGACAATCTGAGTACAAATATGATTTATTGAACTTCAATTGTGTCTGGTGGGGAAGTTCCACGATCCAAAGTGTCTGGCAATGGATGATGTATATTATAATTTCATAAAACATAAAAAATTATTGGTGCCCCATTTCACCCATTTGAAGCACGCCCCAGCGTGTTCGAATAGATTTTTTAAAAACGCGCGTTTCTTGAAGTAACTATGGCAACATCAACAAATCGAGAAACGTGAAGTCTAAATGACAAATTTTTTATTTTTGATCTGACAGGAGTACCTTGTAACGTCAAATATAATATTACTAACAACTCGTTCATTCATATGTGATACCTCTTGCTCCTCCATCCATTTGATGGACTTTTCATATTCTCTTCTATATATATATATATATATATATATATATATATATATATATATATATATATATATATATATATATATATATATATATATATAAATATATTTTTAATATTAACCGGTTCTCCATATTAAAAAATAGATTATTCGAATAATTCATTTTTGAGCTCTGGTGACAACAAATATTGATCTTTGATAACAAATTGCAAATGAATATTTGTTTTTCTCATTTCCAAGACAACGAAAGGTATACAAATTCAACCATTTTGCATTATTAGTTCTCATTTCTATTTTTTGTAGTACCAGTATATATGATTTCAAAGTGCACCAATAAAAAAAAATAGCGTGAAGTATTCGTGGATAACTGGTTTCAAAAACACTTGCTCTATTTTGAGCACTCCGGCTGCGCCGTCGTGCTCGAAAAATCACGCATGTTTTAAAGCCCTTTTCATCCACTTATACTTTAATATTCTATTATATACTTTTCCGTACGACCGGGCTATTTTCGATTGTTCACCACATCTCTCTTCATGACAGTATGTTGGGTTGACTGGTTGCTAAAACTCATCGGTAAGTAATTTACTCACCGTCCAGAGAACGGCAAGGGAATTCATACATTTTGAAGGATATTTTGACTTTTCTGGAATTATGGCTGATATTTCATGCATCTTCTAAGTCCGTATTCTCGCTTTCCCAATGACTCATCACATATTATTATTGGAACGAATGACTTTGAATAATCACCTAACTTGTATTTGAAAACTGCATAACATATTCGAAAAAATGCAACTATAAATAAAACCATGGTTATGATTTCTACACTGGAACGAACGGGCCATGTTGATAAAATATATTGTACACAATTGATCGAAAATATATTCAGGAAGATTGATTGATACGAATTCTCTTGTACATACAGTGCTTCTAAAAGTCCCCTTCCACCTCTTATTTTTGGAACGATTATACATAAACAAGTAAAATTTGGAAACAGAATATTATAGGTCGAAAACTTTCCTACTAGTGATGATAGATGACGAAATCGTCAAAGATGACGTCACAAGGCCATTGTGACCAGTAATTTTGAATGGAGCCCTACGGCAAGCGACACCTCTTTTGGAAGGTATCGAAAAAAACTATTCAATGATACTAATTTTGTTCGTGTTTATGGCAGTTTTAGCAATTCGCTTTTGAAAAACGCAAAGCTGTAATGAATTAAATCAGTTAATACTAAAATTCCAAATTCAAGCTCCGCCTCTGGATAGTTTGTCGAATACTAAGCTGACGTTTTTGTTAGTCTCCCTAATTCCACGTTTTTGTAATTGTGTTTACGCTACTGAACCTGACAATATTGACGTTTCAAAACAACGTATTGTTGCAGAATGTGAAGTTGTTTTCGCAGACACATTTGCGAGAGTACGAGAAAAGTTTTAAAATATGATATTTCACTGTCAGGAAGTGAATGGAGGTCACTTCGAGCAATTTCTATAAGTAGATACTGATTCTTAAATCTGTAATTAATATCATGCTGAATGGAATTTTAATTTTATTGTTAACTGATGAGCCATTAAAACTGCCATGAACACAAACAAAATAAGTATCATAGAATAAGTTTTTTCGATTCCTTTTATAAGAGGTGTCGCTTGCCGTAGGGTTCCATTTATAATTATTGGTCACAATGGCCTTGTGACGTCATCTTTGACGATTTCGTCATCTATCATCACTTGTAGGGAAGTTTACAACCTTCAATATTCAGTTTCCAAATTTCACTTGTTTATGTATAATCGTTCCAAAAATAAGAGGGGGGAAAGGACTTTTAAGAAGCACTGTATATCGGTCGTACGAAAATTATTATGAGCAAAACGAATGATTTATTGTTTCCAGACATCAACCAGTAAACAATCTTCACCGTTTTTGATACTTAATAAACTATTACTACCTGTTACCTGTCGAAGTCACCGCGACTCAAGGTTCATAGTAGCCAAACGTTCTTATCCGCTGTAGTATACTTGCGCAGATTTTTTTTACCTTTACACTAGATGTAGACGTAGGTCTGTCTCTTGCTCTAATAGTTTCAAATGAAATGACGTTTTGTATACACAATGCATAAGTCATCATGCATATTTCCTATTGAATGATCTTGAAGTTTCCAATAATACAACAATAATACGCAAAATTAGAAAATGCTCCCGCGCAGAATTTTGAAGATATTATTTTATTTTAGCCCAAATTGTAACATTCGTTTTATCCAATATCTTGATATTCATATACTCCAATCATATCCAAAAATATAATTTCCACAAAGATCGTAAAGGGATAGAGGTTGAAATTTGATGTTTACACTGGATGAACTGTCACTCGCACTTAGGATTACGCTCAGGAATCAGAAAAGTAATAAATCACACTTTTGTATTTATGCATTTGAAACTTTCAAATAATTTTGCATTAACTAAATCCACCCTAAGATCCTTCTCTGGGTCTGTAAGGATTTCTTTGCAAGAACACATTCAATTTCATTTTTCAAGTCGATACAAAAGAAGTTTCCAGTTATATTTCGAGAATAAGGACACTTGACATTGAATAATTTATTGAGAAGAATTGCGGGAAACACTTTCTACAAAAACAATAATAAAAGTAACAACTCAATGTGCTGTTGTAACCACACCTGTTGTTGGAAGTGTTGATAAAAACCAACCTCTCTAAAGAATAAAAAAGTTCACGCAAACTTTGTAACAACTTAATTTCAAGTAGCTACAAGGCGTCAACTTTCCGTTGATGACAAAAGTTTTCTAATCATTGTTCGACATCCTTTCACTCAGGTCTAGGCGAATCTATATAACATTTCCATGCCACCGCGAGGGTTCCTGAGGGGCAAAACTTTCATCGCTCGTCAAATTGGAAATATGTATATATACATTCCATCGGGGGAAATATCTTATATGCTGGGAGTTTTATAATGAGTAAAACAACTCTTGCTTCCGTCCAATGAATTCAACTTTCTGTGTAAATAATTTTATGAATCAGTAATTTAATGGAAAAAACAGACACTAAGAAATCGCAAAATCAAATCTCTGAATTTCCAAACTGCCTGTTTCTCGATCAATGATCATCTGTATGGGTACAATTCCTTGAAAAAACAGTTATCCAGGATGACTCATTTTTTTTTTTTTTATGTTCTGGTTCCCACGAAAAGGGATATCCTGTAATGTTCAGAGAACATCTTGGGAACCAAGGGAAAGAAGGTAGGAGTTGGTGTTCTTCTTAAATTTCTGGAGGTTGTATGCCTCGGGGAACACCTCCCTAGGCAATGAGTTCCAAAGCCTCGCTGTTCGTTGGATGAACGAGTCTTTGGAAAGTGATGTTCTGCAGGTCTCCAAAGTGATCACGAAGGGGTGTGATGACTGAACTTGACGGGTTGATCTCGAAGAGACTGCCAAAGCAGGAACGATTGTTGATATTTCAGAAGAGCATCGCCCATGAAAATATCTATAAAATAGAGACAAATCGCCAACTTTTCTACAGTGTTCCAGACAAGTGAGCGAGTTTGTGAGCGAGGCATCACCGACGAGACGAATTGCCCTTTTTTGGACAGAATCCAAAAGCCTCAGGATATGTTTAGGTGCCGCGCTCCAAATATGGGAACAGTATTCCAGGACAGGTCGGATCTGTGCCTTATAGATCATAAGCAGCTGAGTGGGGGTGAAATAGCTCTTGGCACGGAACAAAAAACCAAGTTTTTGGGATGCACTTTTGGCAATGGACCTCACGTGATTTTCCCAGGAAAGGTTATTGCTGATAGTAATACCAAGCATCGATATGGATGACTTCAGTGGTATGGTTACTCCTGACAAAGTTATGTTAGGCACAGTGAGATCGGCTTTTTTAGAGAAAAGACATGCTTGTGTTTTGTTTGCATTGAATTCTACCAAGTTATTAGATCCCCACTCGAGAATTGTTGCTAAGTCCATATTTATATTATTAACATTTCTTCCTCGTTCATTTCTGGTTTCACGGGCTGATATAGGGGCCCTGGAAGAGAAAGCGGTATGGAGGGTACTTTCATCGGCAAAGCTGTTCACTGGACATGAAGTTGCTTTCAACAGGTCGTTGATGTGAAGTAGAAATAGTGTTGGTGCGAGAATAGATCCTTGCGGAACACCAGCCTTTATGAGTAGAGTGTCAGATGAAACTCCATCGACCACTACATGGAGAGACCTGTTTGAGAGAAAACTAGCAAGTAGAGAACACAGCTGAGGGGGCAAGCCATAAGACGGAAGCTTGGCGAGGAGTCCCTGGTGCCAAACTCGATCGAACGCCTTGGAGATATCTAATGCCACAGCTAAAGTTTCTCCATACTTTTCAATAGATAGCTGCCATATATGTGAGACGTGAGCGAGCAGGTCACCAGGTGATCTCTGATGGCGGAAGCCATATTGCCTATCGTTGACAATTCCTGAGTCTTCCAGATATTTCATGAGCTCGATGTTGATGGCTTTTTCCATGACCTTTGAAATAATAGATAGCAGTGCGATAGGTCTGTAGTTACTAGGTAGGGCCTTTTTGCCTTTTTTAGGGACTGGCTGTACTCTTGCAATTTTCCAATTGGACGGAAATACCCTCAAATTGTAAGAGTGGTTGAACAACTTGCAAAGAACAGATGTTAGTTCGGGGGCACATTTCTTGATAACAATCGGCGGGATTCCGTCAGATCCACAGGCTTTGTTGGTGTTGAGACCCAGCAAAATCTTTCTGATAGTACGTTGGCGAAAGGTGATCTCGGGCATGTGACTGTCAATAGGTGTAATTTTCGGGGGTTGTTTTCCCGATGAATCCAGAGTGGAATTTCCAGCAAATAGGTGCGCAAAGATATTGGCTTTTTCCTGGGCAGTCGTTGCTAGTGTTCCATCTTCTTTGGATAGAGGAGGAAATGAGCTGGAAGTGAAGTTTCTTTCCACAGCTTTGGCGAAAGACCAAAATGAACGGGATCCGTTAGGACATTCAGCAAGTTTTGATCTTATTTTGGCATTGTGGGCATCTTTTGAGCATTCTATTGTCTCTTTGCATATGCCTCTAGCCTCGACATATGCTGCTCTGGTCTCAGGGCCCAGATTTTTTAGCCATCGATGGTATGCTGCCTGTTTGGAAGCCACAGCTCTAGAGCAGTTTCTGTTAAACCAGGTCTTATCGGATGATGTTCTTCTTTCGGTATTCGGTATGTAGATTTGCATTCCCAACATGATGATTTCAGGAATTGTCTCAGCACATCGTGTTGGATCTACTGAAGAGAAACAAACTCTCTTCCATGGAAACGCTGAGAAAAACATACGAAGACCTTCCCAGTCGGCCGAATTGTAATGCCACATGAGACGGGGTGGTATTGTGCAGCTCGATGGTGAATGGAAAGAGCATGTTGTGGAGATGAGAGTGTGATCAGAGTTTCCAAGTGGGGCACAAACTTCTATTCTATACGGGTCAGGATTGGTGGTGAGGAAAAGATCTAGTGTATTGGCAGACTGGTTTTTGACATCAGGGATGCGGGTTGGTAGCTCGACCAGTTGTTCTAGACCATGAGTGATGGCTAAGGCCTCGGCTTGACGACCTGCCTCATCCGTTTTGTTAGAGAATTTGAGCCAGGCAGCGTTATGTACATTAAAGTCTCCCATGATTATGGTTTCAGCTGTTGGATGGTTCTCCTGAATGTAGTCCAGTTTGAGTGATAAAAACTCAAAGAGGTCGTTATATGAAGGTTCATTAGGTGATAGGTAAAGGAAGCAGAGGAACTTAGTAAGTTTGGTATCAGATAGCTTGAACCACATCACATCAAAGTCTTTCGGTTTGTGTTTCTGTTAGAGCCAGAATATCCGGTTTTTTCGTCTGTAGGTGATGGTGGACGTCATTGATGTTCTGGTTGAGTCCGCGGATGTTGCAAAAATTAATCTTTAATGTTGAGTCCCCTCGAGTACCTCTCGCCCGGAAATCCGAATGGAGAGGTATTTTGCTTCCAGAGTGTTTTACTCTAGGAGACTTCATCATTATTTCTATTTGGATGCACCTGAAAATAAAGGAGGAATTGGGGAAAAGGAAAGAGGGAGACCGGAAAGTATCGACCGAACACTGAAACATGGAATGATCCATTTCACAGCACACAAAGTCGATATGGTGGTATTTCATCGGGCGATGAGACCATCTTCCACCTACGGTTATCCTTTTAGTCGCCTCTTACGACAGACAGGATTTACCATGGGGCTATTCTAAAGCCGACCCCCATACAGCACCCCCTAACAATACTTGAAAATGATGTCCAATGAAATTTGAATTGAAGTGATGTCTGGTTTTGAGGAACAGGCATTTGTTGACTGACTGAAATATCATCTCTACTTTCTATAGTAGTCGATTCAGCAGTACGACATTTCGGACCATTCGGTTCATTCAACTTAGATGAACATGACAGTATTGATATGAATAATGAAACAAACAGAAATGCATTTACGCCAGGTTGCGGTTTGATCCATGTCATATCGTGAACTAACGAATTCAGTTGCATCACTTAATGTTTTCGAAATCAATTATTATTCTCATGTTGTTTTGCAATTATCAGTAGAAAAATTCTTGAATGAATTAAGTGAGTGGTAGCCAACGGTGTTGATAGTCAATATATCCAGTATCACTATGTCCGAGCGTGCCTTCAATGAAGGTTTTTTTCAAACTATCACATCTCCGGTGATCTTTTGAAGAACTTGAACATGGGGTGATTCGTGGGATACAGTCCTTCGGAGCAACTGTCATAGTATGTCCACATTGGCGCACCGCACCCAGCGTGGTACATAGCTTGACTTTAACTCCGCCCCGAGCTTGGCACATAGCATGATACAAAGTGTCCTTCGCCGCTCAGCCTTTTCATTCGGTTTTGGTGTGTCAGCGGATACGTTAACATGTCGTTCTCATCATTTGCTACTTCATCTGATGAAGAAGAGATTCTGTTCAATCAATAATGAAGCGAAAAATATAGGGGAATATTACAAAACATACTTTTGTGATTACCCGAATCATTAAGAAAAAAAACTACCGTGAAAGGAAATAATTTATCTAGGTTACCCAAATTTGTTTGAGCGGAACTTGTTTTTTTTTACAAATATCGTACGAATTATATGTTTTGGTTCCATGAGTTTGTTTTAGTCCATTCGAATTGAGTTATTACCTGATGTCTCACATTCCTCCGCTATTTCTTTACAAAGTTTGGACAAAATTTGGCTAATGTGGTGGCTTTCAATATCTTTATTTCAAATTGGTTCACGTACGAAAACACCGCTGATAAATTTTTCCTTGTAGATAGCCATGATGAACGATGTTCGAGGGTCGAGAAAATACTGAGTTCTATTTCTTGGTGAGATGCGAGGGTACCATGATATGCGCGAGGCGAGGGGCGGTGCGCCGTTGTGGTCGCGTCTAATCATTTCAAAGAATATATTTCTCCCCCTCTGGAAAGGCTGTGTACCATGCTAGGTGCGGTGCGCCAATATGGGCACACACTCAGACATTCAATATTTCCAATACGAGTATATATATATATATATATATATATATATATATATAATCCATTCAATGCACTAGATCATTCATTCATCCAGTCCAACGATACAGCTGTTCGTGGCATCATATACTCAATTTAGTCAAACCAAGAATACATCAATTCGAAGCCAATGATCCCAAACCAGGAGAACAACCACTGTGGGTACTCCGTCCAAAATACACAAGATTCTCAATCCTTTCAATCCAGGACTATATTCTCAACAGAAATACGTCTATCAGAGATACAAGCACAACGCCCAAGGAAAGACCACATAATCCGGGTAACATCCCTCCAAAAGTCACCAGATCCCCAATGTTTCCAATCAATCCATTGACTTGAGAAGAACATCCATCCGAGAAAAAAAAATTCTCAATTAGGAGTTCATAAAGAAGCACCAAATTTAATATATATTATCCAGGATTATATCTATTTGAGAAGGCAGATATCCACTCCATCCACACCGGGTTACATCTATTCAAGGCACCAGGAGGCACAATTTCTCGAATCCAGGAGTAAATCTACAACATTATCACATCCATCACAGAAAACAGTTCTTCAATCAGTAGGTCAATGAATCAATCCATCCAAGAGGCCACAATTCTCGTATCTATCTTATCCTGAGAGGCGGGAGACCCTCGAAATTCCCAATCCCGAGGTATATCCACAACCCTATCCTACTCATTCAATACACCAGATCCTCAATCTATACAATTTGGGGATGCCTCTAGCCAAGCTACCGGATGCTCATCCAAGTGTACAACCGACCAGGGATACATCCATCCAAAAGGCACCAGATGCTCAATCGATAAAGATCTCCAATTTCTCTTATCCAAGGGTGCATTCATCCAAGGCGCCAGATCATCTACCAAGAAATCATTTTGATGATTGCAGTTAGTACAAAGAGTTTGGCGTAGCGCGGTGGAAAAGCGTCCAGCATTCGGTTTCAATTCACTGTTGCGTTCCGATTTTCAGTGCTTTTCCTGAGGTGCCGTATGGAGTAAGTAACGAAGCCGGCACGAAACATACACATGGCCGTCACAATGACGTGAAATAACAAACAATATGAAGTTTGAAGTATCATATAAACGCTCTGAGTGCAGTAAGATTTTTGCGCCCAACGCAAGTAATACATTGGGATATGTACGAGTGCACCGTTGAGAAAGCAATGTCCAATGAAAACAAACACTGAGAGAGAGACAAAAAGTGAGTATAAGCCAATGCTGTGAGATTCAATATATCCACAGTTACTATGACAAAGACACCTCAGCTTTGGTAGATAGGATGAGATTTATTCAACAGAATTATCAACAATGTTTTCACATGAAAAAAATCCACAAGAAAAATCACAAATTGACGACACAGTGTTTTGGATTTTGTCTGGGGAACTATGAACATCTGCCAAATTTCACGTTATTCGAACAACTAGAAATGGGTCAAATTTAATTCGTAAGCTTCGATTAAACACATAGGGACAGAGGAAACTATAAAAAAGCTTGTAAGATACGTTTTCGTGCAATCGCACGCTAAGTGAGTATTTCGCGTTCTCAACATACCCCACACAATTTTATTTCGCGGCCGTTACCCTTAGCAACGGCCGCCAAACCAAACGTTACATCGGAATTCGATATTTCTAAAATACGACAATGACAAGTATTATTTTCCATTGCATATAGCATTAATTCTTGAATTAATAACAAACGCATATTTATATTATTCAG
The DNA here is from genome assembly GCA_018342105.1 of Gonioctena quinquepunctata. Classification (NCBI taxonomy): domain Eukaryota; kingdom Metazoa; phylum Arthropoda; class Insecta; order Coleoptera; family Chrysomelidae; genus Gonioctena; species Gonioctena quinquepunctata. Next base: position 96,618 of record JAFIRS010000627.1, on the reverse strand, counting down.
GATAAATATCAACATTGATTGTACCGTTGGTATTATTACTTATATTCACTCCAGAAATTGAGGCAACTACATCTAGTGTTTGTGAATAATGTCTATAGACATTCGACATCTAATTATTTCCTTTGGGATGTAACATGTTGCAACAACCTACATTGGAACAAGATAGCATCAAAAATTGAGTTGTAAATTTGTTTTTATTGTAACGTGAATAAACTTAACTTTGTTTCACTAATTTATTTCACACTTGAATTTACAACTAATTTATATTACTAACTACGCCACTATATCGCTCGATTCTATCGGCTCGCTGAGACTGTCGTGCCCTCTTGGGTGCTGCCTATTTATCTCCGTTACAGAATTCACGATCTTTCCAATTCTGGCGGTTGGCAACCAGCATGTTCCAGTTGTTTCCAATATTGACCGTTGTTATCCGCGGTGGCGCGACTGGATTGTTCTCGAATATCTCCGGGGATGACATCATCGTTGTCGATGGCAATTAATGGGGCGACAGGTCCGGCCTAGGTTCGTTACATTATTTTCGATAGAGTCTTCTACATATCCTTCCGCTACTGGCGTGGACTTCCATCCACCGTGACGTTTAAGAATTGACATATCAGCCCCGCTATTGGCAAGCAGCGTAGCAGAACTTTTTCGAAAACAGTGACCCGTGTATGTTTCAGGGTTTGGTAATCTGAGAAACTAAGCAATCATACTGGGCAATTTCTCAATGGCATGCTCTCCAAGAACTTGTGCAGTGCACTTTCTGTTTACGTATCTCAAGAACATACGACGATTATCAACAATATATTCTGGTCGAAGAGCTGCATATTTGTGATAAATTTTAATGAAATCATTATTAGTGAGAATGCGCTTCTTATCCGTCTTGATATCAGGAACGGTTACTATTAATACACCATTATCTTTCTGAATATCTTCATTGGGCATTTTCACTAATTCATCTCGTCGCAAGGCACCTGATATCAAAACTACCTACAACAATCAGTACAATAAATGAAACGACTGTAAATGACATGTTTTAACATTCACCTTCAACAACAACAGCTTCTTTTAGGAATGAATCAATTTGCTCAAGCGTAAAAACTTTTGAATTGTTTGCTTGCTGCTTTTTTGCAGAAATAGTATTAAATTTGCAAACTATCTGACGTCGATTCTTTCTCGTATGTTCAGCATACACTTCAAATAAGAATAAATGCTTTATAAAGTTTAACTTCTTACAACTTTTCATTTCTGCATCAAATAAGCCAATGAAATGCTTTCAAACATCGTCTTAACATTCTGTTTGTCACACCAAACTCTCGTTAAGATTTTTCAGGCACTAAAATGTAAAGCACCGAGTTTACAATACTTTTGAGCTCTGGAAGAGTGCAAGATACTGGAATACCACTATCAGTATCAGACATATTTGCTGAGATGCCTGAAAACCAGGTGTATTCACTGATACCTGTAAAATATTGCGACAAACAGGGGGACACCAGCCCACTTGATGAAGGGAGTTATCTAGAGTTTCAGATGGCGCCGATGTCGTTTTTTGTCATGATTCATAAACTGCAATTACAGGGTGTTTTTGTGATTTGTGTCTCTGATCCGTTCTGTGATTGTGCTTTTGTCGCCTTTGAGGTTATGTCAATTCGTTGTGAAATATTTTGAGGTTGATCGATCGATGTAACATATTTTAGAACGAACTATTCCATTCACTTATGTCAGTGTTATATAGAATTTTCGAAAAGTGTTCCGAAATAATTCTAATCATGAACAATTGTAGTGCGTACCAATTTTGTATGGTTAATTTTTTATTGATACGGCTCCACCGATTTGGTGCTTATGTATTTCTGTCCCTGTCCCATGAACACAAATTTACAGTCGGTGCTCATTCAAAATGTATGTGAATAGTGGAAGAGGCCTAACAATTTCATAAATTATAATTGAAATGTGTTTTGAACGTTCCTTATTACTAAAAAAGGCGAAACAGTGGATTTTCTTGATCTTTGAACTCCGGAATGTATTTGAGAACGACGCGTTTTGACTTCGAGTTCGTGTTCATTGGGCAAAAAACGTGGGTAACACCAAGCGACAAGACTCGACTCGAAGGAGCCGTATCAACAATTAATTTGAACAATCCCGTAAGTTGAATTTTATATTATTTCCTCTGTTCAATATATTCAGACGTGTCTCAGGAAAGAACTTATATGTTTTGTATATTTTTCAGTGAATTACATGAATAAATGCATGAATGTCTCTACTCCACAAAAACATTTTTTTAAAGTTTTTTTTTTCAAAATAAATTTAGACAGATTGATGGATAAAAAGAATACCAAAATTTCCCTCAAGATTATGTGAAGTGTTGGAAAATTCTCCTCTGTTCAATTTACAGTATTATCAGGTGAAAAATGTAGTTTTTTGTTGTTGTCTTGTGTGGCACTTGTTCTATTCTATTCTATTCTATTTTGAGGGTAGCCCATTCTTTCTCTTCTATTCTGGAAACAACTGATGATCAGAAAAACATGATTTGAATTTTTGACATAGAATTCATCATTGAGTAACAAATCCAATCTCATGGATTTTTCGCTTCTCGCAATGAATTAAAAATAGAATGTAGAATGGGGAAACGCCTCGGGTATTTTCGTATTTGCAAGATCAATAAAATAATTATGTTTTTGGGTAGAATTGAATATATTATGAGACTATATTGTCATAACCAGTAAAAAAATTGATTCCGAGATTCCTTTGATTGAAACATTTACATGTTATATATATTTTTATGGTGATCACTGCATTCGATGTTATCTCATTGACAATCAGTATGTGTATTCCATTGTTCATCATTATTGTCCACATTTATTTTGGAAGATAAGTTGATTGTTAATCATGAATATACGGAAAACCATTTCAATAAGTGACGATATCGGAATAAATGAATATGTATGTGCTAGTATTTTCAGCAAGGAATATATTTTGAGAAATTCTTCATACATGATGGATCCACAATTATAAAGGACGTTTTCTCATGATAAAAATCTTATGATGAGCGGATAATGATTTTATGAAATGCTGTAAATTACATACAATTACTTAATTTAGCTTTCAAAGCGATAAAAGTACGGGAGATGCAATCTCTTTAGTTTTCTGAAAAATGGCGCTGCAGTGTTTTGCAACATACCTAAAGCTTTTGACTGTTACGTAAGCTTCATCTCTACAGCTTCAGGGGACGAAGCTTCAATTGATTCAAATCTTATCTGAGTGACAGAACCTCTCAGCTTTTGAGCAAATCAAGATTTGTTCACTATTTTGGCAGACAACACGACTATCTTATCGCAAAAACTCAAATTACCTTCATATTGTGAAGTAAAAATAGTTTTAAATCATGCATTATTTCGGAATCCAGGAGGACTCCATAAATGTTTCCGAAACCTTCTGATATAACTCAGAAATGACATGCAGAAAAAAGTTATGAACTTATATTTGTGCGCTGATTGTTTATTGTTTAAACAATAAAAAACAATTTTATTAGGCAAATTTAAAATAACGCAATGAATTTCGAAGTAATTTCACCCAAATTGATGCTATGGGGGTTTTCGAGGTCGCTGATCAAGAATATGACATTAAAAAAAACGATGGCGTGGCCAGTCGTAGAAGTAGATCTCATTAATTATAATTTACAGTTCGTTTTTATTTATGTGTACATCTCGGAGAAACATTTTTCGGGTAAAAGTTGTGGAGCTGATGAAGTCATAGTTTGCCGATATTGGGTATAAAAATGAAATATTGCGAATTTTGTTTGATCTTTCATTTGCTGCCATTTTGAGACTATTGGATTATTTTCGAAATTAGCCCAGTTAATCATGAGCAGTATTTTTGTTTCATTGGGTTGAAAAATGTGGCCTCCACTGACAAATTTCGATATATATCATATATAAGTTTCAATATCACATTTTAAACTAGAGTTTTTGAAGCATGGCCTCAAAATTCAAATTTGTAATTTTTTGAAATTATTCATAATTTCAAGCTCTGTATTTTTCGAAATGAAATTTCAAGTTTTTTTAAACTGTCCTTTTTCATTTTGAGAGTAATCGGTGGAAACTTCAGATGTTTATCTTGAAAAAAAAATGGATTTGGACAGAATTCTGCTTTGACGTAATTTCATATAAGTACTATTCCTATACATATGTTTTCACTTTTTAAAACATGACTTCTCGTTAGATGCATTTTTCTTGTTCCAGTTGAATTTTTGTTATCCTAATTTAATCAATTAGATCAAAAGTTATAACAAATTTAGTAGCGCCGCACTTCAGAGTCACCGCCTAACATTTTTTTCGCACGTTAGCGGGAAAAATCTGCAGCTCATAGTTTTTATTTCAAAGAAAAATTTTATTTACCTTTTTGATGTAAACTGTTTCATTTTTGCGAGTGGCACCATTAGTTAATTATTTTTTTTTAAATTCAATTTACAATGTAATTTGGTAACTTATGTGTTTAATAATTATTCAAGAACACACTTTACGGTTGGTAACTTTTCACATGTTGTTCCCAACATCATCACTAATGTACAGTAAAAAGTTACCACTTATACGTAGAGCGTCAGGTGAGCACTGAACTTACCGATCAACTGTTCTCTTATGTTTAATCTCTCCCTAACATTCAAATATGATATTTTTGATCCAATATGAAGAACATGAAAAGATAAACCTATGGTTTTATTCAAGAATTTTAAGCAGGAACTCATTTATAAAAATGGGCATTTCGTCAATTTACTAAAAAACGTAATATTTTCGTATCACAATACAATTTATACTTATATTGAAAAAGAAAAAAAAATTACGCTGCGTAGCGTATACCTTGTTTGACGTAATATAAATATATTTTGGTTAGGTAAGCTTATGTTTTTTCTATATAAACGTTATCAAAGTTTGATTAACAGAAAATTTCACGGATTTTGGAGCAACATTTGTTTATTTTTTTGTTTTGGGAGAAATTTTATTAATTTTTTTTAATAAAACCAATCAAACCTCCTTGAAGTACAGATCATAAGCTTCAGAAAGTACTTTAAAAAAATATTGATATCACATTTTGAACTAAGGTTTTTGAAAAATGGCCTAAAAATTCAAATTTGTGATTTTTTTAAATCATTCAATATTTTGACGACTGTATTTTTTATGAAAGTTTATTATTTTTTTCCATTCGCACATTTTCACAAGTGTCATTTTGGGAGTACAAATTTTAGATGTTCAATTTAAAGAATGGCAGATCTTCATGTGATTTGATAGAAAATTCTACTTTGACGTAACTTCATATATGTACTATTCCTATTTTTCTTCACATTTGAGAATAAGACATTTCGTTAGCTACGTCTCCTTATTTCATTAAAATTTGTTTGATTTGATTAATCAGATCCAGTTATAACAAATTAAGTGAAGCGCTCTCGTGGCTACGTGCTCCTCGAAAGATGCAGTTCAGTGTCGCTGCCTCACGTTTCCGTACGTTAGAAAAAAAAACTGCAGCTTACAGTTATCATCTGAAAAAAAACTTTATGTGAAATCTTCCGTTCTTTTGAATGGCCATATCAGTTTTTTTTTAATTTATATATTTTTTAAGATATTGAATGAAAAATTTAATTTTGCAACTTATTCGTTAAATAATAAATCAAGCACACTTTACGGTTGGTACATTTTTATATGTTGTTCCTTAGATCATTACTGATGTACAGTGAAACGTTACCACAGTCCTCTATTTTTCTGAAGCTCAATCAATTTATATCTTCTCTGAGCTACCTTTGCCCATTGTAATAATTTTTTTCAACTTGTGATTGATGTATCTAGTAACTATCAAGTCAAATAATTTTATTATACTTTTCTATATATTTTTTATATTATATATTTTGTATGCAAATGTTTCCATGAGATGACAATCTTATGACTTGAAGTATTGGAAAATTCTAAATATATTGAATATTTTCGTCAAAGAGCCATGGGATCGATCTTCTGTGACGGTTCGGAATTCACTAGCCAAAATCAAAGTTTCTTTATAGAATGAAAAGTCCACGCTTACTTGTGAAATTGATGTATTTATTAATGAATAATAGTTTGAAAAAACTAAAAAACACGCTTTCATAAAAAACCAAACTAAAAGAACAGAAAATAAAAAAATAAAAAATTTATTAAAAAAAAGCGTGGGGTGCATGGTATCGCTTCGGCCAACGATTACCTCTGATCTGAGACATTTCTTACTTTACTGCCCTAGGTGTGCAATGTATTAAATAATTATTGATACCATGCACCCCACGTTTTCTAAAATAAAATAAATGTTTTGCTTATTTTCTATTTTTTCAGTTTGGTTTTCTATGGAAGCGCGTTTCTCAGTTTTTTTAAACTATTATTTATTTCCTACTTTTAGGTTTGGTTTATTTATGAATGCGTGTTTTTTTATGATAGTAATATAAATTAACAAATCTTATTTTGCAAATCAAAAAAATGAAATAATCTTAACAAATCAGTGTATTGTCATCGGTCCTCGATAAACCTACAGAGTTTGAATGAAATCTGACCATTTAAAGTGGGTCAAAATTGCACCCAAAGGAGTCGGTTACAAACATAATCTCCGACCCCAAAAACCCCCACATACAAATTTTCAATAGAATTGGACCATAATCACAAAACTCGACTGCCATTTCGGAGCCGCCATCTAGAATTCTTCAATTTTTACAAAAGAATCATAATGTCATACCCAATAACCCCCACATACCAATTTTGAATAGAATCACAAAACTCATCCACCATTTTGGAGCCGCCATTTCGAATTCTCCAGTTTTGACAGAAGAATCATAATCTCTGACTACGAACACCCTCGATACCAATTTTTAAGCGCATCGAACCATAATCACAAAACTCGTCCGCCATATTGGAGCCACCATTTTGTTTTTTTTTTCAAACAAAAATTTATTAATGCATTGTCACCGGATTAATGTACACCTGCCAAATTCCAAATCATTCATACGTCTAGAAGTGGGTTAGAAACAAACATACAAGTGAAGCTAATATAAAGCGTGTAAAAAAGTGATTATCATCCTAAAAATAGTCATGAGCCTTATCGACCTTGGAAGTGGGCCTTGTTCTTCCGAACAACTGCTTGGTCAAGATCGCCCTCCTTCTCCGATTATCTTATGCGGGGTGTTACTTACTGAAAAATAAAAGAGGAGCTGATGTTTTCTCTCTTCGTCTTTGTAAGTAGGGCTCACTTTTTCCGGTGAAGTCTTTCTGAGATAGCTGGAAGCAGCCTAGACTGTCGTAGGCCAGGATTCATCGTTTTATCAACTTCAACAGATTTTATGATATCTACAATGAACTCTCTAATTTTGTTCAGGTCAGAAGGTTATTAGAGAGGTAGTTGTCCGGCAGAGATGAGCAGTGAATGGCTTGGTAATAGTTTGTATCGCAAAGATTATTGAACAATGTCATCGGGGACATTTTCCAATACCCTCCATTGTCAAGTCAACTCGTTGTCTAGACACATCAGTTCACTCTCCTACCTTTTCTCCTTCCGTCGTGAAAGTTTTCATGATCCCAAAAAGGCCATTTGAGAAGAAGTCACAGGTAGACTTCAAGAAAATCTTATTTTTGACAGACAGATGTAAACATTGTTGTAAATTTCGAGGATTTCATCTCATTTTCGCGCCAACTGTCCTGTGCGGGATCTTGTTCGTAGAACTATAATATTTGTAAACAATCAAGTCATAATTTTTTTCATGAAAATATGCAATAATGTTATGTTGACATAACAAGAAAATTTCATAGGTTTGAAGATTGACATTTAGCGTGACACAAACATTCTGTGCCATCTACTTAAGGAGTTCCAAGCAGAATTTAACGCTTTTCATTTGTTGTTCCCAAAAATTCTAAACAGAATCGAATCAGTTGACACACCAGGGTTTTAAGGCATCTTGATATTTGCGTTTTGTCAAGAAATGTCAAAATATTTTTTCTAAATGTGACATATGAAGTGACACTTGTCAAAATTCGTTGACGTTATCAAATGTTTTACTTTTCATCACCAGTTGCGGAAACATTTTTTTTTCGCAACTGGTGATGAAAAGTGAATTCCACCACCGGTTGCAAATAATACAAGAATAAAATTTGTTATAATTTTAAGACTAAACTACATGAAGTCCTTCTTCACTGCATTAAAAAGTAAAAAATATTTAATTTTCAACGACTATGACTAAAAGCGTGGGGTGCTTGTCGAAATCAATTGAAATAGTCCATGATACCAGCAAAGCTGAAATTTTGAGTATGAGTAATGTGATATGTATTTGAGAACGTATGCCTATTTGTTAGCTTGAAAGCGGGGCCGTTCTACAGGTAGCAGGTACAAAAGTACATAAAGAAAATTTTCTTATCCACATTGAAGTATAATAATGCGATTGAAAATTGATGTCGTCCAGTTGGCCAAGCGGTCTAAGGTAAGCTCATGATCTCAAGAGTTAGCTGGGTTCGAATCCCCACGCCTGACAATTTTTTTTATTTTCAACTGACGAAACCAAAAAGGAGGAGGTTCTCTATTCGACGCGTATATTTTTTTATAATTTTTTTTTCATGTATGATTACGCATAACTTTTTACTGAGGCGTCCGATTCCGATAATTATTTTCTCAGTGGATAGGGTGTACTTTGAAATTTGTCTCATTTGAATTTGAGAGATGAAATCCAGCCCTAAGGGTAGCAAAATGAAGGATATTGATCTCTCACCCTCTGAATTCTGGTCCGTTAACCATCCATCAGGCATAACTTTGTACTGGGATCTTCGATTTGGATTAATCTTCTTTATCGGGTGAGGTATACCTCGTAGTTGATCATATTTGGATTTCGAATGGAATTATCCACCCTTACGGGTAGAAAATAGGGGATCATTGATTTTTCACTTGTGAACGTTGGCACACATATGTAGTTGACAATGACAGATCGCTAGTGTCATTATCACAATCATTATATTCTATAAGAGAATGAAATGATATACAAAGAAATGAAATGAACTACCCAGAACAACAAAAATTATGTACATTACAACAAAAAGTGAAAGTAGATAATCATATTATTCAACTGGTAATAGTTGTAGTAAGGTAGGTAAGTATTTTGGAAGTGTTGAAAAAAAAGCAGTTAGTTATAAGTAGATTTCAGCCACAAAAAATTAAAAAATAAAAACTTTTTAACTTTTAAACCGACGCCATACCAAACTGAAAAGTAGAAAATGAAATAAACTCAGTCTCAATAACTAAGCTCCTAAACCAATGTAACTAACTAATTTTGAGTCGGCGCCAAACGAACCATCAACGAAGATCATTAAATTACTTCAAAAAAATTATCAGAATGTCACCGCCCAACTCGATGCCATCATTTCACGCCTTACCTAATTCATTTGCTTGTTTGTTTGGCACCGACTCAAAATTAGTTAGATACTTACATTAGTTTAGGAGCTTATTTATTGAGACTAAGAAGGTTCATTTTATTTTTTACTTTTCAGTTCCGTACTTCGTCGGTTTAATTTTTTGTTAAAAAGTTTTTTCACTTTGAAATTGAGAAATGGTTTGTTTTTTTATTCGAATATTCATCGTTGTTGAATATTAAAACTATTTTTAAGTTTTTAGTGCGTTGAAAGCGTGTTCTTCAGTTTTTCAAAATATATATTTTTATTTTTCTAACTTGAATTGAAAAGGATCACATAATATCAAAATTAGAAAAAAACTTGTGTGAAACACGTTGAGAAACACTATTTTCCGTAACACGCTTTCATTTACGGAACTCCTCAGAAATTCGCTCATTACGAAAAATAGTGCTTTTCCCAACTGGTTGTACAAATATCTATTGTATAAACTCAAACATATCATTTCCATAGCAACGATGTGGTGTTGTCAATTGAATAGAACTGCTGTTGATTTAAAAGCGATGATATAATAATTTTCAATTATCTAGTTCAATAATTCTGACTATTGCACGAAAAGAAAAATAGTGTGTATGCCAGGGCCGCGAAACTTTTCAGAGACCTCCAGATTATCCTGCCTCGGCCGCAGGATAACTTTTCTTTCGGTACGCTGAAATATACTTCGCGGCGTCGGCATACAAATAACGATTTCCAAGAACTTCATATGTTCGACATTCTAGAATTTCATTACCGATATAATTGATGGAAGATATATATTGCAGCACGATGTTGACTTTAACTTCCCAACTTCATTCCATAGCTATTTTCTGTTTTTCTGATAAGTAATAACACCTATTTTTTATTTATTTGGTACAGGTACAGGCAGAATGTCATCTGAGGCCCCCAAACGAGTTGTTGACTTTCAACACTACTTTCTTCTAACCATCTCCGAACTCAGAGTTCTGCCATGAAAAGCTGCCTATTATAGTGTCCTCTCTACTGATATTCGATAATATACTATAGAAGATCAAAGGGAAGGGCCACAACAACGTGAATGCTTTATATTTATGAAGAAAGTTCCAATGTTAACTTTTTTCATACCTATAATCAGTTTTGTTCGTTTTTTCTTTGGTTCCGTATTGTATGCCAACTTTGCTGCAGTAAAAAAAATCAACGATTATATCCCGTTCCACTCTACATCAGATTTCCGTGTTCATGAGTTTGGAGGAAAAAAATAATATGCCTTTGGCGCCAATGATGAAATCCATTATGAAATGATTTTATAAAAACAATTCTGGATGAATGGAACGGAGAGCAGGGTTTGGTATAGACGGGGGAAGGGGAGAAGGAAGATTAGAAATCTCCAGGAATTGGGTTAGCGACGTCCGTCAAAGGAGTCGGTCCTTATTGTCCATTTATAATAATAATTCGTCTTTATTCACCATAAAAATATAATAATAATATAAAAATAAGTATAAATATAACAATAAAGGTGAAAAGGCGGAGTGTCAGCGATAGCTGTTTTTAAACTCAACCTCATGTTGAAAAAAAGAAAAAAGAATAAATATGAACAAAATGTTTACAATATGAAAGCAGTAGTAACTTTCTAGTAATAACTTTCCAGTAATAAAATGATCAGTGAATGAGGTTAGCCAAGTCAGTTCGAACAAAGACAGTCTATTTGCCGAGATGAACTTCCAGTATTTTTTTAAAATTACTCAATGAGTAGGATCTAAATTCACTGGGTAGTGAGTTATAACATTTCGGTGCGCTGTACGAGAAGCTACGGGTGAAAAATGAAGTTTTATGCTTTGGAATAATGAGAGTTGTTCTATTGCGAGTGGAAAATCTGTTCAGGTCCGAAAATGTTTTTAGCCTTTTGAAGAGGTAATCTGGCGGTTGGATTGTTAGGACTTTGTGGGTGATTGTAAGAAGGTGTAATTTCCCAAGTTTCTCTAGATTCAGCCAACCTGATTTCTGCATCGGCTCGGTTATATGGTCGTATTCACGAATGCCGAAAGAAAACCTCAGGCAATTATTTTGTATACGTTGTAGGCGGTGACAATCATTTTGGCGTGAAGCTGAACCGTATATACTGTCACAGTAGGAGATTTTAGAAAATATTAGCGATTATCTTTAATTCCGTTGAGAGATAGTCCCTATTAGGGTGAAGTTGCCTTGAGACGTTGTAGGAAGATTGGCTGGGGTGGCTGACGTGTTTAGTGAATCTTAGCTCAGGATCAAGCCAGAGTCCTAGATTTTTTAATTCTTCCACAATTGGAAGAAAGACATCGTCTAGGCGAATTTGTATGGTGTTCATTGAGACTTCTCCGTTCTTATTTATAATGAGTAGCTATAAATTACGCCTGTTGATTATTGATGTGGACCATTTCGAAAAGAAAAAAATCATTTCTTTCTATTGCTGAAATTTTTGTATTATCAAAGTTACCAAAATGCTCAAATTTTGTTGTATGCTCAGCAAGTGCACAACTATCTTTCCAAGGTTACAGTCACTTTCATGAGAGGTAATACCTACGTCCTGATAAATTGCTTCTTGTTTGGCCTATGTTTATTTCATCTCAGTTTTTGCAAGGAATACTATAAATTACATGTGAGAATTTCAATTGGGGATCTTGTTTTTATCCTGTTGTTCCTTTTCTTGAGATGGGAGCTTTGAGAAGAGACGATAACATCCTACACACAAAATGGTATAGAAAACCTTACTGCTGTAAGAGATTCATAAGTTATCACTTGTACCATCACTCCCATATTAAAACGAATCTCATCCTAAACATAAAGAATAGAGTCATGATGCTATCACTCCCAACATTACGAAAAAAATTTAAAGAAAACTCATTCCTAACAAATTAATAAATAAGACTTTGTTCAACTCCCAACAGCAAACAAATTCGAATAAACCTCGACATCAAACAAATGATAATGGTCTTTTTGATGAGAACAATAATAACGATGACAGGGTCTCCATATCTTATTAAAAAAGCAATTTGGTATATAGAACATGAGGGAAGAACTCAGTTCTGAATAAATAAATATTTTTAAACTGAAAAATCTCCAAAAAGCCAAACAAAAACATCAAAAGAGTATCCACTTTACTCATAAAACAAAATCCCATATTGAAATTTCAGAATACTCCCATGTAATTTATAGCATTTCTTGCTCAAACTGTAATAAAATATACATAGGCCAAACAAGCAGGAATTTATTAGGACGTATTACCTCTCATAAGTGACGGCAAGCTTAAAAAAAATTACTGTGCACTTGCTGGGCACACTATGAAACTTAATCATTTTGGTAACTTTAATAATCCAAAAATTTTTGCGATAGAAAAAAATTAAGAAGGAAGGATTTTTTTTTGGTCCACGATAATAATCAGCAGGCTTGTATGAATAAACGATTGGACGATCTAATTTAAGCGTAATTTATAGCTTCTTATTAAAAATGGACAATAAGGACCGACTCCTCCGGCAATCCGATTTTTTTTAATAAAAAAAAAAGTCATTGAGCAATCTTTTTCCAGACTGGAAAATATTACATATAATAGGTCAAAACTGTGTAACATGGTTTCTTCCAATCTCTCTTGATTTCAAGATTCAAAATAGACGTCCCTCAAAATAGACGTCCTCCAACATGTACCTATCAATAACGGTGATGTTGTTTTTAATATTTCAATATCATGTTTCTATGTAACATTCTCATGCTGGTAAGTTCAAATGTTTTCCAAATATTCCTTCTCAAATTGATAATTGGAATTTTTAGATGTCTTGTTAATGAAATAAAACTATTTTGAAAACTTGACAAACAACAATAGTACATTATGCAACGATCATGTGATAGGTATAGGTATAGTAGGTGAATGTCGAACAAGTATGTAGAAACATACCAATTGTTCATCCCCAAGTACGTGTTTCTATAGGCCGAAAATTCGTTTCATGATGAAAAGTACGAGTTTTAATTGTGTTAAAATGGACAATATAATAAATCGGTAGCAGATATTTAATTCGCTTATTATAATACGAGAGTAGAAAGAAAGTATTATTACACTGGCCATTCGAACTGACTGCAACCTCATTAGAAAATGAAATTTGGTTTTTATCCTCCATTTCTCCTTTTGTGAATTCTTTCCTAGTCAAGTACTACCTATTTCCACAATAAATATGTTGATATAGTTCCTCAGATTTCTGCCCGCGTTCTGTGTTCTTGATCCTCAAAAGGCCCGATTTCACGACGTTTCGGCAAATTCGCATTTGCCATCTTCAGGTGCTGTCTAATTCATTCGATTGTTTCGAACTCGAATGAATTAGACATCACCTGAAGATGTCTAATGTATATTTGCCAAGACGTCGTGAAATCGGACCTTTTGAGGAGCAAGGTCACAGAACGCGGACAGAAACCCAAAAAACTGCCCAATAAACTTTTGCAGTTTGTGACAAAAAAAAATCATAGAGTGCCTCAAAAATGGAACCAAAGTTGGGAAAATTCAGGCCAAGATACAGTTTTTGATGCTCAATAAACAAAAATTGAGATTGATTGAAAAATGCGTGTTCTACAGGGGTAGTTCCATTTTAAATATATATATATATATATATATATATATATATATTATATATTTATATATATATATATATATATATATATATATATATATATATATATATATCTGTACCACCACCATTTCCAGAATATTTTCCGTATGTGTAGTCATATCTTACATAATAACATTTGATTTAACAGCTTTCCATGAATAATTACGAGTTGCTCTCAAATGAAACACTCCTTGGAGACAGCAACTTTTGGAAATGACGTATGACACTATCGGAAAAAATCATAATAGGGGTAACCACAACTCTTTTTGAATCCCGTCTGGCATTGAAAATGAAATTGACTCATGCTACTGCAAATCACTGTGATCGCCTTTCATATTTTTTTTTTATTGTGAGTGGTTCATAGTTGATTTCATGTGCTATGAAAATTACGACCCATAAATCTTAATAGAAGCAAGGCAGATCGCTCCGTTATAGAACGATCAAAGTTGACAAAAAGTAATAAAAAATGTTTAATACTGAAAGTTTATGTGCCAAATCAATCATTTTTATAAATCTGATATGGGAACATGCTGTTGTTTCAACAACTGACAAAAGCAGTCATAAAGTCTTTCGACAAACTTCCGCCACTCACAATGTTTTCCCGAATTTTATCATTCTTTGAATCGATACAGTTTTCAAAACCGACGGAATGGCTATGGGTGAAGAATTATTTCTTACTTCTTGTTTCGGAAGTATCGAACATAGACTACATAATAAGAAAACTGCGAAGTATTTTGCACGTATTTAAATATCTGAAAAAATCTTTACCAGCACAGTACCTCAGAACTCTTCATTACGCACTAGTGGAGAGCCATTTACAATATGGTATAACAGCATGGGGTGGAGCTCTGAGAACCCATATCAACGCACTCGAAATTCTTCAAAAAAGATTTCTGAAACTGATATTGTCAAAATCACACAGATACGGTTCAAATTTACTATACTCAGAAGCCAAGATATTTGACATAAGGCAATTATATTTTTATAAAGTCAATTTAAAATACCACCAAAACAGACACTCAGCCAAAATACCTATCCACACCTACTGCACACGAAAACGGCATCGTCACACAATCCCAGTTGTACATAAGTCGGTTTCAAAAAGATCTTATTCATACATGGCACCCAAGCTGTATAACTCGCTACCTGACACCGTCAAAACATGGAATGGCCTATTACCATTCAAAAAAGAATTAAAAAAACATATCTTCAATAAACCCAGGGAAACGATTAAAAACTTAACAGAGAACACACAATATTTCGTGTGACTAATGACTAACTGTACCTCTTATCAACTATTATTATTATTGTTATAGCTATTAATCAACAAAATACTTATGAACACCACCCATTTTAACATGTACTCATTCTTGCTTATCATACTGTGAATTTTAATCTTTATTCTTTATGTTCTACAAATACCTAGTACAAATGAGTCCTACATGTCCTCTTTACATATATGTATATGTCCTACTTATGTTTATTTCTCGAAACAAGTATTAATTTACTTATCGAGTATCATTTATTGATAAACTATATGAATCCTTAGAATAGATATAATCTAATTTTAAACATATTTCATTGATTTTATATTTATTGTATCTTAAAACCATTATTAATATTGTTAACAATAAATGAATTTATTATTTATTTATTATTGAAACCATCAGATCGCGGAAAGTCATATACTTTTTTTATTTCTTCCAGAAAGTAAAATGCCAGCAAATAAATTATATGTATCATTCATACAAGTAACTTCTGTTGTCTTTCAAAGTTCTCCACGGTTATTTGATATGTTGCAGAAAGACACATGAAGTTTTTTTGTTTGTGATGTTTGGTTCTCAAAATTATTTTCTGGGTCTTTCGACTTTTACAATCTGAAAATGAAAACTGAAAATATATCGAAATATTCTATGAATTTGTGAAAGTAACATTTCTATTCGAATCTAAAACGCCGTGGCCGCATGTTCCCATTGGTCTAGTCGAGAACTGAGTTTTCTGCGAAAAATCGTTCCAACTCTTCTAGAAATAAGAGCGATGGCTCATTCGATTCGGGATGTCATTCTGAGAAAGATGTATTTTTCGATTTTCAGTAGTTTTATGGCAATAGCTCAAAACTATTGATGCTAGGGAAAATAAAAAACAGGTTCTTGAAGAAGATGAAATTTCCCTCAAAAAAATTTTAAATCCCGGAACTCTATCTCAATTATTTATAATTTTAATTCAACGTTGAAAATAGGACTCCGCGTGGGCGTTAATGCAGGAGTACAGTATCTCTCGAAGGAGCAATGCATATAATTATTTTTTTATACTATTGAATATGAATTCAAAAATTCAAAAAAATCATAGTATTATCTGAATACTCGAGAGAATGTAATTTCGTTGGGAAAAAATGTGTTCATTGAATTTCGATAATGTTGATTAAGTAGTTTCTTGGATACGCCGATTCTATAAAACCTGAATTGTTCACAGTATGACTCCATAAAATTGTTCAAAAGTTGACTATTCTGTTAATTATAAATTTCTAAAGTTAACAAAATATGAGAAATCGAAAATATAATGTTTCTTCCATTAATATTTCACATTTTATGTCTGACAAACGCATTTTGAAACATTTAAAAAAAATATATTTGTACATAAAATATCTATGAACAAAAGGATAAGTTGAATATTTTCCAAAAATTGGTTTTCTGCATTAGTTTATTATAATAAAGAAATTATAATAATTCTTATTGTTTGTTTTTATTGTTTATAATAGTATTTCTTTTTTCATTGAAATAATATTATTTTTTTCAAATTAATAATTGGTGTTTCTCTACCTGATAGAAATATTTTTCATGAATAATGTGAAAAACAAACTTCGATTGGCATCATATTTTTTGCATGGTTCAAAAAATAACAGAAACAACCATATACGACAAACTGTTGAAAAAATGTATTTGTTATTCTCATAGAATTTTCTTGTTCCATTAAAAAAAATATAATCCAATCAAAGTTTGTTGCATTGTTAATTGAATGAACAACCAGATAATTAAAAGAAAAAATAAGGAAGATAATACCAATTATTAATTTCGAAGAAAACAATTCTTAATATATTATTTATATAATGAAAAAATAAAAACACGATTCTAAACGATATAGAAAGATCAGATTTTTAAAATAATAATAAACGTTTGGCAACCCAATGCAAAAAATCAATTTTTGAAAGAAATTCAACTTATCCATTTGTTTGTAAATATTTTATAAACATATTGCGTAATTTTTTTTTTTTTGCTGTAAAATGTCTTTGTAAACCAGAGGTATGAGATTCTACTTGTATGGACACTATGGCCACATCACACTTGAACTCAACCTCCATTCGCAAGGGTGCAGCTGCAGAAAATGGAGAGAAAGTTAAGATAAAGAAATATCAAAACCTGAGAAATCTCTACATTTTCTACCCTGTAGCTATTGAAACCTACGGAGTATTTGGCCTCCAAGCAACGGAATTTATTGAAGAGATTAGTAGAAATATTTTTCAAGTGACCAATGATAGGAGATCCACCAGTTTTCTCCTTCAACGCATCAGCATCGCCATTCAAAGAGATAATGCAGCTTCGGTGTTGGGAACCATTCCAGTTGGACGTCATCTGGATGAATTTTTCTACAATCCACATTCTAAAGAGAACATATCTCAATATAGCTCGATATCCAATAGTGGAAGTTCGTCAATTCTGGGTTTTATTACCGCTACTCAACATTTGGATGTTATATTCATTCGTCCACAAAGAATTAACATGTCAAGTAGTATCCATAAGTCTAATATTCGAGCCAAATACCTGAAGAGTATAATTTGGATCCATCCACCTCCAAAAAAATAACGCGATCTGCCATATCTTCTCCCAACTCGATTCCAAGCAGCCTCCAATCGGGTTCCAATGATAGAGAAAATCATCGCATAAGAGACTATTCCTTTGAAGATAGCAGTAGCGGTGAGCGCATCTCCCTCAGTTATAACTCCATGAAACCACTTGTGCTTGGAAGCTCCAAAACTCTCGGTCTCAATGGTTTGAAAAACATTGGCAATACTTGCTTTATGAATAGCGCAATACAATGTTTATCGAATACCAGATGGTTGCTCGAGTATCTGAGGAAAAACGAACATTTGAAGGATGTCAACACAAGCATATCAAGTATGAAGGGTTTTATGATGAAAGTATTTGAAGAAGTGGTAAAAGAACTTTGGTCAGAAGATTCGTCTGATGTGGTGGTTAACACTGTTTCTTTGAAAAACCAGATACAAAGATTTGCACCTCGTTTTATGGGTGACGCTCAACAGGATGCCAAGGAATTTTTCAGATATTCTTCGGAAGGTCTTCATGAAGATGTGAACAGAGTAAGGCCTAAACCTACGTTCATAGAAATCGATGAAAATTTGAGCGATAATGAAAAGGCAAGATATCTTCAAAAATTGTCGATAACTTTGTTGGTCAACTTAAATCATCGTTGAAATGTACTTTCTGTGGCCATTGTTCTGTCACTTTTGACCCCCTCTGGGACCTTTCACTCCCCATTCCACAGACTACTGGCAAGCTCAGTCTGTCACAATGTTTAGACTCGTTTACTAGGGAAGAAACTTTGGATGATGACGAAAAACCCACTTGTTCTAAATGTAAAAAAAAGAAAAAATGCACAAAGTCATTATCTATACTTAAATTCCCCAAAATTTCAGTAATTCACTTGAAAAGATTTTCGCAGAAGGATAGATTCAGAGGAAAACTAAATGTCTTCATTGACTTTCCTCTCGATGGATTAGATATGAATATTTATGCAGTAGATAACGCAGCTCCGTGTCGCTACAACTTGTATGCTGTATCCAACCATAGCGAAACAATTCTGAACGGACACTACACGGCTTACTGTAGGCACCCTTACGCAGGCACATGGCACGAGTACAATGACTCGAGAGTATCACCGCTGTCACCAAAATCCATTGTGAGTGGAGTAGCATACGTCCTCTTCTATGATCAAGAGGACACCGAATCACAACTTTGAAAGGAGCATTTTACATATTATCTTTGTTGTATATTAGTAATAATCATTATATTCAATAATGACTGATAATAATATGAAATATCAATAAAAAGAATTTACAATATTCACTTGATTTCTCATATTTTGTTAACTTCAGAAATTTATAATTATCAAAATAATAAACTTTCAAACAGTTATATAGCGTTATTGAGTAAACATGTAAAATGTGCTCCAGGAAGCAAAAAAATGCTGTGAACAATTATTCGGTTTTGAATAAAATCGGCGATTCCAAAAAAATTACTCAATTGACTATTAACATAATCTTAACTCAATGAAAAAATCATTTTCCAACGAAATTACATTCTTTCAAGTATTCAGCCGATACTATGATTTTATTAATTATTCTTCTTTTGAAATCTTGTGACGCTAACATATTTCGCTTGATAAAAAATGGTCTCATATTTCAAATACATTGCCAGTTAGTTTGGCATCTGCTGGACGAAGTTTTCCTTCGTTGAAGCGTTTGAAAACTTGGCTGCGATCAACGATCAACAGAAGCGGTTGGTTGAATGAGCTGAACTTCATGTTCATATAGATGTGCAAATATATATTTCAAATGTTATTGATAGGTTTGCAAATAAAATACAGAAGACCAAATTTTATTTTGTTTTTAATTTTTATTTTAACGGAATAAATCTTTGTTTTTGTACCTATTATAAGTATATGTATATATTTTTTCAATTTAATATACTTTGTATTTTTATTTGAATTTGGATAAAAAAATATACTTTGTTTTTTGAACCTATAAATAGCGGTATATAACTTTCTTATGTCATTACTCTCCCCCCACAAGCAAAATTCCTAAATACGCCACTGCCTTCCATATTTCTCTTCCTATCGTTTGGTGAAATCGGAAGTGACTAGAAAGTGAAAAATATGCAAAAACTCTCCCCTTCACATACCATTCACCTATACCAAATCTCATTTTGATACACCCACTATCCTAGAAGTTAGGACTTGTCTAAGAGAATGGAAGAATGCTCCACAATAAAAAGGAGCATTTTCATTGAATAGGCAAGCACAAAAAAACAGAAGTCTGATATGTTGATTCAATGGAGATCACCAAGACCAGATGGAGATCACCAAGACCCATGTTTTTGATCAAAAGGCGAAACACACAAACATTACCGACTCATATAATTGATGTTAATAAATAAATCTTTTTTCAATGAAGCTTCGTTGTTCAACATACAGGGTATTGATAACACCAAAGTTTGTGCACTAGCCAGTAGAAAAAAAAAACACATACAATTATGTAGGAGGTATTGAAGAGAACTCAAAGTCCATTCTGTTGTGACTGAGAAATAGGTTTCCAGGAAAAAAGTATATTTCTGCTCCGCGTAAAATAGGAAGGTACTAAAATTCAAATGAAGTCGGTTATCAAGATAGAATTTAGATAATTCGACGATGAACTATGCATTAGCCTTCTCGCGATGGTTTTGAATTCGAAAACATCATATACCAATTTTCATGACAACAACTTGAAAACCAACGGAATATTCATATGAAGTTCCACATCCCATTTCACGCATTTAGGGTTGAATTTCTGAGAACACTGAAACATATATTCATTTATTTTTCACAAGGACCTCAACCATCAATTTTCATGACCTCAACTTAAAAACTAACGGAAACCCGTTACAACTCCATTCCACCCCTTCAGGGTTGAATTCTCAGAAACGCTGACAGATGTGTTCTTCAATTGAAGAGAAAAGCCCAGATTTCCTTCACTCTTTCTTCAAAACCAACGGTAATTTCACTTTCACCCTCCTTATCACCCTCTTTTTCACCCCTTTAGGGATGTAATATTGAAAAACTTTTCAGTGGTTATCTTTGTCATCATAGAAATACGATATGAAGGTGCAGCGGTTTTGTCAGAGCATTGATCGTCAGCTAGCTTCTAAGTTGATGACAGAAGTGTTCGAGGTCCTTGGTGCAAATAAAAAAATACATGTTCCAGTGTTTGAGGTATTTGAGGTCTTTGTTACAAAAAAAAAATGCTCTTCAGTGTTTTTAGAAATCAAACCCCCAAAGGGGTGAAAGTTTGCATGAGTGTTCCGTAAGTTTTCAAGTAAGGGTAAAAAAACTAGGTATTTGAAGTCATTGTTATCAATTGAGGACCTCTTGTTTCAGTGTATTGAGATAATAAACTCCCAGGGTGAAATGGGTGGTGAAAATTTGCTTAGGGGTTCCGTTAATTTTCAAGTTAGGGTAATGAAAACTGGTGTTTTGGCTCTCTAGAAGAGTAAAAAGGGATAACTTCATTTGTCGTCATGGAGCATTACTTCCGCTGTCAAATCAATTGAACTAGCCAAACGGATACCAGGATAATGAGATAACGGGACACAGGATAATGGGATAACGGAAAGCAGGATAACTAGATAATGAAAAGCTATACATATATAATTACATGTCGTGACTGACTGAGGATCAACGCCCTGGTAAAACCGCTGGACCTACACATCGTTTTCTATGATGACGTAGAAAACCACTGAGAAAGGTTTTCTGATATTCCATCCCCAAAGGTATGGAAGAGAGGGGTGCAGAGGGGGAAGAAAGTGAAAGTACCGTTAGTTCTGAAGTTGGAGTCATGAAAATTTGGGCTTTTCTTTTCAATGAAAGAACACGTCTGTCAGGTTTTCTGCGAATTCAAGGAGTGAAATGGGTTGTGAAAGTTTTTATAAGGGTTCTGTTAGTTTTTGAGTTGGGGACATGGAAATGGATGTTTGAGGTCTTTGTTACAAATTAGGAAATATATGTCAGTGTTATTAGGAATTCAACCCCTAGAGGGATGAAATTGGTAGTGGAAGTTTTTAGGGGAATGCCGTTTGTTTTCAACGAGGTCTTTGTTATAAAAAAAATGTGTGAAATTCATAGGTGGAAGTTTGCATGAGTTTTCCGTTGAATAAAAATTGGTATTTGAGGTCTTTGTTTCAAATAAAGAAATACGTGTTCCAGTGTTTTTAGTAATTCAACGCCTGAAGGGGTGAAATGATGAATGAACATTTTTATGAAGTTTCTGTTAGTTTTTGAGTTAGGGTCGGGAAAATTGATGTTTGGGCTCTCTGTTACAAATGAATGGTCGTGTTCAACCTCATTTGGAAATTCCGTCCCTATTCATTTCCAGTTATCGAATAATCATCAGAGCTTTTTGATTTGGACTGCAGTTGGTAGATTACTATTCGAAACTGAATAATTTGACGAAATAATATTTCTCCTACGACTGAAAGTTATATGAAAACTTTTCTTGAAATGCAGTAGTAAATGATTCAGTTGATACTGTTTATAGAATACATTTCCAGGCGAGTAGCATACATCAAGATCTTTGAAAACAGATATGTCACTGTTGAAGATATTAAAACATAGGACCCTCCAGATGGCACTTCATCAAATGACGATGTAAAATTTCCAGCAGTCACAGCTTGATATTGATCACCCGGATATGAAACTAGATGGTGACATGTATGCCAACCAATGCAAGCCTTTTCAAAAGAATCACGTGGTCGACTCCATCGAGAGCCTTGCCGAATCAATGAATTGCCGTCAATATATATTTTGTGATGAAGCCGCTTTTTTCAACACTCAAGATATTGATCGTATCCAAGTATCGTATCCAAGTATCGTATTCAGCTATCTATTGAGAAGTATGGAGAAACTTTAGCTGTGGCATTAGATATCTCCGAAGCGTTCGATCGAGTTTGGCACCAGGGACTCCTCGCCAAGCTTCCGTCTTATGGCTTGCCCCCTCAGCTGTGTTCTCTGCTTGCTAGTTTTCTCTCAAACAGGTCTCTCCATGTAGTGGTCGATGGAGTTTCATCTGACACTCTACTCATAAATGGTGGTGTTCCGCAAGGATCTATTCTCGCACCAACACTATTTCTACTTCACATCAACGACCTGTTGGAAGCAACTTCATGTCCAGTACACAGCTTTGCCGATGATAGTACCCTCCATATCGCTTTCTCTTCCAGGGCCCCTATATCAGCCCGTGAAACCAGAAATGAACGATGAAGAAATGTTAATAATATAAATATGGACTTAGCAACAATTCTCGAGTGGGGATCTAATAACTTGGTAGAATTCAATGCAAACAAAACACAAGCATGTCTTTTCTCTAGAAAAGTCGATCTCACTGTGCCTAACATAACTTTGTCAGGAGTAACCATACCACTGAAGTCATCCATATCGATGTTCGGTATTACTATCAGCAATAACCTTTCCTGGGAAAATCACGTGAGGTCCATTGCCAAAAGTGCATCCCAAAAACTTGGTTTTTTGTTTCGTGCCGAAAGCTATTTCACCCCCACCCAGCTGCTTATGATCTATAAGGCACAGATCCGACCTGTCCTGGAATACTGTTCCCATATTTGGAGCGCGGCACCTAAACATATCCTGAGGCTATTGGATTATGTCCAAAAAAGGGCAATTCGTCTCGTCGGTGATGCCTCGCTTACAAACTCGCTCACTTGTCTGGAACACCGTAGAAAAGTTGGCGATTTGTCTCTATTTTATAGATATTTTCATAAGCGATGCTCTTCTGAAATATCAACAATCGTTCCTGCTTTGGCAGTCTCTTCGAGACTAACCCGTCGAGTTCAGTCATCACACCCCTTCGTGGTCACTTTGGAGACCTGCAGAACATCACTTTCCAAAGACTCGTTCATCCAACGAACAGCGAGGCTTTGGAACTCATTGCCTAGGGAGGTGTTCCCCGAGGCATACAACCTCCAGAAATTTAAGAAGAACACCAACTCCTACTTTCTTTCCCTTGGTTCCCACGATGTTCTCTGAAGATTACAGGATATCCCTTCTCGTGGGAACCAGAACATAAAAAAAAAAGAATAAATATTCAAGATTGATCAATTCCAACATATTCGCCACGATACATAATTGGGGTAGGAGCCGATAACTCCCAACAAAAAATTCATGACCTGATTTGTGAAGAGGTATCATAAGGGCTGTTTTCCATAATTAGTAGAGTATCCTTCATTTAGTGATTCGTTGAAAATTAAATAACTGGGTGTTTGGAGACCTCAGTTGAAATCAAATCTCATCACTTTCGCTGAACTCTTCTTCATTATTTTCTTCTTATTCACAATTGTACTCAACCTCACTTTCAGAATCCTGAATTCTCAATAAACAGTGTTCCTTATCTTCATATAAAAGCAGCTTGAATTTGAAATCGTTTATGGAATGATACATTGTCATTTTCCAACTAACAAAATCTGAAGAAGAAGATATCGTGTGTCAATAAGCAGAAACAATATTATATTTGATATAGTTCCACAAGCGAATCCACCAAGAAATATACAGGAAACTTCCACCCATAATATTTCAACATCAATTCAGGAGAAGTCGCGAAATGACCAAACCATCTCACAAAAAATACGGAAGTGCTCCGATTATCGTAAATTTGACTTGACTTGTATACGCATAGTGGAAGCTATATCACTTTCCTATGGAATGCGAATGATAATATTGGGTCGGATATGCAGAATTTATGGTTCTTTTTTCAGCTGTGAACCGGAGCATTTGTGAAAGTTACAAATAATATGTCTATTTTACAAGCTTCCATTAATTTTCACATTTGTATGTATGAATCAGTCGAAAATATGAACAGAGTGTTGGAAAAATCAGATGTAGAATCATCTGCGACTCAAAGATAAACTTTCGTCACTAATTTCCATCGTTCAAGATGTCCTCTTGTGAAGTATCCATTTGAAAGAAAATTTTGACCAATTTTAGTTGTTCGATTAATTAAATTTGGAAGGTGTTATAATTCCGGTGATAACGCATTCTGGAATTTTCGCTAGGGAAAAAACAGAATGGTGGCTCCGATATGGCGGACGACTTTTGTGATTATGGTTCGAGTCCATTCAAAATTGGTATGTGGGAGTTTTCGGGGACAGAGATCAATAATTTTTGTCAAAACTCATTAATTCAAGTTGACTTCTCGAATATGGCAACGAGTTTTGTGGTTTTATAGGCCGATTCCAATATAAATTGGTATGTGGGGGTTTTTGGGGTCGGAGATTATAAATTTTTCAATAAGATGACTGATTCCATGAATGACTGAAAAGAATTGGATAAAAATGATCGAAACATTTTTTAGGCACCCTTTCATACAAATGTACTGAGAAAAAACATAATTTCTTCAAACAGGTTCAAAATTTCGCCGCGCAAAAATACCTTTTTTTATTCGCGGCAAGTTTTTGAATCTGATACTCACAGAATAACCTGGGTCAAACAATTAAATGAATTAGTTATTTTTACTGCAATTGTTCGGTAGCTTGTCTCAATTTTTTTTTGTCATTTTTTCTTCAAATGCTCCAGTCGAGAAAAGCTTCAGTTGTTGAGTCCAGAGACATTTCATGATACACAGAGTTTGTAGGCATTCCCAGGATATTGTCCCGCCCTACTTTGGGACACCCTGTGAAACCCTGGCCCTCTAACTGTTCAGGGTGCCCACCAATTATCTTGCTTGGCTTGCGAGAGGTGAGAACATTCCACTTCTGTGATTGTGACCACCCTGGTATAGTGAAATAAAAAAGTGAAGTGAAAACTATTATGGTTTATTAAAAATTATAAAAGAGCAAAGAATAACATGATGGTGAATACCAAAATAGTGTAGTGAACAATAACCAAAAGAAGTAAATTAAAGTAACACTAACATTATGATAAAACCAAAGAAAGGAGATGTGTCACCGTGGACCAGCAGCATAAAACCAAAAAGAGCTCGATTAAAAGCGAACACTTCCATTTATAGGAAAAATATCGCTGACTTGCAGAATCACCGTTCTTTCTATCGATGAATGCAATACCGGACTGAAACCCAATCCCTGGTTAATAACTGGCGTTGAACTTTGAATTTGCAGGAGATACTGTATTTCAAAAAATGTTATACTAGATGATGAATTACTGTAGAATAAATAAACTACGAATTTTTCCACTTTGGGTTCGATTATGTTTGAATTTCATTTTCAAGTCTGGTAAATCAATTTTGAATTTTGAAAAAGAAATTATTGGTTTATTTCTATTGGGTAATATTTTTCATACTTGACAATATTTCAATTTAATTATTATGTGTAAAAAAATATTTGTCAAAATGTTTTCTTTCGACGAGCAGAAATATAACTGTCATGTATCTATGATTCCTAGCTATCAAACATCCAAACTAATTATTGTCCATTCATCTACGCCCCACGAAACCAAACAATGTACTTTGACAATTGATTGAATCAATGACAGTTCACAACTCAAATATCGTGCACTGTACTGTATCTGACTCTCACGTTTGTTTCTCCTCCATTAAAATTGAACTTTATCTTCCTCAGGAACAATAACTTACTCTTCGTCGCATTTGATGTCGCTCATATAAGGTATTTAGCATCCAGAAAACTCTCGTCGACCATTCTGGACTCCTAGAAAACTCTTGTCGACCATTCTGGACTCCTAGAAAACTCTCGATCGTTTTTTGTTCGTGTGTTTCATAAATTTCATCGTGACGTCAGTGGCACCCGATAACCGGCAGTGGCGAAGTGGATTTGTTTTCGTAACATCACATTGGGAACTTTCTACAATTCATGAACAAAATGCATAAAACATGTCCACTTATCGAAAGAGTCTTCCAAATCCAAAATCATACAGCCAAATGAGGATTTTTCATGGAATTCATTCTGGAAAAACACCCATGGTGTTGACTAACATGAAAATGACTCTTCACAGTTAGAAAACAATTTTCCGGAGATATTTCCATAATTATCAAAATCGGGTATGCCAATGAAATATTATTTATTAAAATAATTTGTTTATGGGAAGCATGTTGGATTTAAACGCCTTCCACCTCTCTCTTCGGTATGGGAAGTGAAGGGAATCCAAAATAATATTCGATTATGGAAATTACAAATATTTCAATATCCATAAAACATTTTTTCGATTTTTAAATTATATTTGTCAGATAAAATTTAGGAATAAAAAGACGTGAATCTCCTTTCATAATAATACAGATTATACAAATAAAAAAACCGGTAATTATGTCTGGTGTTGTACTTTTTGTTCGTTTGTTCGTACTGTTTGTCTCTTAATTGGCTTCTTACAAAAGAGGCAGTGCTTCTCACAAAAACTTATGAACCAGTCTTTTCCCGAAATCCCTTTTTTTATTTTTTTTATTATTTTTCTGCACGTACTTTCCAACAAGGCCTACTACTCCTTTTCTCGAACATGGCTGGGCCTGCAAAAAATGCGACGCGAGAAACGACTTCCGAAGATGAGGAGCTACATCAATAATCAGTTATCTCAAGGAGGTGAAGAGCAGCACGAATATCGCCTCAGATTATTCTGCGAGCAAATTTCTAACGGAAGTGAAGAGCAGCGCGCTCATCGCTTTGATTCAATTATGAAGAGACTTTCTGATAAAGAAGAGACTTCCAAATTAGACTGAAGATCAGCCCGCTCATCGTTTAGGCTTGATAAGGGAGAGACTTCCACATGAAAGTGAAGAGCAGCGCACTCATCGTTTGTGTCTTGTGAAGAAGATAAAACTGAGACCGAACATTCACTGCGATTGGATACTTCTCGTAACCGTTCTGCCCTGGTGGTACTTCACGAAACTCCCGAAGAGAGAATTAATCGTTTGAGCGTCACTCGGCAAGCTGCTCGCGAGCGGAGAAACCAGTTTGATGCAGATATTCTCCAGAAGGCGATGAATGTTTATGCTGACGTGCCGTGTTCAATTTGCAAAAAAAAATTGTATCCTCAGCAACGCGTTAAATTGCAAACTTCGAATTTTGACTCCATTTGGCCTGGAGAATTATTGGCTTTAGGTGATGTAGTTAGTTGTTCACGATGCTCGAACTATATTAAAGAACAGAATACTCCACCTCAGGCCTATTGGAACAATATGTCGGAAGCTGCGATACCTACAGATATAGAAGAGTTTTCAGAAATTGAAAAAACGTTTTATTTGCAGAGTAGTGCCATTTCTTAGAAAAATAAAAGTTCGAAATCGTTTGAGCCAAGACTGGTGCAAAAGACAGGCAATTATTTTTGCTCGAGATGTTGTTGAACTGGCGAAGCAATTTTCGCTGGAACCTAATCGAGTTGGATTAGTTCTGGTAGTGGAAAGTCGTGAAAATTTGAGACATTCTGTGGAGTTTCAAATATACATTGGTGAACTTCAATTAGCCTTGCAGTGGCTGTTGACGAAAAATGCACTATATGAAGATGTTCGTTTATATTTTCCTACCGTGTTCGATATTTCTACGATAACACAAATTGCTGATGAACCCACATATGCCAATGAGAAACCAATTGCTGAACGGTCATCTGTACCTACAAATAAGTATACTGCTTCGAGTGTCAACGTATCCTTATTACATGGTTTTTTCCATCAGGGCAATGAACGATTCAGTCCAGAGTCACGTGGTCGGCAATGTACAGGAATTGCAACTGTGGCTTGTATGGTATTTTGTCTTATCAATTCTAATTATTGGTGCGAAAGCAATATAGATTACATGTAATTGGTAGGAGATATATATTATAGAGACTGTATCACGGCTCGGGTCAACCCTAATTTCGGAAAAGTACATATCCAGTATTTGGCTGCAACTGAGCTTTCACCTAATATCACATAGAAAAATCGCAAATTTGATATTATTGTTTGTCATGAGTCAGCCCATAATGGTCAGGTTGACAATGATAATGGTGAAGAAGGATTTCCCAATTTGTTGAACGCTCTAATAAATTTATTCAGCTAACATAGTTATGCCATCTTCTTGCCCACTAATATAACTGTAGCTGTTCATCATAGACGAGAGCCTGGAGGTATTTCGTACTGGTTTTGACTCCCATGCGCGAGGTCCCAAAGGTTTCGTAGCTCCAACAAGAGGTACTTCATGTTGTGTGTATGTACTGATATTCCTGATTTGCATAATATCGGGCGTCGGAATTTGTACATGAAGAACACATCTGTCAATGTGTTAACTCTGAATATCTTCTCACCAACGATAACACCCGAAAATCAACTAGATCAGCTGCAGAAAGTAGAAAAATCTTTAGATCTTCAACAACAACATCGATCATCCTTTTTTCACCAGCCGCAAGACCTGCAAACATCTATCATCGTGCAACAATCGCCACACGAAAATAATAATCACATCGAAGATAGAATAATATCTCAATTACCAAGCGAAGAAGACATACTGGACCCCCAATCACTGAATCGTAATACAGAAACCAGATATATTTTCACAACCAGAACACTCAGGAATATAGATGAAGGAGAACTTAATTTGGATATTGTTATCACCATAGACAATCCCAACCCAGAAGGAGAAGTGAAACTACAGGAAGTAAGAAAAATAACAGCACCGCCTTTGAATTTTGAACGTGAAAAAAAAATGGAAGAGTTAGGATGGTACTTTCTATTCCCTGACTGAAAAAATGGATTCCCAAGCTCGTGTAATGAGTGGTGATAAAAGGTTCCATAGAAAAGATTATTAAATTTTTGCAATATCTGTGGTCGAGTATTTCCGAACTGAGAGCTGAATGCGTCAAGGGCAAGGAGAACTTACACCCTAAGGCTAATGAATATCATGCATTTCACTATGAGAAATGTGCGAGGGTCCGCATAGTACTGGAGACGATGCTGTTTGGAGTTGATTGCTATGGTAAGAAGGACCTGCTACCTGGCTTATGACCTTTTCATGCAATGACCTAAATTGACCGGATATAATAACAGCTTTGCTCATTGAGGACGGCCGCGTTGTAAGTGATATAGATCGCATTGGTGCAGAGGTATCCAGTGGTTGTTGCCAGACAATTCACAATAAGAGTTATTGCTCTCATGCGATATTTGAAATATAATAGTGACCGCTTGGGTGGTAGTAATGCAGACTTTTGTTATAGGATAGAGTTTCAGAATAGAGGGAGTCCACACTTGCACATGTTGGTATGGTGTGAAAACAAATGGGGGAATGAGTGTAATCGAAAGAGTTATCCCATGTTCTTTGAACCCTGATAACAATGAGTTATGTAATCTAGTCGGAAATGTCCAAATGCATAGGCACACCAATACCTATTACAGAGATCGTATCAACCATATTTGTTGATTTGGGTTCCAAGTGAAGTTACCTTATGCTTAGATCCCGATGAAGCACTTGCCAATAACGGTCGGTTTTGCATCTCACGAACAACTGCTCAAGAAACTATGATCAATAATTATAGTCTCAATCTATGGAAAGGAAACATGGATATCCAACCATGCGGAAACATATCTGCCGTCGCATATTACGTTGCAAAATATGCGAGTAGGTGTGAACCTCATGACACAGGAGACGTTGTACGCCAAGCAATTACAAAAGCTAAAAGACGGCACAGGTGGAGCCAACTGTTTGCTGTCTCTATGGCAATACTCTCGCAACGATTGATGAGCGCTCCCGAATGTGCATATCTTCTTTGCCATCTGCCGCTTGAAATGAGTTTTCGTTGAACAATATTTGTGAATAGCTGCATGCCAAGTTAACGCATCCGTTTATTGGGATTTGGAGGAGATGCAACTTCAATATACAACATATTTGACAGTTACATTTTGAGGCCTGATGAGCTAGATAATATAAGTCTGGCGGAATTTGCTGTGCGTTATGAGACGATTTTAAATATTATGTGGAGTGAGGGGGATGGTCATATCGAATTGAGAGAACCCATGATCCCATAAGATATATCCAATTGAGGAACAGCTCGCGCATGCGAGTGAGAAACAAGCCAGCTGTGTTACGCACACGTTACTACATACTTAATAGTGAAAAAGATGGATATTATTATAGCTTGATTGTTTGCCATATTCCTTTCCGCGATGAAAACCAACTAATGTTGGGAAACGAGATACCAGAATCTTGTTTCCTTGGACGAAAAGACGAATTGAAACCTCTGTTCACTTACGTTATTACTCAAGAATTTGCTCATGCAGAACAGTTCATTTCACCGGCAATTGCTCAGGCAACTGCTCTGAATGTTGCCCGTGAAACGCGTTCGGAAAATATCAGGGATGATTTAACTATAAACGCCGATGAAAATATTAATCAATATCAAGACGATTCCTGTGAAGATGTAGAAGAACGAGGTGCAATGACTGATGATATTTTTTCTGATAATATCTGAGGGCTAAACGTACAGCGGAAGGATTTTATTCGATGAATTTCCACTGCCATTGAAAAATATTTGAATGGCGATGATGAGAAGTTGTTGTTTTTTATAACTGGAGGAGCTGGTAGTGGCAAATCGTTTGTTTTGAAATTACTCGTGGAGCACATCGCGAGGTGCTATGCGGCTACAGTTGATGTGCTTCAAAAGTCTAGATTTGTTGAGGTAGGTTCATCGACTGGTGTTGCCGCCCGCAAAATACTTGGAAAAACATTGCAATATTTTTTTCCTCTTTCTATCGAAAAAGGTAATTCAATTGCATATAGACGCCTAACCGGTCAAAAGCTAGAACAGAAAAGACGAAATTGGCGTAACATAGGATGGTTAGTGATTGACAAAGTTTCTATGGTTTCTTACAAGAACCTACGAATGATTCATTTGCGGCTACAGGAGTTCGAAAACAACAATAAGTTATTTGGTGATGTAAATATTGTTCTCTTTGGTGACATCATGCAACTGTCCCCTGTAAAACGACATTGGTGCTTTGCACAGCCACCTTGGAATGCTGCAGAAGTTAATTCATGTCATACATTTTCATTCTGTGAATCAACCATCAACATGAGGCAACGAAATGACATCGAGTTCGTTGACATGTTGATCAATCTACACGTAGGCGAATTAACAACAGGTTAAGTGAAACTGTTTTGTCAGAGGCGAAGGTTGGCTTCAGATGAAGAGTTCAAGGATGGTGTTGTGGTTCGAATATTCCCGACAGTGGAACAGGTTGACGAGTACAATAGTGAGATGCAGCCATGAATTCAAAACACAATCGCGTCTATACAATCCGTTCCATATATGAATCTCGTGATGTTGCTACCAATGGAGAGAAACCTCCAGATAATATTGTTCCAAAAGATGGAAACAATTGTCGTGGTGTTCAATCTGAGCTACCGAATCCCGTGTCATGCTGAGACGAAACATCTGAGGGCCTCGTCAATGGTGCTATGGGTATTGTTAGAAAAATTGAATGGTCATCACTAAGCAGGGATCAACTAGAGGGAGAAGAATAACCGGATTTTATATCAGTGGAATTTGACGATGAAAGCATAGGAAGCAGACCGAAAGTAAGCAATGGTTGAGTCGCCATTCCTCCAGTGGTTGCAACTTTTCGAGAAACGAAGGGTTATGGTATTGAGCGCAGTATGTTGCCGATAATTTTCTGTTGGGCCGTCAAGGTACACAAATTACAAGGAACGACCCTTGATAAAGCTATTATCGACCTCGGAAACAAAGGATTTGCGGGCATATGTGGCACTGAGTCGAGTGAAATCACTCGATGGTATCGCTTTATCTGATCTAGAGCCAAATAAAGTATCAAAAACCTCACGATGAACGAGCTTCAGCAGAAATGCAGAGACTGAGAGGTCCACTCACAACTCAGTAATAGGCCTAATTTTTCTGAATTTCGATAATTGAATTTTATAGTCTATCAACGTTTGGGTAGGAATTATCGATTAACGAGTTATAGGACCATACTTTTTCGATGGAAACTTGAATGCTCAATTCATTCTACATTTTTATCGCGATAATCTTCCCAATATTCTGGAGAAATGCCTTCAGATATCAGACAACGGATATGGTTTCAGCTGAATAGAATTCCGGCACATTTCGAACACCGCGACAGTTTTTGAATATATTCATTGCGAATTAATAGATTGGGAGAGAAGGAACACAAAACTCAACAGCAATAGAGACCTTATGATTATCTACTTTAACTCATTATTGTTATACAAAAAAAATTATTCTTGAAAGTTCCGGTTAGTTGATTTTATTACTTTGTATATAATCCCATCTTTTCATAGAATGTAATTATTGTGACGGATGCAAGAGGATCTGTCAATGTCAACTACATATGTGTGCCAATGTTGTGAAAAATCAATCATCCCCTATTCTACTACCCATAGGGGTTATTGCATTCCGAATTAGGATTTGATCAACTCAGAGGTATACCCTATATAATAAAAAAAGAATCATCCAAATCGAAAAACCCACTACAAAGTTATGCCCAATGGATTCGATTAACGGACCAAAATTCAGAGGGTGAACGATCATTATCCTTCATTTTGCCACCGTTAGGGATGGATTCTTTCGTTCAAATTCAAATGGGACCAACTCTGAAGTACACCCTATCTAATGAAAAACGAATCATCGGAATGAAACTGCTCTGTGGAAAGTTATGCGTGGTCATACATTAAAAAAATACACGTCGTCGGTTACAAAACTCCCCTTGGAGCATACATCATTTTTTATCTATAGAGGTTTAATTGTGACAAAGATGTCACAAATAAACCTTCCACCTGTGTCACCTTTGGAACAAGCGGTTTTTCTTGTAGCTTGATTTAAACATAGCAACATAGTGCCAGCAGACTGGGTTGGAGGTTAGGGGACTCACATAGTGTCTAATGATGGTAATGAACGATGCCGTACAAAAAATTGCGGGGTTATTGTTACAAATTATTACTGAAACCAAATTTGCAATGACAAACAATTGTTTCATCCACAAAAAACAAATACCTACACAGTTGTTGATAATGCTTGACACCGTCATACATTTCATGGAAGACAGTATCGGTAACCTGTATGCACACGCAGACCACTGTTCACGAACAACCCGCACGGAATTTAAATTGGAGGCCGTTGTCACGAATACCCGCATGTCACAATTAGCCAAGTGCAGTGTACTATTAGTTCTTGAGTAAGAGTAATGGGAATTAGTGTTTCTGCTCCTTGTTGGAAATGTAGAAATCTTGGTAAATTTTTTATATTGTTTTACCTAAAAGGGTGAAAAGGGATAAATGACTTCGGAATAGTCGTCGAAAAGTATAACTTTCGCTGTCAAATCAATTATGCTACCCAAAGCGACAAGCAATTGGTCTACACACCAAGAACGAAAGAACAAAGCACCACGAGCAGAAATTGACGAGCAACGGAAAGCAAATCGGGAAATCGATCGAGTACGCAGTCCGCAAAACCGTTCGTCTAAAATGGTCGAGTTACGGAGCAAAACTGGATAATGACTTCTTGAACCAGACGAACACTGAACACTGATTTCAATCTAGGTGCATTCCATAATGATG
This sequence comes from Gonioctena quinquepunctata, assembly GCA_018342105.1. Classification (NCBI taxonomy): domain Eukaryota; kingdom Metazoa; phylum Arthropoda; class Insecta; order Coleoptera; family Chrysomelidae; genus Gonioctena; species Gonioctena quinquepunctata. The sequence continues at coordinate 62,241 of JAFIRS010000627.1, read as the reverse complement.
CTAATTCTGTTATTGTCATGATGAAAAACATCCAAAATTGAAACAAAAAAATATGCCTCGTGAATACAATATCACTCTTGCATCAATGTTATTTCTGATAGGTAGAGGGAGTCGGGAAGATTTCCAAATAGTTTTTTTTTCCTAACTTGAAAGATTCGATTTTTAACAAATATATGAAACTGTGATTTATAAACTTTTGTAAACACGAATTTGTATCAATGTGCCCCCAATCAGGGGCACCTTGATGTCAGCAGCGAGTCGGATTGATGCATTGAATGAATTTCTAGTATCATAATCATTTATTGATCAGAATACAAACTGCAATGACAATTAAACATGCAAAATATCATATGAGGAAAGGTCAATCGAAAATCTGAACATTGAAGTGGTTCTGACGGTGCCATTATCAACGGAAATAGTATAGAATATCCATACATACTAAACGAATTCGGGTATATATCAACTATCAATGAACCCACGAGGATTAAAAGCTGCTTGGTTCATATATTCATAAAATCTAAATCAAACATATCAGTCGCGACAATACCCTTGATAATCGAGAATAACATAACCGACCATAAAACTATCATACTACAAATCGTAATAGATAGAAAAAAAAAAAAAAAAAACACAAATTTTTAAACCACAAAAAACTGAAACAAGAAACGCAACAAATAGACTGGGAAACGGTGTATTCGGACCCGGATCCATTTACTCAATGAATGAATTTATTAAAATAATAACAGAAAAAACAAATGAATGCCTTGAAATAAAAAAACAGTTGAGGGAGAAATGTAACCTAGCCCCTTGGATCACAAATTCCCTATTACAATCAATAAATTGAAAAAATGATATGTTCAGACATCTACAGAAAAACCAAATGATTGTGGAAAAAGGTAAGAGAATTGAGTAATTCAAAAACGTCACACCATAAAATATCGGAAATTCAAAACGGAAATGGAGAACTCCTTCGCGAAAGTGAAGAAATCGCAAATGAATTCAACATTTGCCAAAATGGTTGAAACACTTGCTGAAAAAGTTAAAAAGAATTCGAATCATAAAATAACTGGTACTGCCCTTCCGAACTCTATGATTCTAGCATCCGTAGAACCTAACGAACTCCTGAATTTAATAAAGAATCTGAAAGACAAGAAATCCGTTGGTTAGGACGGAATGAGAACGGAAACTATCAAATCTATTGTCAAATATATAATTCATCCCTCACGACACATTAAAAAAATAATTTGGAACTAGAAATCTGGCATAGAGCTTTCACAAATTCATTCATTCAGTCATACCTATCCACAAAAAAGGCGACAAGACAATAGTTACGAACTACACACCTATCTCCTTCATTACTCATCTATCAAATATCTTCGAGAGGTTTTTAAAAAACAGAATGACATCCTTCATTCAAAAGTATGGATTAATTTCCAATATGGCTTAAAAAAAATACTTCAACTGAAGACGCCATCCTCGCATTTACCGTAAGAATTCACAATGCACTAGAAGGGCATCCATGTCTGTGTGTTTTTATCGACCTGTCGAAGGCCTTCGACAGGTCGACTGTTAGTCACCAACTACGTATAGACATTATGGAAGGAATAGGTATGAGAGGAAAGAGCGGGAATTCACTCAAAAACTACCTTGAAAACAGAACTCAAGAAGTGGCAGATACGATGAGTGACCTGAGAGAAACTGAATACGGAGAACTGCAGGGAACTGTCCTAGGTCCTATATTGTTCAATCTTTATATGAATGAACTGTTTTTATTAAACAGTCAGGAAACTATCATAGGGTATGCTGACGACACCGCCATCTTTCATGAAGCGACATCATGGCAAAAACTTGAACATTAAGTTGAACAAGTAATGGAAAACTTGTTCGATTGCAGGCTATCAACAATTAATACAGGAAAAACCAACTTCATAGGCTTCGGTTGTGATAAAGCCGGAAAATCACCATTTCAACACCTCGACGTTGAACTCGAGAGAAGTACCCCTCAAAATTAAAGCTGTAAATAATATTAAATACTTCGGAGTATATTCAGATCCGTATTCAAAATGGGATACATACATCAACTACATAATAAAAAAACTATAAACTATCCTATACAAATTCAAATACCTTAATAACTGCCTACCACTCGAAACAAGGAAAATATCATATATCACCCTAGTAGAAAGGCACATCCGATATGGAATCCCGATATGGAATCCCGATATGAAATCTCGATATGGGGAAGTGCTCTTTAGACACATATCAATCCACTAGAGATAATACAAAAAAGGTTTCTCGAAGCGATGATAAAAAGAAAGAAGTTTCTCCTCTGACTTGCTAGGCAAACAATGTGAAATCATGGATATCAGACGTTATTTTATCATTGCACGAATGCGAAATTCTAGCAAACTGGTAATGTAGTTCCACCCGCTCACGAATATAATACCCGTAAAAAACATTTATCAGTTTTACCACAAGTGAAAAAATCCATAACTCGAAGAGCACACCCGTACTTCGCACAAACATTATTTAACAGTGTTCCAGATAACATAAGCGGTGAAATACATGAAGCCAACTTCAGAATAAAACTAAAAGGGTACATTCTCAGCAATGATAGAAAAATAATAAATAAATCAACAGATTTGAAAAGTTGAAATATTCAAATCATAATATATACATACGAATCTTATTTCTCCTTCACATTCCCTAATTACTAGACTCAAAGAATACTCTCTTCCTTCTATCATTGATATGGAATTCATCGAAACAAGTGTTATATCACTTACCGTTTACTACTTTACTCAATCTTTACCATACTTATTCCTCTGTATATAGATATATGCGTTTATATTGAATAAAGTTCTTAATAATGATACCCAATCCTGATATCCTCCAATGTCGCTGCATTTGTTAGTATAATCCATTGTTTTTGTTGTATATAATTGTATTCATTGTATTTTATATATTATTGTAATTTATAACTATTATGGGAAACAAGTGCTGTGCACTTATCCCCAAACTACTTTATTTACTTCCAGTATGCAATCATCTATTTGTATGTATGTAAATTCATTTATTTTGAATGGAGGTATATATTATATATAGTGGTTTGGGTAGTTTTAGAACTTCATCTGTTATGCAAAGAGTAGCTTCGTCTGTGACGAGTGGAAATGCAGATACCCATGAACTAGGTAACCTTCTTGAAAACTTTACATTATACTTTGTCAAACCATAATTAGATATGACTTGACCGACGTAATGATCAACAGATTTTTTTTTTGCAAATTTCATAGCCAAAAAGTCTTTATAGTCAACATTATATGGTATATGCTATCTTCTTGACAACTTCATCGTCGGATATGAAATTTGATCCGTCAGATGTGTCCATGGTTTCAAAGTCATCATCAGAGCTGCTCGTAGAATCTCCAGATTTAATATCGCATATTGTGGATTTTTTCATTGCTTTCAGTTAACTCCATATCTAAGAGGACTCTTGCTGTTTTCATTTTTTCGGATCTTTTCTTTCTCTCTCTCCTCCCCGGCGAATTTCTGGGCTCTAATATCCTGAGGTTTGTGCAAATCTTTGAGGTGTCAGTGCAAATCTTTGATTTGCTAGGCTGTTTTTTCTCTTTCACGCCTTTTTTGTTAGTTATTTGGATATGGCCCGCCTTTTTTGGGAGTGATTATAATTTTCTAACAAGAGACCACTGGTTCAGGAACTAACGTTTTGATGAGCGGGTTAATCTCATCAGTGGTATCCTGTAAGTAGCGCCGCTACGAGTAAGAGCAATAATAACATCATGTTCGAATTTGTCACCTCGAAAAACCTCTCAATACCAACTTTCGTCTGATTAAGGTCAGTATTTCGTAAGTTATTCAAAAAAGACGACAATAAAAATGAAACTTCAACACCCTGTATCTTGGAAACGAAGCGTTTCCGGACATATATCTATTTCGACAATTCATATAAGAATATTGTGAGAAATCACCTCCTGAAGTTTGTCAAAGCACTTTTGAATCACCCTGTATGTATGTATTTTATTTCTGTAAATATGTTTTTATTCTATTGACTATTCCAATTGGAATACTTGTCAAATGAAAAATAAATTATTATTATATTTATCATTATGCTGAAATATGAAAAAAAAATTGCCCCATAATCTGCGTGCATCAATGTGCACCAAAGCTCAAGTTCGAAATATAAAGTGATTATATCAAAGTGCTGATGATTTTATATCTGATATAACTTCGGACATAATTTGGAATATATTAACCCACCTGGGATTCAATAAAAGCACAATGATCATTTAAAACTACAACAGACGTGCCAACACAAGTCAACAGACTGAATTACTTTTACGTTAACTTAACTGCGTTCAGCGATCAAAGCTCATAGCACAGATAGAAAATTCTCGAAAACAAGTTGCAAATAAAAGCTATTACTAAGACCATCTATTGATGAGAACAAAAAGGATTCATTCCATACTATCTTCGGAGTTAAGCGTACGAATCAATGTACCCCTTGCATCAATGTGTCCCAACTTCCCATACTCCTTTTTGAAAAAAAATATTCTTTGCCTCATTTGTCTATATGGGTTCCCAAATGGGACTGGTTAAAAAAAAACAACGAACTTTCAAACTTTTTACATTTCCTCTCATAGGTAAGGAGTACAGAAACGGATTCATCAGATGTAGTTCAAGGCCAGACTTGGCATATTGTGGTGAAAGTATTCGAATATAATTTCAAAAACTCCTTTCTGCGCCCACATTTTTCCATCTCCAATTCCATTCCAATTCCCAAAAAAAGGTTACTTCAATAGGTCATTCAGTGGGATGCCAAAGTTGCAGACTCCCACTTCAGCTGATGTTACAGTGTAGCGTGTTCTACAGAATTTCAGATGAAACAATATCCTCAACAATAACATCATCATGATCAATATTCAATTCTCAAGTTTCTTGAATGAAATCTCGGAAGCACTGCCCTACAGAATCAAGAGTGGAGTAGTATCATCATTTCAGCAACCGACCATAATAGTCCAAGAATTGTTCAGCAAACTTTCATGACTGAAATTTTCCTAGAATGTTATGATTTGAGAATATTTTTTTTCAGAAACTCTTCGGAAGCCTAGTTGATACGATAACACTCTTGCATCAATGTTATTCCGCTTCAAAAAAAGTTTCTGTTTGAAAAACTTTTTTTGCCTCATTTATCTAAGTATGTGTTTTCAAATGCGACTGAATGAAAAAATATTTGTACATACTTTCAAATTCTCATCTTTATATTTTTTTACAGGTAAGGATCCCATCAAAGTATGAGATATAGTTCAACGTCCAGCGTTGGCATATTGTGGGGTGAGTAGTTGAATATTATTTGAAGATCTCGGAGCGGAGCATTCTTCATTTTTAATCAGTTTTCTGATTTTCAAAATGGGTGACTTTAATGGATCAGTCACTGGAATGACAGAGCTGAAGACCTGGGTTTTTCTGAGCGTAACAGAAAACCTGCTCTTTCTGAACTCTCACCTCAGCTGATATCATAGTGGGGCGTGTCCTATAGAATTCAAGTTGAAACAATAATATAATTATCAACATGATCATAATTTCATTCTCAAGTATGTCGGATATGAGTTGATTTTTGGAAGGTGGATGTACTATAATGAAGGGTATTTTCAATTTGTCTTTAGTAGGAAGGCGAATGCCAATAAATGATTATTTTCTGTGACGGGAAAGAAGTTTGACATTTTATCTCTCTTGGCAGATGGCAAAATATCACTTTTTATGAAATTACTTTTTTCCTCGGGAAAAAAGTTAGCACTTTTTTCCGGATATATGTTCACATAAGTGGAGGTGAATATTTAGTTATAGATTATTTTATTATACAATAGTTACATTTCCTTTATATCAATAGTACAATTATTGAATGTACATTGCATGAATAACATGTTCCTTGAACTATTCGGTACAACAGTCGAATTTTCTTGTGTTGAAATTATATTCATTTTTACCGTTGATGTACCTGGTCGAAATCGGGTGTTATTTCAGCACTGCCACACGTTCTAAACCCTTTATATTAGGTATTCCTGTCCAGTGTGCTACCGATTCATCAACATACCCTTCAGCGACCGTTGATGACTTCCAACCGCCATGTTTCTTTGGTTTCTACCCCAGATTCAACTGAAAGTGTAGCAGACGATCTTCGAAATGAATGATATGAGTTAGCATTTTCAAGTTGAAGAAAATTAGCTACTGTTTCAGGTACCTTATAAAACTGATTTTTACCCACAACCTGAATGATACATTTTCCCTTGCGATCCTTCGCTGCTGCTGGACGAAGGACATTCGGTAAGATTTTATATATTCTTCGGTAACTACAAATCTCCTGTTCACATCATTCTTTGTTTACTTGAGTTTCACAATTCATAACGTTCCCAAATCTTCAATATCATCTTATGTTACCTGGCTGATTTCACAAATTCGACTAGCTCCTGCAAATACAACAACAACCTTGGCCATTAAATAAACTTCATCGGGAGCATTTTTTGAAAAATCACTAAATTGTGAACTCGTAAAAATCGCAGCTTTCTTGGGCAAGTAACCTCTTCCATTTTGTTTCAGAAATGTAATTAGTTTGAAGTATTTTGAAATGTCTACAATATTATTGGATTGTAACATACTTTTGATCATTGAATAATTCGACCACACTGTTGATGGCTTCTGTTGTTGTGCCAGTTCCGATAAATGAGCCAATACCACCGTCTCCGAGAAGGAACTGCATGTCTTTTTCATCTTCCATTCCATAAATCTTGAATACGCGGTTTCGTAAATTTTCCGCGATTTAGCTGGCAATAATTTTTGTAACGCTACTCTCGCTACATCTCCTAACTCCGGTGGAGTCAGAGAAAATTCGGAATCAGACATTTTTTAACTTTATATTATTCAAAATAACTATTAAACGACCACTAATTTTGCAATTTTTTAATCATATCACAGAATTAAATCGACAGATATTTTATTACTTTAAAGGTGTCCTTAGCAACGCAGGTCTAATTGTCGCTATAAGTACAGCAGCCTACCAGTTTGAAAATTCAAAATTCTCATCGATAATTTTCTGACTTTAATATATTGTAATAATATGTTCTCTCAATATTGAATCGTCGTTTTTCCCGTCACAGAAAAAAATTGTGTAGTATACACGGGAAAAATATTAGATTTTAGCTCTCGGTTTTTTGTTTGACAACACAACCTTTGAGCTAAAATCTAATACTTTTCTCCCTTGTATAATAAATAACTATTGCTGCCAACTCTGTGCTGCCTTCCAAGGTGTAGCAGTATTATTCAAAATGTTTTGGAATGAAAATAAGTCCTCAAAAAGTTGGAACTGTATATTTCGGCGGCATTAGAGGTTGATATGGATTGACAAAATGGCATTTGATAATATTATGACCGATTTCCGCATGAAACGATTACTCAACAATAAACGGAACATGTCTAATAATCCAACTGTAAAATTCGAGGTCTGTATTTGACAGACGTTTTTTTCAAGAAAAACATGCAGCTTAAGATGATGAATGGTTGAGTAGGTCTTTGTGGATTATGGATTATTTGAACTTTTGTGACATAATGAAAATATAATACTATTTATGAAAAGAAGTGACGGCTTGTTAACTCTCTTAATGAATTAATAGAGGAAAACGAGTTTTTTTCCATCAGGAACTGAATTCAGGAATACAAGGTGAAATATTATTCAGAATCAATTTCATTAGATTCCATGAATTCGAATTTCAATGGCTCCAGGAGAATTGAATGGTACCGTCATCTTTTCTCAGTGGTATGTTCCAACTACTATCGAAATATAGAAAGTGAGAAGCATTCTGATACCCTATGAGTTGAGATACAATCTGTTTGGAATTTTTTCCATTGCATAATGGAGTATAATTTCGATGAATATAACCACGGGAACAAATGCATGGAAAACTGTATTCAAAGTAATATTTCCATAATCACCTTGAAATCTCAATACTTGTAGTCATTGTGCATTTCGCAAAATTGTAAAGATCCACAAACTTAATCAAAACGATAGAAATATTCATGACCAAAAAAAGAGGGTAAATACATCTCGTACATGAATTATAAATGATTCCGAAGTACAAATCTAACTAGGTTCATAATTAAGATGCCTAGAAACCCTGGTGTATGTACTGATTCGATTTTGTTTAGACTTTTTGGTAGAGATTCCCGCGTCCTACTTCAAATTTTTCACAATAGATGGTGACAAATTGACATAGTTCAACGAATTGGATCTGTTTGGCCATTACAAAATGCATTCGCCAACCTTAGGCAACCTGCACACTGCTGCGGAATACAGACATATAACTTATGAAACTTCCAACCAATTGGAAAATTTGAATGCTTTTCAATCCGATTGAGGTTATGATTTGTGAATTGTTATTTCTGCAAAACTCAGTTATAATTACCAATGTTTTGTATTCATTGAAATGGATCGTGTTTGTATGTTGTGTGGTCAGTCACAGGATGTCGATTTTTTGCCGAACCAATGCAGGTGAGTGAAATTGCTAATATAACATTTTAAAAGTTTATGGAATCAATAAGTGGGACTTTTTCTCCGATAATTTCAAACCCTTGGTTTATGCAACGTTCCCAAGAACTGATAACTAAGGATTCAACACTAGCAAATCAATGAGCGCATTTATGGAACCCCTAGTACAAGAACCATGACTAGAAAGTTGCCCAACTTTCAAGTAAGAACCAAAGTTCTTAGTTAAAAGTTGGGCAACTTTCTAGTCATGGTTCTTAGTTCGTGTACTAGGGGTTCCATAAACGCGCTCATTGATTTGCTAGTGTTGAATCCTTAGTTATTAGTTCGCTCAGTTCTTAGGAACGTTGCATAAACAAGCATAAATCTAAGGATTTTGTTTGCACTTCAAATGAATTAACGACAGAGCTTAGATTGTGTTGACGCATAATATATTCCATTTTCGAAGTACTGTTCTGGAGTTCAAATCGAAGCCTGGTCCTAAAAGTTTCGGTTGTGATATATAGTTTGATTTTTGGGTAAATTTATAGTCTCCAACGATTTTCACAATTTTGGGTTACCTACTTGCACAATCTCTCACTGAGCACAAACTTTGTGCTCCCAATTACTTCAGGAGATACGATGACCTTTCCTATGTCAATAAAGGTATTTTTTAACTCAAATTTAACGTTCAAAGTCATAGGATTCTGGACACCAATACGATGTGTCTTCCAACTTATGGAGGTTATGAATACAAACATAACTTAAAGGTATGAAAATACGGTATGAAAAATGATCGAAATATTCGCCCCAAAAAAGCAACCCATATTGATTATATTCTATTAAAGTCTGAAAACGAAATTGATATTCAAAATGAACAGTTGAGTTATCCGTTGTTGGGAAATATGTGCACTCATTGAAGTTCAAAAGAAAAATTCTCACAGTTCAATGTATTAAACCGAAAAATATTATCATTTGCAATTGCTGAATAGATCAACATTTCATGTAATAATGCTTTTAAATTCCTCAATTAATTATCAAAATTTCACAATACCCTTTCAAGAGATATACTAAATAAACAAGATTCATTGATTGTAGGAGGAAAATTTACTTTATGACTATCCACGACTGCGTGTCACCATTATTTCTAAGTGGAAAATAATAAATTAGCATTCATAGCACTTTCTCAGAAATTTTAAATTATATTCCTTAGTAGTTTGAGAGAGTTGAATTTAAGTGACCGTTCGTAATTTGGAAAATCTAGCGAGCAACATGATACAAGGCTAAAAGTGAAAAAAATATATGAAAGAGCAGTCTTAATGAAAAAAATAAATAAACAATTGGTTTCCTCTGATCACAAGGGTTTGGAGAATGTTTGGTTTCTTTTTTCACCTTAAAAAATTATTTGCATGGCACCGCCTTTGTAATCAATTGATTTTCGGGCATTCAATTTAATTCCCAAACTAAAAATGATAATGACACATATTAAATATAGGTATAGACAACATATTTTTTACCAAAAATATTTATTGACGTTTTTTTCAAACCATTTTTTCTCTTTATTCCCAAACAACACACACTACTTATATTTTATTGAACCTATTTAAATAATGTTTTATTATTAATATTTCCAGTTCGGAGCCACTGGATTCCAGAACCAGTTTCAGAAATGGCTGGCATGAGCAAACCAAACCAAATTCTTGAACACTCAAGGCTATACTTCACGTCATGTGAAGAATTCCACAAAGACCTTTTCAAAATGTTGATGGGTTGTTATTCAGTCAGAATGAATGATTTTGCTCAGAAGCTTTGCAGGCTATGCTAGAGAGAGACAGAGATGTGGCAAAGCTTTTTATTCGAAAAATGAGCTACTCGAAAAAAAAAAACCCAACCTTTGGACATATATTTTTGGGAAAAATCAATATAATGAGATGTAAAATAATAATAAATTTTTATTGAACCCAAGAAACATGAATAATCTTAATCTATTACATATATAATACAACTGAAATAAATATTTCAATGTGATTTGTATCAGAATTTATTCATTTTGAATTACTTTTACCAAAGATCATATTTAAAATGTTGGGAAAATCTGTAGAGAGCCCGAACCTCTTGCAATTCAACAGGAGGGGCTTCCATTTCATTTCCAATGCATTTTAATATCATATTTTATTATAATATATTATAGATAATTTTTGGAGTTTTTCAGAAAACCTGTAAAAATGTTATTTCAATATTAATTACAACTTTTTGCTGAAATTTGACATTGAATATTTAATTGGACAAAACGACAGTTTCCTTTGGCAGATTGTATCCAAAACATGATTAATCCCTTATCCCTATGGATAATATATATTTGAAATGAAAATGATTATTTAAAAAAAAGAAACTTCATATCATTTTTTAGTGATATCTCAAAGTTAATGAGAAGTAATTGAGGAATTGTGCTTCTCGTTTCATTGTAATTCAATAACAGAGTCATTAAAAATTCTGAATTACAAATTTAGATTATATTCAACTTTGCATTAATTCAAGAAGCCCTATTTAGCAGATCAGTGTGAAGTTAGCGGCTTTTTTCTGGCAGCCGTTTTTATCTGGCGGCCAAATGATCAGTGACGTCAGGGTGATTCAAAATTCCTTCGAATTTTCAACCAAATCGAATGGCTGAAGACTTGGAATTGCAATGGGAATCCAATTTAACAGAAAATGGTCGAACACAACACAAATGAAAAACTTAAGAATGATATACCAAGATATATTTGATATGCTTTTAGATAAAAATTCAAAATGCACCCTAAAATATGTTTAGCCAAGTGGATATTTGGAATATGTACTACTGAAAGGCTATATATAATGTTTCTTGACATGTTTTTTGGTAACCTTCCACAGTCTGAAAATGAAAATATAATCAGGAAAATCAGTTGAAAAAGCGAAAAAGACTCTGCAAGAAAAAAACCAAATTATTCAAACAATTAAAGGAGATTTAGAAGATTTTGAGAACAGGGGCAGATATAGTCCCCGAAACGTCAAATCACAAACTATATGAGAGTATCTTTTGATTTTTACTATTTTTATAGGCATATTAAGGAAACGAAAGTTACTGAGAAATCGAATCATTTTTTCTATAGGAAATATAATTTGGTGAACGCAGTAACTTATCGGGGTGAACTAATTAGTTTGCCCTTTGTACACTTGTATAGATTTTCCTGATTATATTTTCATTTTCAGACTGTGGAAGGTTACCCAAAAAACATGTCAAGAAACATTGTTCCTCCACAAAAAACCACATTCATTCAATGCTATATTAATGATTTACCAAGAGATGATTGATTTGCAGGCCGGCAAAGAGATAGTTTATACTTATCGATATTTCAAAAAAACAAAGCCAGCTTCAAAATGTTTAGCTAAGTTCATTTTGATATATGTATTACTGGAATGCTATATAATAATATACCAAGAGATGACTGATTTGCAGGCCGCCAAAGCGGTAGTTTATACTTGTTTTTCGAAAAAAAATGTAAACCCACCATCAAAAATGTTTAGCCAAGTTCAGTTTTGGTATATGTGTTACTGGAAGGCTATATAATGATATACCAAGAGATGATTGATTTGCAGGTCCTCGAAGGGGTAGTTTATACTTGTATTTCGAAAAAATCTAAACCCACCATAAATTTTTTTTGCCAAGTCAATATTTGGTATACGTGTTACTGAAAGGCTATATAATGATATACCAAGAGATGATTGATTTGCAGGCAATCGAAGGAGTAGTTTATATTTGTGCATCGAAAAAAATCATAACCCATCCTCAAAAATGTTTAGCCAGGTTCATCAATCATCCATTGGAATATCTTTATATAACATAATATCTATATCTTTATATAACATAATATCAAGTTTTCCATTTGTTTTCGATATTTTCTGTTAAATTGAATTCCCATTGCAATTTCAAATCATCAGCCATTTTATCTTCTTTCGTCTTCTGAATAAACTGTATCTGCAAGGTTCAATTTCCTTGATCTGAAAAAAAAAATAAAATAAGTTTGCAAGAATGATTTTACTACCCAAATTCTTAAAAATAATGTAAAACATGTAGAGTTAAAAATAGAATACGTTACATAACATCAAACAAATACGCTTAAAATCAGACATCACACCATTGTCTAAACATGAAAAGGAAAATCAACGTAAATTCGATTTTGACAAGGTTGAAATTTTGACAAAAGAAAAAAATAGTAATGAAAATAAACTGATCTTTACGAAAAAGTCTTGCATAAATTATAACAATAGAGCCTACATACTACAACTAAATATGTCAAACACTCCAATGTATTTGAAAACGATAACAGATAAAACAAACTCGATACTAGCAATCTCAGATATTCAACAATGTTCATTCCAATTGTGAAATATGAACACGAATTGATTTGTTTGAAACTATGAACAGGATGTTCATGAAATCAGATGTGGAATCATCTGCGACTGAAAGATAAACTTTAGTCACTATCTTCCATCGTTCAAGATAACCTCTTGTGGGGTATTCATGTTGGAAAGGAAACATTCTCAATTGAATAGAAAGATTTTTCTATGAATTGAAAATCCACGATAAAATGAATTATGTTTTTTGAATGTCAACATAAAACAACTACTTCCTTGGCTAAAGCCACGCTGGACATTGAACTTCATCTGATATATATTCTGAAAGGACCCTAACTCAATGAAAAAATCTAAAATTGAAAATTTGCATTTTATTCAGATAGTTATTTGATTTTCTATTCCAGTCTTAATTAAGAACTCATTGAGTTAGGGTCCTTTCAGAATATCTATCAGATGGAGTTCAATGTCCAGCGTCTTTAGCCGGGAAGTAGTTGTTTTGTTAGACATTCACAAAAAATAACTTAATTTTTATCGTGGATTTTCACTTTACAGAAGAATCTTCCTATTCAATATTCAATTGAGAATGTTTCCCTTTTCAACATGAACACGAAATATTGAAAGAATAACTGTTAAATTATATTGTAAGTTTTGAACGTCTCTTTGAATTTTAATCATATTTGTTTAATGTTATGTAACGTATTGTTTTTAACTTTAGATGTTTTACATTATTTTTAAGAATTTACCTGAAGATGACATAAACAATGTTTGTTGAAATGTCGTATCAAATAAAAATACATATACTGACTAAGGCCCTTATTTCGAGAAAACAAAGAAAATAAAATGTGGTAAAAAATATAAAATATATATATATATATATATATATATATATATATATATATATATATATATATATATATATATATATTTGATTCTGATATATTTTTTTTAAGACAAACAATGTAGAAAAAAAAATAATTACTTTCATTCAGACAACAAGAAATACCCCAAATTTCATTTCAATTGAAATTTAAGGTTTCACCTGTCAGAGAAGAACACCAAAAACTCATTCAGAGTAAAAACTTTAGAAAATCTTATTTTAGGAAAAAATCACATACATTTCAATCTAACAGTGGTTTTCCATAAAGAATTTGAATATATACTTTTTATTACATACTCAATGGGACAAAATGTTCAGAAGAGATTTTTTATAGTAGAAGCTGTAAATGATTATATGTCTAGGTGAATCATTATTTTGATGTGATGCAAAGATATTTGGCATATGCAATATGTGTATCGAGTAAGGTGAAGATCGATCAACCACTAAATATAAAAAAAAACAATTCCAATAATGATTGAACGTCAATGAGATGATGACAGAGACATATGGCAAATTTCAGGTTTATTTAATTTAGTTTAAAATCGATTGCTCTTTACTATTATTATTATTATTACAGACAAACAGACAGACATGTAAGCGAGTTGATATTGAATTGTCATCCAGTTTTGAGCTATGTTTGAAGATCAAGTATCTCATCGGGAAGTTAGTTTAAAATGGATTGCTATTATTATTACAAGATATGTACCGAAAAGAACAGACAACGAAAGCGAGTTAATATAAACATGGTAAAATACTTAAAATGAACCCTTTAATTTGCTTGTTTTCAATTTCAGGGTAATGTATGTGTCATACTATTTTCTGTATTCTAACGATGTTTAGTAGGTTATTTATTAATTTATTTGTAATTCAGTAATTCATTTAGTTGTTACATTGAGTGACTATTTGGAAGGCAGTTAAATTCAGTGCTCATTGACTCATCGATCATTCTGTTGGTGCTATTTAGATATTGTGTAATCCTAACCTCACTTTTTGTTCCGTAAACGTTCTACAGACAAACAAACAGACATACAGACATGAAAGCGACTTAATATTGTATTGTCAACTAGTTCTGAGCTATGTCTGAAGTTTTAAAACTCATCAGGAAGTTAGTTTAGAATCGATTGCAAGATTTGTACCGAACAGACAAGAAAGCGAGGTAATATAAATGTGTATGACAATATATACCTCAAATGATCCTGTGTTGTCAAGGACGTATTGGCTTTTCTTCATCCACCAAATGGACAGGACACAGAAATACTGAATTTTCCCTAGATATGCTGAATTTTATTTCATATGCGGAATTTGCCTCCTGAAAATTTCAAGAATAATTAATTTTCACACTGTGTCAAGTGAAATATAAAACACAAATGTACCTAGTAAAGTTTCGATGGGAATGATTGAAAAGTTGTTCTTCATTCATACCTTCAACAAATATAAATCAATATTAAATGAAAAATTATTCATGAATCACTTATTTGAATACTAGTTTTGACATTTCATATCAATTTTAAATATTATGAGTTTGAATATTATTTGTGTGGGGTAAATTATATTATGCTGAGTATAATATATCAGGCCACCCTGTCATGAAAAAGGTGTATATCAGCTAGAAATAAGAATCCAATGAGAACATGGTTATCCCAAATAAAATATATGAAACTGGAATTCGATTTTTTCTACATTTTTTTCATGGGAATTATTATTTTTCTACGTTCATGCAAAAACCAAAACTTTATTGAACTATATATGGTGAAAAAACTGGTTCTTTATTGCATTAGTGCAATAAAATGTTTATTGCACTCATCTGTCATTCTACTACAGCGTTTTGTGATCATGACAAACATAAACGTTCAAATCGACGCTATTTTTAGTCCATTTTCTGTGATATTGTATTACATTTTAAACAATTGCATATTTCATATTATTTTCAATCATATTTATTGCATACTGGATTACGAAATTACTAAAAAATACAATTTACCAAAAATGAGTTAAATTGTTCCTAACATTGGCATTCGTTCCCAACTTTCTCAATGCAAATCGATAGTGCTAATTAATTATTGGATATTTTGCTATTAAATTTGAAATAGAGTTCTACAAAGAAGTGCAACTGCATGACTTTGAAAACATTCAGGGTTCATGTTGAGCTTCCGCATAACGTTGAACAAATCACTAGTTTTCCTTTATCTAACCACGAACGATGTACCCAGTATCTCCTTTTCTTTTATATGTTACATACATTCACAAGGTCCAACAGGTCACCTTCTTTTTAAGAGATCATTTTCACTTTGCTTCACAAGTAGGTAACTGACGAATGATAAACGTCGGTATCCCTTCTGTGTTTATTGCACAAAGTAGGTGTCTTCTTTTCACCTTACAAACAGACAAGACAACATACAAATAGCTTGGTCATTTCAAAGGAACATCTTTACTCAACTAAACTAAATATGAGTCATATTCATTTCACCTCATATCAACCTGTAGTTATGAATCTTTTGATATCTCTTATTGACTTTTCATTGCTCGTTAGAAACCTTCACTATTGCTATCTTCAAGTGGATACTTTGTTTCGCAGTGATGCAAAGTTATCTGTCACAAGAAATAGATGCATTAAATAAGGCATACTAAAGGCAGTTTTGAATCCAATTTAAAAAATACAACTCCAATAATTTGTAAATTCAGGCAGAACCTCCACAATTATGAATTATCAACCATAAGTATACAGAAATAAATTTTACCTCATATAATTCTAATGTGCTTGTAGGCTGCAATGATGTGTGACCCTTTCTGTTTCGCATCAGGTTTCCTTATCTACAGGAAGGATCTAGCAGAAATACTAAATTTGCAGTGTTGACTTTTGAACTTTAGTTTCCTGTGCACAGTATTTTCTCCTAAAAATTAAAAAACAATAAAAAATTGTCAAAATCCATTATATTTGAAATCTCATTCCACTTTTCTATCATGAAGTTATGGTATTTCAAAATGTTTCAAGCATATTTATTATTGAATTCGATTTCATCAGATTGATATATGAACATTGAGGGACAGCTAAATGATAGCAGAACTCACAAAAAAGAGAGAGCCTGCAACTTTATACCACACTTTACCAAAATCTTGTTTGTCACTAAATAGCTTTTCAACAGTAGTGTCCAATTGTATGGAATGTAGAATGAACTTTCCATTACTTAGAACTGCAGATGCATTCAATGATATATCAACTCTCAATGTATTCAATGTAAAAAAGTCCACTCAACAAGATTCAACTTTCCAAATTTTTATAGGCTGTCATTTCTTTCCTAATGTGCCTTTTTTTTCTTGAGAAAATATGTTGAAATAGACATTTTATAAATGGATAATGAAAATAATTTCTCAAAAGTATTGAAATTCCTGTATTAATAGTTTACAAATGCTGCAATCTATATGAGTGGGGAATGGAATGGTCACCAACATTGACATTCAGACTGAAGATAAGCTTAGGATTTCATAGATATAAAAAATGTCACACAAAGGATTGAAATATTGCCATGTTTTCTCCTGGTATTGTGAACATGCTAATAAAAATGCACAGGTTGCATCAAAAGGGATTTTTTCAACTTTGGGAATGAAACAACTTGAAACACAATCCATCTAGTATACAATGATACATGAATTTATTTGTTCCTCTGATAAAATGTTTATTGCACTCATCTGTCATTCTACTACAGCGTTTTGTGATCATGACAAACATAATCGTTCAAATCGACGCCATTTTTAGTCCATTTTCTGTGATATTGTATTACATTTTAAACAATTGCATATTTCATATTATTTTCAATCATATTTATTGCATATTGATTACGGAATTACTAGAAAATACAATTTATCAAAATGAGTTAAATTGTTCCTAACATAGGTATTCGTTCCTAACTTTCTCAATGCAAATCGATAGTGCTAATTAATTAATAAATATTTTGATATTTAATTACGCTTTTTATTTTCCCACACTTAGTGTCACCTAAATAAAACATTTTTTTATTTTTGCATGAACGTAGAAAAAATATTGTATGCAACTCATGCAAAAAGCGTTTATTGCACTCGACGTGTTGTCCAACTCGGCCTAATGGCCTCATCGGACAACTTCACGTCGAGTGCAATAAACACTTACTTTTTGCACTTGTTGCATAAATAACTATTTGATATCTCTAGTGACAGAATAAAGAACATCAAATGTAGTGCAAGATATTTTGAATTTCAGAGTGTAACATTAAATGGGAATATTTTTGAAAAACAAGTTTATATTCGAAAGGTTAAGAGATTAACTGTTTTTTGTAATGAAATTCCAACATAACAATTCAATTAATATCTTACCTCTTCTGAAGAAGAAATTTCATCCATTGGTCATATTACAAAAGTACCTAGTGACAATATTTTCCTTGTTTTGGTAAGATTTTTCTGAAAGCAGGTTTCCTTCATCTTAGTGAAATTGAACCAAACTGATATTCCTTTCATTCTGATTTTCAATTGACCCAATGTTTTTATTCCTGCTGTTTGCTGATGTGGATAACAAAATCTCCGAACTCCTGAAATGAATACATGGGTTTTGAAAAATGTAATCAATACAAATAACTAGGTGTGCTAGCCAACTATAAGTAATTTATTTCCATAAGATGAATAATTTTTCTCAAAAATGAATAAATAACCTACTCAAAATGTTTATATATATATATATATATATATATATATATATATATGTTCCCTACTTGCTTTTCATTATTCTCTTAATCAACTAACCTGAAACTCCTCTGAATTGTTTGGATTTACGGTAAATAGGGTTTTCGTAAACAGTTTGGGGATAGCTTCAGGTCTCAATAATGTGATTTAATTCTTTACCACAATATATATCATCCTGCCTACATAAGTGCCCACTGCAGACACAATTTTTGTCACTCAATTGATCTTCGATTTCTTTCTCTCATCGTGCCTCGGAAGAGTGAGCCTGAAAAAATAAAATTGAAGTGTTTCAGAAATCAAATATCATTTAAATTGTCTAAAGCATAGACAAGAGTTCTATACTGATATAAAGAGACAATGGTATTATATACTATATTTTACTTACATAAAATGTCATTTCAGTTTCGCAAGATGGAACCAAGCACTTCATTTTGAATAAATGTATAATTCGAAATGAAAACGGAATTCTCAATTTTCTAACGCCACAATTGAATAAGCCAAACGCCAAGAGCAAACAAGAATCAAATTCTAGGCCGACAGTGTCTTTTTAGGCCATTTTCGTCGTAATCTAAGATTTTAGGTTAAAATCTTGGGAAAATACTGATTCGTTGTAACGGCGGCGACACCGAGAAGCGAAAAGCCGAAGCTTCGATTCGAAAGGTGGATGTAGTAATAAAGTAAAGAAAACTAAACTGTTTGTCGCTGGTCGCTGTCTGCCCAAATGATTGAAGACAATGGCTGAATTGCGAAATCTAGTTCTTCCCCATCTTTGACGATTTCGGAGCGGACTGAACATTGTCCGAATAAATTTCTTAGGAGAGTTGCTCTTTGGTGTTGACATCTACTCAACAATCATTCGAATCAGGTCGCCATCTAAGAAATCAAGCAGGCCATATTGTCGCACGTTTGATCCCACACATTTTCAGATATGAGTGCATACACCAGGGTTTCTAGACATCTTATTCATAATCAATGTAATAAACGATGCAAAAAAGCTATAATTTTTGATTTTGTTCGAATATTCATTCAAAATTCCTAGGAAAGAATACGGAGTACTTCCAATCAATAATGTGAAAGGTAATATTTACGAGAAATATTCCATTTGTTCAATTATAAATATTTATCATAGTAGAATAGCGAGTTCAAGTGTTGAGTTGGAGGGAGTTCGGTCGAAATGAAGAAAAAAATTTTGAATTGTCGACGTTTTGAAACTTTATTGTTTTACATTCAGGGCTCTGAAGTATAAAAAAACAAGACAGAATGAAATTCTTGAACAATGTATGAATGAAACAAATTGAAAATATTGCTTTAAATGACAATTGATCATCGGAGAACAGCTCCGAGAAAAGGAAAAACAGATACACATAAACAATGTTACTCACATTTAGGTTGGTTTTCCTTGTTCACAAAAACAGAAAGCACTGAAATCGACATCTATACCATTATGAAATTGTAATTTTCTGTTTGTTTGGTTGTTCGAGCATCACGCAAACACCGATTCAATGAAACTTTGTTTGTTTGGAAGCTTATGCTCAGTCCTGAGAACTGGTATGTGATTTATTTCGCTTCGATAGCGGGAACAGGATATGTAACAATAAAACCACATTTCTTCACAACCAAATAAGGGTTCAATTTCTCAGAATAAAGGTCTTATTCAGTCATTTTATAAAATTCCTTCTGACGACGTTTCGACATAGTTTTTGTCATCTTCAGGTTGAAACACATATATTCTGTTTCTATTTCTGCTTTCGTATTGTACGAATGTTGTTGAAGATGTGTGATTTCGTTGTTATCGGAAATGGTTTATCTTTCATGTTTTCCCACTTCATATTATTCAGAAATTATATGAGTCTCACTGTATTTTTATGGCAACATGTCAGGATGTGTTCTCATTATTAAGAACTATATACAAAGTTGTAATATGCATCTGGCCTAAGTTTTTGATATCATTTCTATTGTTGAAACTGTTGTTTTTTTTTTATATGTATCATTTCAAGAAATGTTTTTTCTCATATTTAGGTTGGTTTTCCTTGTACAAAAAAAAGAAAACAATAAAATCGATTATAAAATTGTTATTGTCTGTTTGTTTGTTTGTTCGAGCATCACGCAAAAACTGCTAGACCGATTTTGATGAAACTTTTTTTCGTTTGGAAGCTTATGCTTAGACCTGAAAAGTGGTACGTTATTCATTTTGTTGTGATAACGGGAACAGGATATGTAACAATAAAACCACATTTCTTTACAACCAAGTGCTTCCAAATAAGGGTTCAATTTCTCAGAATGAAGGTCTGATTCAGTCATTTTGTGAAATTCCTTCTAACGACGTTTCAACATAGTTTTTGTCATCTTCAGGTTGAAACACATATATTATATTCATATTTCTGCTTTCGTTTTGTACTAATGTTGTTGAAGATGTGTGATTTCGTTGTTATCGGAAATGGTTTATCTTTCATGTTTACCCACTTCATGAATACAATGGATTATTCAAAAGTTATATGAACCTCACTGTATTGTTATGGCAACATGTCAGGATCTGTTTTCATTATTAAGTACCATGAACAAAGATAAATATGGTCAAAGTTTTTGTATATTTCTATTGTTGAAACTGTTGGGATATTTTCTTATATGTTAGTGTCAAACTGATGTTGTTTTTTTCGTGTTTGGATAAGTCTGGATTATTCAGAAGATTGAGTTATATGAGACTTAATGTACTTTTATAGTAACATGTAAAGATCAGTTTTCATTTCTTAATATAAACAGATTGAAAACGTTTGTTATAAGTTTCCCTATTATTTCTATTGTTAATACTGATGGGGTTTGGAAATTTAAATTTATGTCAATTATGTTTTTTTTTTTTTTCGTGTTTGGATAAGCGGTCATGTCAGTTTTTAAGTACTTGTATTCGCTTTTTCAAGTGTTGTTTTTTTTACCTATATAGGTACTTTGACAGTCTCTACATGGAATTCTATATACTGTATGTGTTGGTATGTTCTTTATTACTTGGTTTTTGTTTGAAAAAATTGTGTTATTCATATTTTGTAGTCAATGAGAAAAAGTTCGGTTGTATTTTATTCATTCGAGCATCACGCAAAAACAACTGGACCGATTTTGATGATCCATTTAAGCTTATGATCGGACTCAAAAACTGGTAGGTCATCTTGCTACGATAACGAGAACCATATATGTAACAATACCACAACATACTTCTATAACTCTATCTATACTATTATAAAATTGGAATTGGTTTGTTTGAGCATCACGCAAAAACTTTACCCATTTTGATACAATAATTGAACCACATTATTTCACGACCAATTGCAACCAATATAAGGTGAGCTCCCATTTTGAGTACATCTTCTGAATAACAAGATAACGGGATAGCGGAAAACTGGATAAAGGGATGACAGGATACGGGATAACGGAATAACGCATAATGGGCTTGGATCCCAATGTGTTAGAACAACCCCCTAAATACTTGAATGATTTCAATCTATGTAGTTATTAATGAAAAAAAACAGCAGAACACCTCAACACTATGTTAATTTGCCCAAGGAGAATTTTTTTCATTCCTGAAATTTGGCAGAAAAAGTATCATGAAACGGTTATAGAATAGAATAGAATAGAATATTTTTATTTGATTACGTTACATAATACAACATGTTTGTAGCAAGTCATGTTTGGCTTACGTCTAAAAATCACATTAAAATGTAGGAAAAGTACAGGAAATGTTAAAACTAACAAGCAAATAACATCGATCACAAATATAAAAACTTTGAAACTCAAAGAGAAGTAGTGACATGTGTGATACCACAAAAATGTGTTCTGAAGTCATCGACAGAATAGAAGCAATGCCTCAACAAATAATTTTTAAATTTCCTCTTGAAAGTATTCAGACTGAGCTCTTTACAATCTTGAGGCAAGATATTATATAGAGAGTAATCTATGGAATTTTTCTGCGATAGGTGGAGACGAAATCGGTTTAATCTAATGTGGTGAGAGTTTCGAGTGTTATGTTCGTGAATATGACATTGTTTCGTCAAGGATGATTTCTTCCTATGTATTTCAATCAAAACATAATATAGGAATAAAGTTGGCAATGGCATAATCCTGAGTTTTTTGAAATTTTCTTGACAGTGATCCCTGTATCCAATATTAGCCACTATTCTCAATGCCTTCTTTTGCATCCTAAATATTTGAATGGAATGACATGAATTTCCCCAAAGTTGTACACCATAACTGATATGGGAGTGGAACAGTGAAAAATATGAGGTTTTCAATATATCTGCAATAGTGATGTTCTTCAATTGGCGAAGAACAAATAGAGAACCCGGGAGTTTTCTCTTCAGTTGGGAAATATGTGCAGACCAGTTGAGTCTATTATCTAATGTAATGACCAGTAATTTAACTTTATTAGTTTCACAATTAGAGATGATTTGATTATTGGCAGAAATCTGGATGTATTGTGTCTTCTGACCATTCAATTTCAGCTTATTAGATAAAAACCACTGATATTGCACTATACCACGTCGAGATGAGACTGTGGTGTCGTCCGCAAAGAGGACCTAATTGATCGGCATCATATCAATGCACAGGTTATTTACATAAATGACAAATAAGAGTGGACCCGAAACAGATCCTTGCGGAACGCCATGCTTGATAGTTTGAAAGTTTGATAAGGGATCGTTGAGCATCACTGCTTGTTGACGATTAGTGAGATAGGTTCTCATTAAGTGAAGCGGAATACCTCTTACCCAGTAATAATTTAATTTTTCCAACAAAATTTCATGTGAAATGCAGTTGAACGCATTCGAAAGGTCACAAAGCATCAACGCAGTGTGATTGCCCTGCTCAAGTTCCTCAACCACGCCAGACACGATGTCAAACACTGCATTTATTGTTGGGCGCAATTTTCTGAATCCATATTGAGAGTTGCTGAAAAAATTATTATTCTCAAAGTAGGCGTAGAGCTGAATCTAAATTATAATTTCAACCACCTTACTGAAAATAGAAATAATACTTATTGGTCTGTAATTATCGATGGCTTCAGCATAACATTTTTTTAAAAGGGGCAGTACTTTTGAAAACTTGAAGATGTCTGGAAAGATACCAGTACATAAGATTAAATTGATCAGTATAGTAAAAGGTTGGATTATTATAGAAGAGGTTTCCTTTAGTATTTGACTATTGAGTACATTTGGAGTCCTTCAGTGAATTAATCGCTTCTTAAACTTATATCTCTAGAACGGGTCGGAAGAAAAATGAATTGTACGGAGCAGGAAATTTTTTAAAACTTAAAAGATCCTCATTTGCAGCATGTGGGAGAGAATTAATGATATTATCAGCTATGTTCCTGAAAAAGTTGTTCATCT
Organism: Gonioctena quinquepunctata; assembly: GCA_018342105.1. NCBI lineage: Eukaryota > Metazoa > Arthropoda > Insecta > Coleoptera > Chrysomelidae > Gonioctena > Gonioctena quinquepunctata. The sequence continues at coordinate 38,375 of JAFIRS010000627.1, read as the reverse complement.
CATCAGATGATAATTCAATTGTTGGGTTTAAATCGAGTTCATTTCTCTCGGAATTTATTATTTTCCAGCAAGCTTTAGATTTATCATTGGACGAAGAAATGTAGTCATCATACGCCCTTTTTTTGCAGATATCAGTTTGTTACCATATTCTTTCTTGACCTGTTTGTACGCTATGAAACCATTTGGATCCTTGGTTTTGTCTGCTATTTGTTTGATGCTGTGCATATTATTCCTTAACAATCTCAGATGATCTGAGAACCATTGAACCAATGATTTGTTCGCTTTTTGTTTACATTTTTTCATAGGAAAAAGTTTTAATGTGAGAGTGTTATAATTGTGAACTAAAATATTTGCTAAGTAATTTGGATCGGTTTGGTCGCTGGAAAATATCTGCCAATTGATATCACATAATAATTTTTCAAGCTTAGTTATACCGTTAGCTGATAGGTGTCTTTTATATTCAAGACAATTTTCATGGAGTTTATTCTTAAGATTGATTTTGGCAAATTGGCCTCTATGGTCAGATAAACAGGGTTCATTGACACCCGTAGTAAGCAATTCTTCAGAGATGTTTGTAATTATATTGTCAATGCACTTAGAGGAAGTAGGCGTGACAGATAAACCAAATGAAAGAGTATCAGCAATAAAAGAATTAAATTTTTTTCCATTTCAGGCATACGTACGAACTGAGAAAGAATTTTCCAAAATTTGAATTACAAAAAACTTTTCTCTGAATTTTTGGATAATTTTCATTTCTTGAATAATTAAATTCATATTAACCAGTATTGGACTGTGCCATCATACGGAAGACGGTTCGTAGTTATATCCTGTAATATTTCCTACTCGCAACCGTTTATTCGCTAACTTTGTTATGAACATTTGAAAGCATTTTTTTTGGACGAATTGTGAAGAATCAAAAAAAATATATTCGGCGCGACTCGATCGGATGATCAGTAATGAAGAAAAACCGGAAAAAGAGGAAAACATCTGCGTTTTTTCATCAACTTCGCCACTCCTTAAGTTGTAGTGCAACCTTCCAACGACAAAGTAGTCATTAATAAATACTTTATTTGTGAAAAACTCAGGCGCTGTCGATTTATTAGTTTTGGCATGATTGCAATCTGCATTTTTTAATGCACTTTATTGCAGCAGATCTGGATGCGTCATAGGTCATTCTCATTTTGCCCTAAAATGCTGCAAAATAGGTGAAAAATACTTATGAACTTGACCGAAAATGAGCGAGTGCGTGAAAGCGGTTGGGTGTTGGGGGTAGAGCAGCAGTATAGTACTACAAACACGCTGCGCCCGTTATGAATCTGCTGCTCTACTGCAACTCCTCAGCCGCTTTCATGCACTCGCCAGTTTTTGGTCATGTTTGCAAGTATTTCTCACCTATTTCGCCGCATTTTACCGCAAAATGAGAAAAGTCGTTTTGTATTATACTTCGACTTTCAAAATCATTTAGAAAAATTCAAATCGAACTACCTATGACGCATCCACATCTCCTGCAATGAAGTGTATTGAAAAATCAAACTGCAATTATGCCAAAACTAATAATCCAACAGTGCCTGAGTTTTCCACACATGGAGTTCCAGTATATATACTATATTGAGTTCTAGTATATATTTACTGGAACTCAATATAAACAATCTGGTGAACTTATGAAGAGGATGAGAAGGCATGAAAGATAAACAAACCATTCTCGATAACTTCGTCGCAGTCACCTACACCTACAATAACGTTCGTACGATGCGAACGCAGAAATCTTATAATATAATTTGTAAGTGAATACTCATAAATGTTACAGATATTTTCATATTGAGTTAAATAACGTGTTATATTTCGAACCATATGTTGTTAAAGAATTATTTCAGTGCATACATTTCAATATTGTGTTAAGTTGAATATGTCTCAAACTCCATATCTTTAATTTCAGTTCAACCTGAAGATAAACAAATACCATGTCGACACGTAGTTAAGGGAAATTATATGAATGGACTGAATCAGACCTTTATTCCAAGAAATTGAAGAAAATATATATGTGGTCAAGAAACTAAAGAAAAAAAAAATATTTATATATATATATATATATATATATATTGTTATGTTATGTTATGCCAGTTAAAGGTTTAAAAGGAAAAAACCCACAAAAAATAATAATTACTAAATAGTTATTAGTTCCAAGAGATTTTTTTTTAATTACTTTTTAAGTTCTGTTTATTTATAAGCCTTTGTATAATATGGATAGATAGAAATGTCAAAATAATATAACACAATCAATTTCATACACTGTCATAATGATCATAAACCATAATTGAAAAAAAAAACAACAAAAAGTCTAAATTTACAAAATTTGCATGAATAAAAGGTGATCAACACATTTATAAATTTGAAACATACAGTATATGAAATTGGAGATAACTAAAAGTAACCAATGGTAGAACAGCAAACGTCTTCATGATAATAGCCAATCAGAGAATAGATGGTCATAGGTAAAAATTGGAAATTGTGAAGGAATAGCAATTGGTTCATATCATAAGCAATTATTATTAGAATTTGTAAATAGTAATAAGTATGGAAAAATAGTTGGATATATAAATTGAGTAAGATAAACCTAAACAGTGAAATGTGACAATTTAGTGCGCGAATTCGAAAATTCAAATGGGAAAACAGGAAGGGAAACTGGTATCGAGGCAACAACAAACAAAGCCAACGAGGAGATTGAAAATAAAATTAGAAGGGAATGGACGCAACATTTTGAGAGAACAAAAATTGAAAGAATTCCAACATTTGAAGAGCTAAATCAGTATTACCCTAATTATATATCATTTCCACGTCTCCAAAGCTGATTTCCGCATCTGTATGGTTCCAGATTTATGGTATTGGAGTTCCTGATAGCGCTTGTAGTGACAAGGTATCCAGTTTCAGGGCATATCTCCAACAGGTATAAAAACTTTAATAGTGCATTTTCGGTCCTGAACTATTTCACCAATAACGTATTTCACATCTGAAGAACTTTATTTCACCTTATTTTGAACAATAACAGAAAACTTCACTCTCACGGAAAAAGTAAGGTTCTGTTCATCTATCCATGATTGCAATTTTATGATTATCCGTGAATATTTGTTTATTCCCACTAGTATAAGTTATTTTCTCGTAGGCCAGGTATTTCAAGTCTTCCTGAATAAAGGAGATAATTGCTTTTTGATATTTTGTTGTTTGTTCTTCCACAATGATCAACAAACATACCTGAGACCATTGAATACTTGAGTTTGACATGTCATATAAGGGCTAAATTGCTTTGAACCGGCTATCTTGAGATGAGGGCGTACCAACTGTGCTAGCTGTGGTGAGAAAAGGAATAACAATTGTCAGCTACGTGACGAGAGAACAGTGACGTTCGTTGGCAATTATTATTACCACATACAAATTATTATACAGGGCAAAAATATCTATCTATATCATATCAATTTGGTTCACAAAGAATAACGAAAATTATTAGCTATCTTATTATATAACAACAATTATTATTATTTTTCAATTCATCAAAACATAACAAAAAGTAGTAATGCTATGTCACTCCTAGCACACCTCTCCGGTCACATGTTCCCGCACCACCACCACAAAATGGCGGTTTCATGAGAGGGGTGGGGGGATGGTGGTTGTATGTGGGGTAGGGAAAAAGGTGGGGGGGATGAGTGGTCTGTGATTGGTCGGAATGGTGGCAGCCATGTTGTGTATGGGAGTGTGGATTGTGATTGAGAGTGGGAGGTGGGGAGAGCTGTGATAGGTCGTGGGCGTGGTGATAGCCGCCGGCCGTTATCCAATAGCCGAGCAGCATATTGAAATGGGGGTGTCAACCAATATCCGTCAACGGCATTGGTTGGGAGGAAGTGTCACGTGATCAGTGAATGGCGGCGGCCATTTTGGAAAGTGGGAGGAGCCAGCGATGATGCGGTCATGACTCAACCGACAAGTCTTTGCAGGAATATTATCTACGTCAGCACTTCTTATCAGTTGTTTATTTAAGCGACCGGATATCGGCGGCATCCTTTGTTTACATTGAGATAAGATATCGGCGGCGGCATCCTTTGTGAAAGAGTTTGTTTACATTAACAAGATAAGAGAGTATGCAGCTGCACGCTCGAACCGTGGGATAACTTCATTCATATGATTACTATTCGTATTTGTATCTAAGCGGACTAAGGCACTGTCGGCGACATGGAAGCAGGACGGATCCGTTTGCATATTCAAGGTCAAATGATTGCATCATCCAGTTCTGAGAATTTTGTCGAGTTGGCAGTTTTCGAATTGCGCAGTAGGAAATTGATGTGGGTGACCGATCCCCACCGTCAGCTTCATTCTTCATCTGTCCTCTGAACTGTGAACATCGTTCTATTCAGTGCTCTCTTTCTTGCTCTCTGAGTTTGTGTGTGTGTGCATCTACCAAACATCTAAAAACGTAAGTTTTTATTTTATTGTTTTCCTTTTTTTTCAAAACCTTTTTTCTTGTATGCCAAAAGGGTACTTTGAGTTTTTTACTTCATATATCGAGGGTGGGGGTTTTTCTATTTGTTTACGGGGAGGGATTGTTTTTTTCTTTAAACATTTTGAGGGATTGTTTATTGATTATAGATGAATCTTGCAGAAATAAACGCTGTTGCGAGCAGTAGCTACAGGGAAACCGTAGCTCTATCAACATTGCCGCTAAACAAGCCTATGCTAATCGAGAAATTGAGAGCAGTCAAAACGAAGTACGGGGACATAATAGTAGCCGATTTGGAAACCAAATCAGTCTTCCTACCAAGGAAGGTATTCGAGGTGTTACAACCGAAAATCGACGAGTTCAAACCTCGAGAATATTCAATCATCATAAAACCATCCACAACGAAGATACCAGTCTTTGAATTCATCAAAAACTAGACCATTCATCATCAGCATCAGCAAAAACTAAGGTCCCATCCACCACGACGACAACGACAACTGGAACGGCTGTATTCCATTAAATCAAGGTGAGAGAGAGAAAAAACTCTGTATTTTGTGAAAAAGCATTCATTCTTCTCGTTTTGTTTTTAAATAACCATGAATTCTGAACAAATTGCCGCTCTCAGCGATGAGATGATTATTAAATACAGGGAGGCTCAAAACTTCTCAAACAAAAATCCAGTCCAATGGAACGTGAAACATGGCTAAAACATTTAACTTATAGTATTCGGCTTTGTACAAAGGGTATCAAAATTTCTGCCAACAGTTCCATCGGAATATTGAGGAAATTGGAAACAAATTTGGGTCATTTGAAAACATGTCGTAATTTCATTAAACATTTAGGGGTGGAGGGTCAGGGGTTGGCTGTCAGAAAAAATCTAAAAAGCAGAGTCATTTGGGAAGATTTAAAGTCCACGTTCCGGGGACGAGTTCGTACAGGGGTAATCATAAATTTGACACATAAAGATACGAATCAATTTTTCAAAGACGCCTTCAGCCTTTTCAAACGTAGAATCAATAACATGTTGAAAAAATTCCCCATGCTGAAGGTTAATACTTGTTTTTGCGGGGAATTCGTCAAAATGGGCTTGGATGGGGAAAAACTCGATTTAAAATATCTCAATACTAAAAACGAAGTGATTGATAGGGAAACAGATTTACAGGGGTGGTTCCAGGAATTTGTTGTAGATAAATTGGGCAATAAATTGGAAGAATTTTGTGGGAAAGAAAGCGGGTGGGCATTAAAAAAAATCATAAATTTGGAAGTTAATATCAATCAATCAGGTTTGGGCAAAGGGGGTTCATCTTTCATCGAACTTCCACAAGCTATTGCTACAAAAAAGGCTTGTATTAACGTGCGAAATACCGACGATAACAATTGTTTCGGATGGGCAGTCGTGTCAGCTCTGTATCCCGTTGAAGTAAATGCACAGCGTACATCAAAATACCCTCATTGGTCAACCGTACTGAATATGGAGGGGTTAGAATTTCCCATAACTCTCGGCCAAATTTCAAAATTCGAAAACTTAACAGCATTTCGGTGAACGTATATATTTTGGAATTGGTTAAATCATCAGCGAAAACGACGACGACGGACATACATTTTTCACAACTGTACCGACAAGACTTACAAAAGAAAAATTGGCACGACATGTCAACCTACTCATGATTCAAAATAAATATTCAGTTAAATTAAATGATTACGAGGCACCGCCGGAAATTGACGAAGACGAACAGACAGACATTAAATTCCATTATTGCTGTATTAAAGATCTTTCCCGATTGGTTAGCTCACAAATAAGTAAGAATCGTCATAAAAAATTCATTTGCGATAGATGTTTAAATTATTTTTGGAGTCAGGAGAAATTAGACAATCATACTGTTGATTGTGAAAAAGCTAATCACTACAAAATTTCCTTCCCAAAATATGACCATGTCGAGTTCAAGGACTTTGTACACAAAGAAATGGTTCCATTTGTGATATATGCCGATTTCGAATCGATTTTGGAATCGTTCACTGATGATGAAACCAAGTCCAAAACGGCGAAATACCAAAAACATATTCCCTATAGCGCAGGCTTATATTCAAATGTAATTATGATGACACTCTGTCATATTACGATAGCCATCGAGGTTTGGATTCGATGGAATGGTTCGCAGAACAATTGAAAGCCATAGCCCAATTCGTTGAGGGAAAAATTTAAAAATCGTCCCTATGTCTGTCAATCCCATAAGAACGGCAGCGGATTCAACTTGTCATATTTGCGAGAAACCTTTCCAGAAAGATCAAATGATTGTAGCCGACCATAATCATTTCACAGGTTTAGAGGATGGGCACATCAAAACCCATGCAATCTCAACTATAAAAAATCCTTTGTGCTCCCCATTGTTTTCCATAATCTTAGCGGCTACGACAGTCATTTCATTATTCGAGATATTGCGAGACGAGGCAGGGTGAGTCTTCTTCCAATAAACAAAGAGAAATATATATCCTCCACACAATACGACGAACAGACAGACATTAAATTCCGTTTCATTGATTCTTTTCGATTCATGGGCGCTAGTCTGGACGAGTTGGTGCGCACGCTCAGAGTGGAAGATCTCTGTAATACAAAGCGCGAATTTCAAAATTTAAACGATCAACAATTTTCACTAATCACACGCAAAGGGGTATTCCCCTACGACTTTGTGGATTCCATGGAGAAACTCGAGATTACAGCGTTGCCAGATATCGATAAATTCCACAATCAGCTGAACGATTGCGATATCTCCGAGCATGAATACCAACATGCCCAGAAGGTGTGGCAATCGTTCGATTTGGCAACACTGGGCGACTACTCTGACATGAAAACCGATATTTTATTGTTATGTGACGTCTTTGAAAATTTCCGACAATTGGGTCACGACACTTATGGACTCGACCCCGCTTGGTACTATACCATGCCTGGCTATTCATGGTCATGCATGTTGAAGTACACAAAGTGCAAGCTGGAGATTATCAAAGATGTCGACATGCTTTTGTGGAAAAAGGGATTCGGGGCGGTATAAGTCAGTGTTGTAACCGATTCTCTCAAGCGAATAATAAATATATGGGGGAGAGGTATGATCCTCAACAACCCTCCAAATATTTATTATACTTGGACGTGAATAACCTCTATGGATGGGCTATGAGGGAGTATTTACCCTCTGGAGGGTTCAAATGGATCGAAAATTTCGATAATTTGAACGTTCTGGAGGTGTCGGATACTTCTGATACAGGCTACATTCTCGAAGTCGATTTGGAATACCCCGAAGGAATACATGATGAACATAAAGATTTTCCACTTTGTGCAGAACATCGAACTCCTCCAGGTTCAAAATTACCAAAATTATTGACCACCCTGTACAACAAAGAAAACTATGTCGTACATTATCGAATACTGAAACAAGCTTTGGAAAACGGCCTTCTCCTCAAAAAAGTTCACAGAGTGTTGCAGTTCAAACAATCGGCATGGCTGCAACCCTACATTGAATTAAATACAAAATACGCGCCCAAGAACCTTTAAAAAAAAAAGTGTTGCAGTAAACAATCGGCATGGCTGCAACCCTATTGAATTAATAAATTGGCTATAAACAGTATTTTCGGAAAGACCATGGAAAACATTAGGAAGCACAGAGTGGTGAAAATGGTCAATAAATGGGAGGGTAGGTATGGGGCGAAAAATTTAATAAGTAACCCGAAATTCCACAATCGAACCATCTTCGATGAAAACTTGATGGCTATCGAAATGAACAGGTCTGAACTGCTATTCAATAAACCCCTCTATATCGGTATGGCTATTTTAGATATTTCCAAAATTTGCGTCTACGATTTTCACTATAAATTCATGTTGAAAAAATTCGAGACCAATCAGTGTAAGTTGATGTACACGGATACGGATTCTCTCATATACGAAATTAAATGCGATGATGTGTATAGAGATTTAATCGGGGAGAACTTGGAAAAATTCGATACGAGCGACTACCCATGCGAAAACTCGTACGGTATTCCGCAGGTAAACAAGAAAATTCCAGGTTTGATGGAAGATGAAGCGAACGGGTGCATCATGACAGATTTCGTCGGACTCCGTTCAAAATTATACACCTATAAAATTCAGGGTGGAAAATGTGTTAAGAAATCCAAAGGAGTCCGATATAATGTGGTGGAAAATAAAATTTCCTTCGAAGACTATGTCGATTGTCTTAGGGATCAGAGGGAAAAATCGACTAGTCAACGATGCATCCGTTCATATGCCCATAATGTTTTTAGTGTTGAACAAAACAAAATCGCTCTAAGTCCATTCGACGATAAAAGAACACTCATCCCCGGATTGAACGATACACTTCCTTGGGGCCATTATAGCATAATGAATGAATAGCCAACCTCCACCCCCAACCAACTTGTATTTAATAATCTTTCTCCAAAATTTCCATTTATTGTGTTAGCGTGATAACCGAAAAAAGAATGCTTTTTTCTCCATCACTCTCTCTCTCACATAGCCATTGTATATATCGAATCAGCCAATATATTATTATATCCATACAAATAACCTATTGTTCATACTAAAAAATGTATCAATAAAATAAGTGTATAAAGACTTTGATTTTTATTTATTATACAGAACCTAGAATAAAATGATGGCAGCTCTGTGTCATCACTTCATTCAATGGTTTCCTGAATAGAGAGACTAGTCCAGACAAGTTCAGACAAGTTTAAACTTGTCTAAACCTGTCTGAACAAGTCGAAGAAACGATGACGTCATTCAGTCTCACCCTCGAACATCAACGTTCTTTGTGAGTGACATAACCTCACTTTTAGAGAAACCATAATCTCAAATTTCACATGAGGTGGGGATTCTAACCTACTTTTTCAAACATAACCTCAAAGGTTTGTGGGATGAGACAAAATACACAAGTTGATTTTCACATTCTATATATTGAATCATCTCTCTCTCTAAGATACAAACACTTTCAAATAGTATTGAATTGGGGCTCTGCACACAGCACAATTGTCCAATTTCATTGAGCATTCCGAACAGCAGACCAAGTGTTTGCACGGCATGAAAACCACGTTCATATCCTTTTCCAAACATACTTTGCATGACATTGATGAGGAGGATGGTGATGTATCTTCGTGAACGCTGCTGCTGTTGGTAGGTGTGTTCGTTGTTACCTCGTCTCTGGGTAAAAGACAATCTACGAGCTGCATACGTCTCCTCAGAGTGGCAGCTTCTTCTTCTGTGAAAAACTCACAATGTGGACTCCAACTGAAGTGATCAAGTTGAGCATCATCTTCCAACTGCCATCTGAATCCTTCAATTCGACATTTCAGACAAACAACAATGTCTTCTTCTGAGTATAAATGAATCCAGCTCTGGCTAATCTTTCTTTGGGATATGGGTGATGCCAATTTTGAAATGTCGCTAATCTGTCTTCATACACATCCATATCGAACAACAGTCAAACTTCGAATGACGGAACAGCTTCAAACACCCAACTGTCAGCTGTCAATAGTCTGTGACATGAAACGTTTTGTGTCAGTGCTGCCATCTAGGATGACATTTGACAGTTCTGACACCTAGGATGACATTTGACAGTTCTGACACCTATGAAAGTTTTGAATTCTATGTGACGGTGCTGCCATCTATGAAAATGTGACAGACCAAGTCGTGACGTCACAGCCACTTTGATTATTGAATGAAAAACGACTGTTGTCACTTTTGATTATTTTTTCAGTTTTTTTTCTCAAGTATTTTTTTTCTCAACTTTTTTTATTTATTTTTTCATTTTTTTTCTCAAGTATTTTTTTTCTCAACTTTATTTTATTTTATTTTTTCATTTGGGAACTCAACCCCACCTGAAAGAGAAAAAAGGGGAAAGGATAGTTGGACAGAAACACTGAAACACACATACATTTATTGAAGACATAAATCATTCACAACTTTCATTCTATAATAGAAAAGGAATTCTTTCAATGCATTAGACATCATATTTTCTGTTGAAAGTTCACATAGTTTTTGGAAAAGTTCCAATTTCCCGAAACATACTTGCGGTTGATTGATGAAAAATGTATTTATAACCTCAATCATATTTTTATAATGAACACAAAAGTATATATTCTCCAACATGGTCACTCGATCGGACACCAAGCTTCGTATCAGCTGTTCGACTTCGTCCTCGTTGAGAAGAAAGTTCAATCCATGTTTTCAACTTGAACATATTTGCAATCTTCCCAAACTGATTGCGTAACTTTGCAATAGTCTCCACACTGGTATTCCACATCATCGTTTAGATCGGGAGGATATAGGGGAAGCGGGCTCCAAAAGAAGTCATCCCTGAGGGTTGCCAATAGTTCGGTGAACAGACCCCATTCTTCGGTGCTGAACGATATTTTCTTGAACTGGTTCAACGGACTTAGAAATATGGCTACGCCAAAGGTTCTTGCAGGTGACAATCCAATTCTCAGCTCATAGCCAGTCATGGGAAAGGAGGTTTCCAATAGGAAGTGGTCCTCCAATTTTGCTGCCATTTCGAAACCGTCGCACATGTCATCTATCTGCTGATTGTAATTTTCAGGTGATAGCGGTGATACGGGGCTGGCGAACGTTATGGTTGATAAATCGCTCGAACAATAACCACTGTCTTGACTCATGGTGAAGATGATGACGACTGATGACTGACGCCGTCTCGTTGCCGTGAAATGAATAAATAAGGTTTCCCCCACCACTACCACCCACGCCAGACATGTCATAGCTTGTAGCCGACGCCGCCGATGCTAAACTATTGCATCATCCTCTATCCAGCTGTTGTGCGTGTTATCGAAACCGAGCCATTTAATGTACATCTTCTTTCCTTGTCTTTTCAATACTTTTTCCACAATATATCGGGATTCCGGTTTTTTCAATTTTAAAATTTTCCACGAGATAGATATCGGGATTCGCGTTTTTACACGTGCAATTCTTGTTCGTAAAAAGCCCCCTTTATGGGTGTACCGTATATATCTTCGAGCATATACGTATTTGATAACCTATTTGAACACGAGCTATTTTGAATAATTCCGTTGTCCAATTGGGCGTATAACCTTTTTGAAAAATATGCTTTGTCTTGGAAATGCGAAGAATGTCCCCACTTTGAATTTTCGCGGTTCAACGCATTTCCCAACGATTCGCTCGATAAATTCGATGTAGAATACGGCTTTCGTTCTGTTTGTTCACTTCATTCGGTTTGAATTTAATTTTTGTATGTTCGGTGTCATTGTAATTTTTCGTGATTTCCGGCAGTATGTCTATCCATTTGTATGTACCGTTCAAACTAAAGTATTTGTACAATTGAGACTTTAACGTTCTGATTACACGCTCAGCTATGGCCGCTTTCATCACCGTAAACGTATTGTAGTGATTGATTTCACGTTTTTCCAATAAACTTTGAAATTTAGCATTAAAAAATTCCGTACCTTGATCGGTTTGTAGATTTTTGGACACCGTTTCGTATGATTCAATATATCATTGAAAGTTTTGGTGATTTCCTCCCCCGTTTTGGATTTAAGCGGACGAGTCCACAAAAATTTGGAAAAACAGTCGATGACGACCATAATCATTTTAAAACCCCCATTATCTGAAGAAAACATTCTCATTTCGGCCAAGTCCATTTGCCATAGATCGTCCAAACCTTTAATTACCGTAGGTCGTCGAAGATAATTTTTTCTAGCCGGTTTATGGAGTTCTGCAACAACTTGAGCTTTCGACATCTTCAACGAGAATGTTCGATATCGTACGAATACATTGTATTTATTCTTTCTTTGATTTCAAACAGATGCTTGGACAATTCCGTAATTTTACCCTCCAAAAGATTCATTCGATCCGAATCGATTTTCATATCGGCAGCCATTTTCTTTATGGTATCCGATGGTGCCGTGTCTTGTACAGATACGCGAGTCGAGATTTCTTTATAGTGTTTACGAAGTGTTCTCTTTGTTTGAAGAATGACATCATTCAGGGATTTTAGCGAAGTTTCAGCCGATGTGGCAACATCGCGTTGCAGTTGAGACTTTAATTCAGACCCAGTGGTGTCCACGTATTTTTTGGTAGCCGCATCACTATCAAACGTAGGATCTTTTAAATTACATATTTTCAAGTTATCCATGTCGATATCGCCTTCAGGGGTGTGCGGTAGAGAGGGGGTACGAGACAACATCGGTAGTTCCCTCTTACGCCCCCCACTACCACCACCACCAGAACGATGACCGAATTTGTCGACACTCATGATGCGAATGAGTCTAATGCGCATGTCATTACTCTATATAACCAGCTCCACGGAGTTCATTGATTATGGCGACGATTTCGTTTCGATGTGAATAATCATTTCCAGCTATCTGATTGCCTACCAAAAGTCTCAAACGGTCCACCAATTCGTTGGGATCGTCCCAATAGATATAATCCGTTGGGTTGTCATTGTATTCCAATTTATCGGTGTTTATACCCTGACCGACGCGTTCTCTCCTCATTAAATATTTTATAACGTGTTTATATTTCCAGCGTTGAGTGCCTTTCAAACGACCGTTCGCACTTCTATGACATCCAGTCAACTCCAATATGTCTTGGTAGTCATTCGAATCATCTTCGCTATAGTTCCGGGGCCTGGTGTAAAATATCAGTTGATATAGTCCGGGAGTTGATTTTGAAGTCCCGTTTCGATGTATCCTTCTTCAAAGCGGATCGACTTGGATCCCAAACCAACCGGGAGAGCTGACGTCATACACAGGTCCATATACCTTATCTATACGTTTGTCATTTTTCCAATGTTGAGCGATGTATTCACGTGACATGATGGGATATCGATTAAAATGTTCGTTCATTACAGCTGCAGAAAAATTCCGCGGCAACATGCTGTCATCGTCAGAATAATATTCATCGTCACTGCTTCTCTCGCTTTGAGAATTCTCTTCTTCTTCTTCATCTTCTCCTTCTGACTCATGTTCATCTTTAACTTCAGGTTGCTCCTCCTTCTTGACTTTGAAAATGGATTTATTGAGGGTTTTCGAAGACTTGGCAATTTGTTGTAGCGGTTGAGATATCGGTTTGAAAAGTTTAGTCAGCGTGTCGTCTCGTTCGTTTTTTCCAAGTTTCAGAGCTAGGTATTTTTTCCGCAAGTCTCGTCGAAGTTCTGCCACTTTTCGGTCGCGCATGGCTCTAACAACCTTCTCGTCCGACATCTCGATGTTGAATGACGTGAAGCGTCACGCAACTATACTTTTATGTACATGTCAAAGTTTTTGCGGTACCTGCCATTGTTCAAGTCAAAGTCCTTGACTATGACGAGGGCATCGTATTGGCTTTGAGACCAACATTCCGAACACAGCTTTTTGAATTGTTCGAAAGTCATGTCGGGGGAAACGTGTCATCGAAAACGTGTCGCAAGTTGATTTCTCCTGTTTGAAGAGCGCAATCATGTTGCAATTGTCACGTATGAGCTGTTTGGGTACTTTCGAATAAGTCTGACAGAGATAGATGGCATCGATGTGTTTGTGCCTGCACATTGAGAAATATTCGCGAATTTTCTGCTGTCCATCACAGGCCACATCGTCAAAGATGAAAATAGAGTGAGACCGAGCATCTTCCATAGAGATTATTTCATCGTTGTCTCTGTATGGGAAATAGTCAATTTCATCCATACCGCTCAGCACTTCTTCGAGTAATTGATACTTGGGCTGATACAAGGATTTTGAATAGACGTAGACATTTGCGAATTTGGGTCAGTTTTTATGCATCAGTAACGACAGCATAAGGTTCGTTTTTCCTGATCCGCTAGGACCACAGATAACAGCTCGGAAGGAATTTGGGAATAGGCTGCCATGTTTACTTCCCCCTCCATCACCACCGCCGCCTCTATGTCCCACATCGTAAACGTCAAAGTTCTCGATGGGAAGCGTGTGCTCTTGCTGAACGATCTCCATGTTTTGATCGTAATCTACAGGGTGGTCGTTATTTATTTCCACTTGAGTGACTGTCTTCTTCAGTACTGCACCCCCCTTCTTTGCATGACAATTCCTCTTCTGTGGAAATATCTTGGATATTATGTTTTTATATTTCCATGACTTGTTACCATCCATTTTTCCATCGGATCTTTTGTGTGCATTGGTTAGCATCAAAATCGTTTTATAGTTTAGAATATCTTGTTCGGTAAAACTAACTGGTTGCTTTTTGGTTAGGAGTTCCTTTAACCCTTTCACTGCGGGAAGCAAATAAAATTGAAAATCAAAATGGTGCCCACAGTGCGGGAGTCAAATATATTTAAATGCATTGTTTGGGGGTTTACTGCGGAAATAAATTATATTGAACTGCTAATATAGACAACTGTATATACAAAGAGGTGTTTGGTAGGTTGCAGGAACCGAATGAAATACATGAACTAAAAGGGTTTCTACACTGCGGGAATCAACTATATTTATGCAGTGTTGGCGGCGCTCTCCACTTGAGTTTCTGTTTACGTTTTGTGATTGTGGTTGACAACTCTGTCATGTTTGTGTATTTGTGAAGTATTAAGGTGATTTTTGTAGTTTAATTGTTGAAATGGCTTCTGGAAGCAAAAGGGGGCTAACAGAAGATGAACTATATGATTTGTTGATGAACAGTGATGCAGAGGAGGATTTTAATATTAATAATGAAGGCGAATATTCTTGTAGTGAGGAGTGGGACGAAAATATTGAAAATATCGCTTGTATAATCAACACTCATGGTAATTCATATATTCCAGGATCTGAGGCTGTTGAGAATGTTGCCAGTTTACAATCTCCAGATATATTAGAATGTGATGATTTCGTCAATGTGGTAAATGTAGAAGCACCAAAGAAGAAATCAAAGAAAACTAAGGAGCCAAAAATCAAGTGGCAAAAAAAGGATTTGAAACCCACCTTATATGAATACAAAAACGAGAAAAGTGGAGTTCAGTTAGAATTGTCACAATCACCCAGTCCCTTGGACATTTTTGAATGCTTTTTTACGAACGATTTTGTTGAAAAGATAATATTTGAGACAAACAGGTATCATGATTATATATGCACAGAAAAAAAAATTCCACATGCTTCACGTCATAACCATTGGAAAGAAACAGATGTTAATGAATTTTTCGTTTTTTTGGGATTGAGTTTGCTGATACCGCTAGTTCATAAACAAAAACTGAATGACTACTGGTCTAAAGATTCAATAATAGAAACTCCCATATTTCACCAATCAATGCCACGAGATAGATATTTGACCCTTTTGTCGAGATTACATTTTTGTGATAATACGAACATCAACCCAAACGACAGGCTATTCAAGATAAGACTTGTTATCGACCACTTTCGTGAAAAGTTTAAAAGTGTTATGCATCCATTCCAAAAAGTTGCAATCGATGAGAGTTTAGTTTTATTCAAAGGAAGAATTTCATTTAGACAGTATATACCTTCAAAGCGGCATCGTTTTGGTATAAAATTTTTTGTATTGGCCGATTGTGAAACTGGTTTTATATTAGATTCCATTGTGTACACTGGTTCTGAGACAGAATTTCGAGTGCATAATCCCGAACTAAAAATTGGTGGTAATATTGTGATGACTCTAATGGAACCATATTTGAATGAAGGTCATATTCTGTATGTAGACAACTGGTACAACAGCCCTGTCTTAGCTGAGGCCCTTTTCGAGAAAAAAACAAATATTTGTGGGACAGTTAAGACCAACAGACTGTACATGCCAACTTTCCAAAAAAAGATGACACCAGGAGACGTGCAATGCTTCTCAAACAATTCACTTCTTGCTTTACAATGGCAAGACAAACGGGAAGTAACTATGCTGACGTCATGTCACAGTGGACGTAAAATAATAACTAGCAACAGTCGAGGGGAAAAAATTGAAAAACCCGAATGTATTATCGATTATAATCAGAACATGGGTGCCATAGATAGATCCGATATGCTCTTAAGTTCCACAGAATCTGTGAGAAAAGCTACCAAATGGTACAAAAAAATATTTTTTCATATTCTGGATGTAACTGTATTGAACAGTCATAGTGTTTATAAAACAGTTACTGGGGAAAACATTCCGTTATTGGAATTTCAAAAACAGTTAGACAAGAAATTTTAGGAAAATATCGTGTGGTAAAACCCCGCCAAACTAGTCGTAGGCCTGATGAAGGACATAATCCCTTGCGTCTTGTGGATAGGCATTTCCCAGCAATTATCGATGAATGCCCAGTAAAAAATAAGCGGGTACCGAAAGTTTGTGTGGTTTGTTCAAAGCAAAAAATCAAGAGAAACACAGTTTATAGATGTGACCCTTGTAACGTACCTTCATGCGTAGTTGGATGTTTCGCAAAGTATCATACAAGTTCACGATTTTAAATTTTCAAAAATATGTTAAAATTTTGTTTTCCAGAGATTTTGTTATTTTTTTTTATATACAAACTAGAGGTTTTATTTGTTTCATGATTACTTCTTATGATATGTATAAATAATATAATATGTTTTCTGTGTTAGTTTGAATTTTTCTTATAGCAATTTAAGAAGGGAAAAGTCTGAAAAATGTTAAAATTTTGTTGTTTTTTTTTTATATGCAAACTAAATATTTTATTTGTCTTATAATTACTTTTCATTATATGTATAAATAATTTAATTTTTTCTGTGTTTAAATTTGTCTTATAACAATTTAAGAAGGAAATTTTAAAAAATGTTAAAATTTTGTTGTTTAAATTTTAATTTATATGCAAAGAGGTTTTATTTGTGTTTTAATAACTGTTCACAATATGTATGAATAATAAAATACGTTTTGTGTCAGTTTGAATTTATTTTATAACAATTTGAGGAGGGAACAGTAAATGAACTAACTGTATATAATTACATCATACAATTTCGAACATCAGTTAAATTGCCAATTCCAAAATAATCGAGCACGTACAGCGACTTCCACTCCACATTCCTTCCATTCATGACATTTTATAACAATTGGCAACACTGTACGCATTATTCTGCAGTTAGCTGCGGGAAGCAAATATAATTGCCCACACGCAACTGCGGGAATCAAATATAGTTGACAGCTCTTCCCGCAGCCGCAGTGACGGCACTCCTAATAGAAACGGCGGCCGCAGCGAAAGGGTTAACCCGTCAGTCAGTTCGAAAGAGTCTCGACCCAATTTTAACGTACTGCCTTCAGTTATTATTGGTTCTCTTCCAATGAAATACTTCAATCCGTTCAGACGGACGCCATAACAGTTGGGATCAGGTACTAGCATAGACATGTTTACACTTCGACGTCTCAACTGCAACTGACACTCGCTGCCACATCAATCATGTTTATAGAAAAATATCTCTAGCTCAGTCCAACTTGGATCAACCTCGGGCAACCTCGTGCAACCTCGTGCAACCTCGTGCAACCTCGTGCAACCTCATGAACCTCATGCAACCTCGTGCAACCTCATGCAACCTCGTGCAACCTCGTGCAACCTCGTGCAACCTCGTGCAACCTCGTGCAACCTCGTGCAACCTCGTGCAACCTCGTGCAACCTCGTGCAACCTCATGCAACCTCGTGCAACCTCATGCAACCTCGTGCAACCTCGTGCAACCTGGTTAACCACCTAGACTGTCACCCCATCGAACCTCTGCTGAAATCTATATAACTAGTGATGTCATCGCTGTGACGTCAGTCTTCATGTTGGTGTACGAGGGTGAAGGTGTGCTCAACAGTCTGATAAACAAGCTCCCGTTCGAAGCTCATCTCCTAGGTGGCTATCAGTATTGTGGACGTAAGTTTCATATACCTATAGTATTTCGGTGCCATCGAATACAATTTTTTTTAATTCGGTGCTCTCGAATGCATTTAATTATTATTATTATTATTATTATTACAGCTAGAGCAAGGCTACAAGAACGGTTAGCACGAGGCGATCCCGGTATCAATCCATTGGACGTTGCTTGCAAACAACACGATATTGCTTATTCGCAGAGCAAATTGCTTGAAGATAGACACAAGGCGGATAAAGTGCTCGAAGATAGAGCTTGGGAACGAGTTAAAGCCAAAGATTCGGGTTTTGGAGAACGTGCGAACGCCCTCCTCGTCACCGGAGCCATGAAAGCTAAGAGAAATCTCGGTATGGGCATGCGCAGTAAGGCCTCATTCAAACGACATGTTATCGAAAAAATCGCCAAGTCCCTGAAACCGTCTCCCACATTGAAACGGGCCGCATCTAATGCTCTGAAAGCAGCTCGAGTGGCCATCAAGAAATTGGGTGGGAAACGACGAGTCAAAGTACCCCGCATAATACCTTTCGAAGCAAAGTCAGGTGGTGTCCTACCACTGATACCGATTTTCGCCGGTCTTAGTGCTTTGGGAGCACTGAGTGGCGGAGCATCAGCCATTGCCAAAACGGTCGTGGATGCTAAGAATGCACAGAAGAAAATGGAAGAGGATAAACGTCATCACAAGGCCATGGAATCCATAGGCAAGGGGTTGTACGTGAGGAAGAATGTCAAGGGTGGCTATGGACTCTTCTTGGAGAAATAAAAAAACTCCCAATAAAGCTACCCGATAGAGCGCTGTACGACATCGATATCGTGCGATATGCCAAACAATTGAAAATCCCGCACTTTCGAGGAGTGTTCATGCGCGACACCCTGCCATCTAGCGGTCCTCGAAAGAACGAATGTGCCATCGTCAACATGGACCTGTCACGAAACAGCGGTACTCATTGGGTAGCTTATAGAAAAACCAACGACGAAGTAGAGTATTTCGATTCGTTTGGGAATTTGAAACCGATGCTGGAATTGGTCAGATATTTGAATGGCGGTAGCAGCGGCAAAGTCAGGATTTTCTACAACAACCGTCAATATCAGACTTATGATGAAATAAATTGCGGTCATCTGTGTTTGAAATTTTTAATGTCTGAATAAATAATGTATGATTGAAAGTATGTGTATTTAAATGCTATCACAGCAGCGGTGGTGTCATTCGTCATCATGTCGCTGTTGCTGAGAGTTAACAGTCACAATCACGTGTTCTCCTTTTGTCCTCGCACCCCTATCGAATTGAATGCGAAAAAAGAATATGAGTTGTCGCTTCGATCTTTTCACTCGTACAATACCATACCGAACATTGAAAAGGGTCGGAAATTCCGCTATTACGATAGATCTAACGTGTTGCGTACCATTGAATTTCCGCAAGGGTGTTATGAAATTGCCGATATTGAGGCGTTCATACAGAAAGAGATGGCGCTACCTGCGGAAGACCGCGAAGCCGCCTTCTCTCAAACCCAACAATAATACGTTAAAGTGTGAGATTTCCAGTAAATACTTTGCCATTTCATTCGTGGAGACGGATAGCATAGGCGTTACATTGGGATTTTTTCCGAGGGTGCTTCAACCCAACGAAATGCATTATTCCGATCCACCTGTAAACATTATAAAGGTGTCGACATTACGATTCGAGTGCAGTGTTACTTCGGGAGCCTTCGATGGTGACACGCCTGCGCACACGATCTATGAATTTCCCATAGCTTCCGACCCCGGTTACGCGATAGACGAAAAACCTTCGAATTTACTCTATCTACCTGTAATACCGCAACGTGAAATCCACAACATTACGGTGTTGGTGGTCGATCAAGACGGTAGGCCTGTGGATTTTCAAGGGGAAAAAAGTACTTTGGTTTTGGAACTCAGAGTCGCGAGAACCAAGTGGGATTGATAATAGACAGTGGTAGCAGCAGCAGCAGAGGCAGCGGTAGTAATAAAAGGGGTGCGAGTGACGTCACGACGTCATTATTGCAGAAACCTTCAAGCGAGCGGGTCGTGCAGCAGCAGTTAACCTCTTCGAATAAATCCTTTCTCCGTTCCATCGATTTAATATTGATTCATCAGAATGAACTTCAAAAGAAGAAGAGACAACGATGATGCTTCCATCTCAGCACCCATGTTCAATTTGTATCGGTCTCCGAAATTTGACGAGTCCATTCGTAAAGCCGAATACAGAACTTATACTCCGTTCGTGAAGGCATTCAATTGCAACGATATCGTGGAATTTTGCATCAATCAGGTGGACCTCGTTTTTGCCATGAGTTCATCTCTGCTACTGATTAAAGGTAGACTTGAATTAAATAATGGGGAGGTAACGTTACATTGGCCCCTAATGTGGGTGCTTTCCTTTTCGATTCTTGCACTTATAGCGAGAGTGCTCGGGAAATTGAATCGGTTCGAGATCCGGGAATTGTGAGTACCATTAGAGGTCTATTATCTTACGAACCTATGGATTCTCAGCATTTGGCTATAGGCGGTTGGAATTACCCCAATTTGCCTTTTGAATGAAGATGACAATTTTTCAGTCTCTCGTACCGCTCCGTCATATTCTCAATGTTTTCAACGATTATCCGCTGATTACGTGGACGTCAAACTCTACGATTTGTCAGAGCCCGAAATGATAATGATTGTGTCATTATACGTGAGGCAGGTAATAATGCGGTGGGAACGACTACGGCTCGAATTGTGATTGATAGTATTGAATTGAAAGTCAAACACATTTTTCCTAATGCGGAAATAAATGAAAAATTGATGAGGTCTATACAGACAGATAGACCGATAGTGAAACCGTTCCGAAAATGGGAATTGAACGAATTGCCTTCGATAACGCAAAAGGCTCAACGTGAAATATGGTCGGTTAAGACGAGTACCAGTGTTGAAAGGCCACGCTATGTCATCGTGTGTTTCCAAACTAATGTACGAGATAACGTTTCCGTCGATCCTACCACCTTCCAACATGTCAACATTCAAAATATACGTTTGTCTTTGAACGGTGAATATTGGCCCAACGAACGTCTACACTTGAATTTCGCTAATAATCACTATACCGAAGCGCATTTCAACTATACGGAATTTCTCGGCAGCTATACGAATTCCATGAAAAAGTCTGCTCTTTGGATTACCTCGGTTTCAAATATCGCGCCTTATTCGTCATTGATTGTTCAAAACAGGAAGAAACTATGAAATCCGGTATGGTTGACGTACGATTGATATCGAATCGAGCGTGGATTCCCGATCGGACTCGTGTCTATTGCATCATCATTCACGATTGTATGATGGAATATCATCCCCTCTCCGAAACGATGAGAAGCTTGACATAGATCGCTACGGCGCGGCGGTGGCGTTCATTCATCATCCAGCCATAATGCGTATCGCATTCGTTGACATTCAAGCCTTCCAAGTCAATGGCATCTTCTATCCAAAGGAGGTGTCCATAATCGTCGGCAGTCAGCGACACAACTTTTTGTTCAAGACACCTGTGCCGTATACCAACCTGGATGCCCAAGACCGCCGCACCGTAAGATATTTGGAAAAATCGATGCATGGCATTCCATACGACACCGGCTACATAGCTGATGAAGACATGGATGACATCCTACTAAGACACCTATTCTACCAGGCTGATCGGATTTATGTGAGAGGGAACCAAAAATACGATTTCCTCAAGGAAAAATTGTTGGAAATGGGATTGTCGTACCAAGTGGATATCTACGATGTGGCCTTCTATGATTCAAGCCATTGGTCGACAGACAAGTTCGAGCCTACCCTGGACCACTGCCCCTACCACAACACCGGGAAGTTCATGTGTGCCCAGAGGAACACCCAGTATCTTCACCATTGGCTGTGTACATATATTTTACCAAATTAAGTTTTCATTTAGAATTGTTTTTTTAGGAAATAAATATGTATGTGTGTATTTCAGTGTTTTTGTCCAACTCTCCTTTCTCCCTTTGTCTCTTTCAGGTGGGGTTGAGTTCCCAATTGAAATAAATAAAATTGAAAAAAAAAGTTGAGAAAAAAAGTTGAAAATTGAGAAAAAAAGTTGAGAAAAAAAGTTGAAAAACTTGAGAAAAAAAAAAAAAAGTTGAAAATACTTGAGAAAAAAGTTGAAAATACTTGAGAAAAAAAAAGTTGAGAAAAAAGTTGAGAAAAAAAACCAAGTTTGAAATGAAAAACAAAGAGGGGAAACCGTCAGAGGTATCTCTCTCTCACACCCACACACGGTATACGTGGCTCACGTCACGTACACCGTTTGTGAAATAAAAGTCAGGTTAGACTCTCTATTCATTTATTTTGATATTACATGACGATTCCAAGCTTCTTTTTACAGTTTTGAATAGGAATTTCGCCAAAGCAAAAAACATTATGGTTATAACAACACATGAGAGTACAAAAATCTTATATATTTCATGTTCCAAGGGTGGTAGTATTGGTGGTGGTGGTGGCGACGTTGGTGACGTCATCGCTACTGCTACCGTTGGAAGCCTTCTCCATGGCATCACTGTACTTGTAGAATCATTCATTTCAAACTTGAGCTGATATTTCTCGATTATGGTGTTGTTGTTATCATCCTCGAGGTGGGGTGGCAGGTCTGTGGTGAAGAATAACCTTCGAAGTCCTGCTGTTCGATTCATTGGAATCCAAGACTGATTGTCATCTTTGAAAGAAACTGCTACTCCTCGTACATCATCATCATACGGTATGTCTACGTATAAGATGGTGTTCAGAATCAAAGTCACTAGTATCATTTGAATCATATTTCGATGTTGATGGTTGTGTCGTGCAGAGATTCAACTTTTTCAATTTTCTTGTGACGTTTCGTTTCTCTTCATAAAACTGTAACTCTTCGTTCAGAGCTCTGACTTTTCGATGGAACTGTTCCAATTTCCGTGTATACTCCTCTGTCATCGACAACATAACCTCAACTGACGTCATTTCAACAAAAAACTCCAATATATACTTGTTTCGGTCTTCTCCTCCTCTAAACACTCTTTCGATCCACCCTGTATATTTGGTGACGTTTTAAAAGTTATTCTACACCGCTTCCATGTCGCCGACAGTGCCTTAGTCCGCTTAGATACAAATACGAATAGTAATCATATGAATGAAGTTATCCCACGGTTCGAGCGTGCAGCTGCATACTCTCTTATCTTGTTAATGTAAACAAACTCTTTCACAAAGGATGCCGCCGCCGATATCTTATCTCAATGTAAACAAAGGATGCCGCCGATATCCGGTCGCTTAAATAAACAACTGATAAGAAGTGCTGACGTAGATAATATTCCTGCAAAGACTTGTCGGTTGAGTCATGACCGCATCATCGCTGGCTCCTCCCACTTTCCAAAATGGCCGCCGCCATTCACTGATCACGTGACACTTCCTCCCAACCAATGCCGTTGACGGATATTGGTTGACACCCCCATTTCAATATGCTGCTCGGCTATTGGATAACGGCCGGTGGCTATCACCACGCCCACGACCTATCACAGCTCTCCCCACCTCCCACTCTCAATCACACACTCCCATACACAACATGGCTGCCACCATTCCGACCAATCACAGACCACTCATCCCCCCCCACCTTTTTCCCTACCCTACATACAACCACCATCCCCCCAACCCTCTCATGAAACCGCCATTTTGTGGTGGTGGTGCGGGAACATGTGGGAGTAACCGATGACCGGAGAGGTGTGCTAGGGGTGACATAGCATTACTACTACAAAAGGCACCCAAAACGTGGGGCAAAAATATTACAACATTTTATATTTTAAAAAATTCATCATTACATAACAATTTGGCGCCGCAGCGTAAGGGCAAGTAAGGGCAATATATCATTTCAAGACAAAGTGAAGGCGAGTAAAGGATATATATTATTTCTTAATATTTATCGTAACACTGGGTGAACATTAGCAATTGGCATTCCAACGTTATAAGTGTGGAGAAAATGGTTTCATTTACAGTCAGTTTAATTAAATAATGGATTTCTTAGTAAGAATGGATAGTAAGAATGGATAAGAAAATGCAAGAAAACCATGATAGAAGGATGGAAAAAATAGACAGAATGAGAAATGATATGAAAGAAACTTTCAAAGAAATAGAGGAATTATGAAAGAATGTTTCAAAGAAAGTAGTGAGAGAATATGTAAACCATTAGAAACAAGTAATGAGCAAAATAAAATACAGGGAGTAGCTATACAAAAAACAGATAATAGAAATAATTTGTTAGAAAAAGATGATAAACTAATACAAAATATAAAAATAAATATTGATGACAAAAATAATGAATTTATATATAATATGAATGTGAACAATAAAAAAGTTTTGTTGCAAAAGGGTAGAATAAATAATAAAATAAAGATAATGAAAATATATGACATAATAATAGCGAAAATGATTTATGAATTGCAAAAAGGTGACAAAAATGATAAATCAATTACAATAGAAATGAATGACATGAACGTGGCTAACAAAAATATTGAAATGAAAATAGGGAACATAAGTAAGAAAATAATAGTAATGCAAATTAATGACAGTTACAGGGCGGATAGAATTTGTGAAGTGAAACTAAGAAATAAAAAAAATGAAATAACAATGAGAATGTATAGTAAAATGTCTAATATAAAATTAGAAAAGAAGTTGAATCAATATGACGATCAAAAACAAAAAAGTTTGGATCTATTAAAAAGAAAATAGTTGAAAATATTAACATGAAATTTCTATTGAAAATGTTTGAAATAAAATATAGGCTTGCAGTTACAAAACAAGCAAGATTCCATAGAAGGAGAGATAAATAATAAAAATGAGAATTTAGGAAATAATAAATTGTAGATTAACAAATTTGATAGGCAAGTTAAGTTTAAAAAATAAGAAGAGATGAAAGACAAATATCAATGAGAGAAAATATTGAAGGAAACAAAACAACACATGAGTGAATATTTCATGAAAGAAAACAATAATATTGAATAACAATAAAAATACTGAAAAACAGAAAAGTTGATATAAAATTATTGGTACAGGTTAGTTAGATGAAGTAAAGTGAAAAACAAGATTAAAAAAAAAAATAAGAAAGGAAAAAATAATGTGAATTTTGAACAAAAATGAAAAGAAATAATGATAAAAATATTTTGTGTATAAAATGAATGTATGTGAGAAATTAAAGTGGGTATGATAATAATAATAATACTAAAGAAGTATATTATAATAAATATGATGATGATGATAAAGGTATATTAAGAAATAATATGAAGGTATATTACTGAAATATAAATGAATATAATATGTTAATTATGTATGAATAATGAAAAAGCGAAAGAGTATATGCACAAAATAAAAGTAAATGAAATGAGAGATTCAGATAAATAAAATATCCAATTCAATATGAATTTAAAGAACAACTGAAGGAAAAGATAGGAAAAATGATAAATCAGTATAATGAAAGAAGTACCAATAATGATAAAAATCTAATCGATAATAGAAAATAATATCAGTATAAAATATAAAATGAAAGTGAGATAATCATAAAATATAAAATGTCATATATTAAGATATCTAGAAAAGTTTTCTCTCTTGATCCGAAAAGAAGTCCAAGTCAAGTTTTTCTGGAACCGAATATCATAGTACTAGTAGTTGTAAATAATTGTTGATATTGTAGAACTAGTTCTTCTGGAAGTCCAGCAAAGTAGTTTTCTGGAAATAGAAAAAAGTATTAGTCAAAGTAAAGTTAAAAAAATATAAAAGAAAAGGAAATTGATATTCAAAATTTTCTAACCAGTAGAAAATTATTGAATATAAATTTAGGAATGTTGTTATGTTATGTTAGGCCAGTTGAAGGTTTGAAAGGAAAAAACCCACAAAAAATAATAATTACTAAATAGTTATTAGTTCCAAGAGATTTTTTTTTTAATAACTTTTGAAGTTCTGTTTATTTATAAGCCTTTGTATAATATGGATAGATAAAAATGTCAAAATAATATAACACAATCAATTTCATACACTGTCATAATGATCATAAACCATAATTAAAAAAAAATACAACAAAAAGTCTAAATTTACAAAATTTGCATGAATAAAAGGTGATCAACACATTTATAAATTTGAAACATACCGTATATGAAATTGGAGATAACTAAAAGTAACCAATGGTAGAACAGCGAACGTCTTCATGATAATTGCCAATCAGAGAATAGATGGTCATAGGTAAAAATTGGAAATTGTGAAGGAATAGCAATTGGTTGATATCATAAGCAATTATTATTAGAATTTGTAAATAGTAATAAGTATGGAAAAAAAGTTGGATATATAAATTGAGTAAGATAAACCTAAACAGTTAAATGTGACAATTTAGTGCGCGAATTCGAAAATTCAAATGGGGAAACAGGAAGGGAAACTGGTATCGAGGCAACAACAAACAAAGCCAACGAGGAGATTGAAAATAAAATTAGAAGGGAATGGACGCAACATTTTGAGAGAACAAAAATTGAAAGAATTCCAACATTTGAAGAGCTAAACCAGTATTACCTTAATTATATATCATTTCCACGTCTCCAAAGATGATTTCCGCATCTGTATGGTTCCAGATTTATGGTATTGGAGTTCCTGATAGCGCTTGTAGTGACAAGGTATCCAGTTTCAGGGCATATCTTGAAACACCGACATCTCCAACAGGTATAAAAACTTTAATAGTGCATTTTCGGTCCTGAACTATTTCACCAATAACGTATTTCACATCTGAAGAACTTTATTTCACCTTATTTTGAACAATAACAGAAAACTTTACTCTCACGGAAAAAGTGAGGTTCTGTATATCTATCCATGATTGCAATTTTATGATTATCCGTGAATATTTGTATTTTCCCACTAGTATAAGTTATTTCTCGTAGGCCAGGTATTTTAAGTTTTCCTGAATAAAGGAGATAATTGCATTTTGATATTTTGTTGTTTGTTCTTTCACAATGATCAACAAACATACCTGAGACCATTGAATACTTGAGTTTGACATATCAAATAAGGGCTTAATTGCTTTGAACCGGCTATCTTGAGATGAGGGCGTACCAACTGTGCTAGCTGTGGTGAGAAAATGAATAACAATTGTCAGCTACGTGACGAGAGAACAGTGACGTTCGTTGGCAATTATTATTACCACATACAAATTATCATACAGGGCAAAAATATCTATCTATATCATATCAATTTGGTTCACAAAGAATAACGAAAATTATTGGCTATCTTAGTATATAAAAACAATTTAGATTTTTCAATTTATCAAACCATAACTATATATATATATATATATATATATATATATATATATATTGGAGTTGTAAAGTAAAAATTCAAATAGATTTTTCGTCAAATTCGGACTTGAATATATTTCTTTTCCATGCACATGCTTGGTTTTGAATCAGCCTATATGAAATCGGAAGAGCTATCCATTCGGTGAAAATGAAGATACTGATTATCTGGGAAGAATTTATCCATGTTCATTTCACATTAATCGGAATGTCTCACTAAAGGTATGACTTTCATGTATCCTACTTTGAACTCCAAAAGTTCTGAAAGTGTTTAATCATTCTTCTACACATCATATCAATTCCAGTTCTTAAGAGGCAGTCCAATAATCTCCATTCCTTCATGATGGATCGATGTTCACGCATGTTCCAGGAAGGAGGCAGCCGCCTCAAAACTCCCCTGGCTACGCCAGTGCTCACAAAAACTTTCGGATTAGTTTCAGCCTCCGTTTTATTATAGGGCAATCAATGTGGAAAGTTAAAAATGAAAATGTCACAATACCGAAAGTTTATAAGCCCAGTCCAGTTTTTCCATATAATTTGAAATCGTGTTGTCACAGCTGATAAAAGCAGCAAACTTTCGTAACTAATAGTGTTTATGGAAGTTTATGACTTTGTTTCCTGGTAAAGTTTTCAAAGCGATTCGAATAACTTCTACCTCTCAACCAATGCAACTACTGTAGCCCATGTTTTTTTTTCCTTCATTTAAACCTATCCGTTTATCAAGGATTCTTCCTTTATTTGAACGAAGAAGAGTATTTTCGATTAATGATTAATGGGAAAGTTTGACAAAAACTTTCGCTTTCTCTCAGGGTTCTTCACAACCTTCATGAGGTAATTCTTGAAAACATATTGTGGAGGGTTGTATGATGGATATATCGTGTTTTTTTTTATTGATGGAGTTTCGAAAAAACTGCCTGAATGAATGAGTTTTTTTTCTCGAATTTTACAATTACAAGCTTTCATTTAGTTTCAGCTGTCCCGGTATCTGTATGACTGTAATCGAATCTTGCAAGTCAAATTTGACCCACTTCTAGATGCCAACTTAACGTTAAATTTGGCATGTATTCATATTTCCCATGACAACGCATCATGGAATTTCTCTTAGAGAAGAAAACAAAATGGCGGCTCTAAGGTGGCGGACAAGATTTGTGTTTATGGTCCGATCTGACTCAAAATTGAGGTCGAAGATTATGATTTTTTTGTGAAAATTCATAAAATAAAAATGGCGGCTCCAAGATGGCAGACGATCTCTGTTATTATGGTCCGATTCTATTTATAATTATTACGTGATCCCTCATAATTGGTATGGGGAAGTTTTCAGGGTCGGATATTATGAATGTTTTGTTAGAATTCATAAATTCGAGATGGTGGGCGAGTTTTGTAATTATGGTTCGATCCTATTCAAAATTGGTAAGGGGGGTTTTTGGGGTTGAAGATAATGATTTTTCTGTAAAAATTCATGAAATCAAAATAGGGCCTCCAAGATGGCGGACGATGTTTGTGATTATGGTTCGATTCTATTTAAAATTGGTATGTGAAGTTATTCAGGGTCGGAGATTATGAATTAATTGTCAAAATTCATATACTCAAGATGACGGCTCCAAGATGGTGGACAAGTTTTGTGATAATGGACCGTTTCTATTCAAAATTGATATGTCGGAGTTTCTGGGGTCGGAGATTATGAATTCAGTCGAATATTATCGATTTTTTGTTAGAATTGTTAGAATTAGAAGTTGGCAGCTCCAGGATATCGGTCGAGTAAATCTTCAGATGGTATCCTCATTGAAGAATTAGATAGCTCAACTTCTAGGAGAAAGGCCTCATAATGACGATGCATTACCAAAGATGCATAGATTGAGGCGTACTTACTAAAAAGCACAAAATTGAGGAAGGTAGGAAATACCTGTTTCATGAATAACATGATCCAGTGTTTTTCGAACACCAAGGTTTTGTTGGAATTTTTCAAGCATGATTTTTGTTTGGAGGATTTGGATACTACTACATCGAGAATGAAAGGAGATCTAGTGAAATCTTTCATATCTTTGATTAAAAATATCCTGATTCTTCACAGAAAATGGTGGATACTTTACATTCCGTCCGTCTATTCCGAAATGTATCTCCTTCCTTTGATTGTAACGTCCCAGCAGATTCGGAAGGGTTTCTTAGATACCTCCTCCTCTGTTCACATAAAGATTCGGACAAGTCGAGTTCAGAGAATCATCTATCATCAAACGATCTTGTTATCATAAATGAACATCAAACAGCTTCCATTTCTTGGAGAAGACATCTGTCTACTCATAATTTCAAAATTGTGGATACATTTGCCGGTCAGCTGAATTCTATATTGGAATATAGTTTTGTAATAACGACTCCGTTACTTTTGAACCTCTCTGGGTTCTTCCAATCCCTATTCCAGTCTTGCGGAGTCGTGAATTCAACAGATTGTATTGAATTGGTGACAGAAGAGGAGACTTTAAGTGACGATGCGACTTGTGGAATGAAAAGAGAATTCAAAAAGATGATTCGTATACAAACATTTACAAAAATTTTAGTCATACATTTGAAACGTGTTTTTTCAACTCATGGCAGTACATTGGAAAATGTGATTGATTTTCTCATACCAAATTTAAATTTGGAACAATATTCTGCACAGGATGGAATGGATACTCTTTATAATATCTACGCCATATGTAATCATAGCGGCAGCATTTACGATGGACAATATACGGCATATTGCAAACACCCTTATTCTAATTGTTGGCACATCTTCGATGACTCCGGTGTATTTTCCAAGATTGATTTTTCCATCGCCCATGTATCCTTTTCTATGAGGAAGTTGATGATCTGAATTATGATGGTGTTGTGGGTTTCCACGGGTTTTTCTCTCACTGAAACTGCAAATGCGCCATCACTTCGAGTCCCGGGCTTCAATCAAGATTTTCATCTTGAAGTTATTTTATATTCAACACTTCACTTTTGTATTTTGAAATTAATTTCCATATTTCAATGAAATTGTTAAATTAGCTTTCATTCAAATGGGCTCAGTAATATTCTTTGATGTGTGACGTTGGTTATCCCGTGAGTTATGAATTCAAAAGCTTGTCGCTTTTGTATTCGAACTGAAAACTTTGCGCGACAAACTCTTGAATCTATAACTCACGGAATAACCTACGTCGCTCATCCAAAGCAATTATTTTTAACTTTTTAGTGCATTTGAATAGGAGCTGGTCTTCAAAAAGGTTTTTTCATTAATTATTTTATTATTTTTGTTGTTGAAAATCAACGAATATATTATCAAAAGTTCGATTATTATTTGAAAATTACTATCGATAACTTTCGAAGGATATGATATACTACCATAGAAAATTCATCAAATATCTTCGGAAATTATTTTTCCACTGACTAAACGAAATCAATTTTTCATCTCGATAGATAACAGTACAGTCAATTCTGATCACATACATCGAAGTATGCATAAAAATATGTTCTTGACAATTTGGAATATTATTTTTCACCAAAGATTACGTAAAGCTGTACCTAATTGGTATACAAATACCATTCCACGGCCCAATTTATTTGATCGAGGCACATATATCACTTGCATCGATTCACAATATTTCCAGAAGTTGGTATGTACGTTTCACACTGGAGTTTCTGAATAATTTACTCCTCTACATTCTATCACTTTTTGGAACGTAGTTCCTTATCGCGCGTTGCGAAAGAGGGCTAGACGGAATAAATTAAGACCAAAAGTTGTAACGAAACTTTCGCTCGTAAGCCGTGCGGCGTGCGCGTGTTTCTCTGTCTGTCTCTCTCTCTCTCTGTCTCATAGAAAGCAAGCCAGTTTTTTTCGTTTTGTCTTTCTATTTCACATTGAACAGTGTGGTGTCGCGACGATTATTTTTGTTGAGTGTATACAGGTTTTTTGTACATAATAAATAATGAAAAATAATAACAATAATGAATCCTGACAGTGTTTCTGCACAAGTTCCGGATATTGCTGATGGAGTTAGGTGAGTAGAGATTTTATACAGACAATAATAAATGCTTATGTATTTTTAGCAAGTACGCATTGTAACCTCTCTTTACTATTGTGCTAACCAAGTCATACGCGTTATAATCTCTCTTTAAGTGTTCCGTCATAATTAATAAATTTAAAAGAAAATCATACTTTAATATTACAATATCAATGCGTATGTATTTAGCAAGCCGTGCGTGTTCTAACCTATACGCTCTTGTGTTTACGGAGTCGAGAGTATATATATATATATATACACTCTGTTGTGTTAACAAAGTCCCGCGCATCTATGACGTGTACGAAAGAATAGACAGACAGAGTGCATATATATATATATATAAATATTATCATAACTTGAAAAAAATAAAATTTTATTACAATTCCTTCACTAATTAATCGAAAGGAACTTTGTTCCATCCGGGTGTCCCTTGACACCTCTAAAGATTTTTTTTCTTCAGATCTTCATCATACTAGTTTATTTATACATACATAAAACAATTCACAATCTCACGACTGATAGTTGACAATCCATTATGAAATTTTTGTTTGAAAAAAAAAAAGAAATGGCTCCTCTAAGATGGCGGACGAAATTTGTGTTGCTAGTCCGATTCTATTCAAAATTGTTATGTGGAGGTTTTCGGGGTCTGAGATTATGAATTCATTGTCAAGATCAATAAATTCGAGAAGGCGGTTCCAAGATGATGGACAAGTTTTGTGATAATGGACCGTTTCTATTCAAAATTGGTATATCGGGGTTTTCGGGGTTGAATATTATGAATTCAGTCAAATATCATTGATTTTGTGTAGGAATCAATAAATTGAAGTTGGTAGCTCCAGGATTGCAGATGAGTTATTCTTCAGATCGTCTTCTCATTGAAAATCTAGATGGCTCAGAACTTACAGAAAAAAGGCCTCATGATGAAAATGCATTAACAAAATTGCTTAGAATAAGGCGTACTTACTGAAAAGCACATAGTGAAATAATTATTGAAATGAACCTTTATAAAGACAAGCTCCTATTCAAGTACGCTGAGAAGCTTCTATTCAAGTGCGCTGAAGAGACAGAATTGCTTTGGATATTCGACGTAGGTTATTCCGTGAGTTATAAATCCGAAAGCTTGTCACTTTTCCTTTTGAACTGAAAACTTCGCGTGACAAGCTCTTGAATCTATAATGCACGGAATAACCTTCATCGCACATCCAAACCAATCATTTTTCACTTCTTAGCGTATTCCAATAAAAGCCTGTCTTTAAAAATGTTTTTCTATCAATTACTTAATTTTTATTGAATTTATCTACATTACAGGCCTCTACTTTCTTGATCATGTTCATTCTCATCATCTCTACAAAATTGTCTACAAAAGAGTTTTTCCTGAAGTGAAATATATCATCCCACTTCAAAACCCAGACCCAACGTTTTGGTTCTCTCCCTTGAATGTATACATGTGAAGTTTGTGGAGCGTCATGAGTAAGTAACTGTTTGTTACATTTTCTTAGTGCCTTTTCAACTGTTCACTTCATTATATCTCTCGACAGCAAACATTTTCTATTAATGTCCATCCACTTGCTATGGTGATTGATAATTTGAAATTATTTTTCGAAAATGTTGCTCTGAAGAGAAATGCCTACAAATAAGTGATATGAATGTGAGTTGGCAATTTTGTGCTACCACCAAGGTTCCCAAAACCATTCAAAGAATAGAAATAATTCGGAGCTATAGAAAATCCATATGGAATGACAGATCTGTATCTAATAGGAATATTGTTACAAAATGTAGAATACAACCCTACGTTGTTTGTCACAAGCGGTTCGTTGACCTACATTCTCCAAACAACCATCTGGGAATTCTGATGATGTAATAATCCCGATGTTCCGAGAGCCGCTCGAACGGCGGTTCTTGAATAGTGTTGTGCAGAGAAACAAAGTTATTCAGACGTTTCAGAGAATCACAAGGAA
Source organism: Gonioctena quinquepunctata (assembly GCA_018342105.1). Classification (NCBI taxonomy): domain Eukaryota; kingdom Metazoa; phylum Arthropoda; class Insecta; order Coleoptera; family Chrysomelidae; genus Gonioctena; species Gonioctena quinquepunctata. The sequence goes on along the minus strand of JAFIRS010000627.1, from coordinate 4,791 downwards.
TAATTTGTTGTGCAAATATTCATTGATGGATTGAAGGACATTGGAATACGAAGGAAGCTGAGATTGACATACTATAAGAATGTAGTGAAGCTCTAGTTTGTTCCTTTGAGAGTGGAAGCGGCTTCCAACACCTCGAGGCCAAAAGTGAGAGCGATTTTGTAAAGCCACATCAGCATGAGGCCGATGTTCAGTAGAATTCTAGAAAAATTGGAGTCTAGGAATAGCAGGGCTACTAACCAGAAAACTGCTTCAGATGTGATAGGAGCGGACAATTCGAAAGATAGTGCGGAGTGGAAGTACCACCACGATTGGCATCACCCATCAGGACACCCCCACGTTCTCACTCACCTGCGATGACAGGACCATCTAGAGAGTCCTCGGACAGATACCAGGAAAACTCAAATTAGCCACCATATCAAGCGCACGGTAACAGAATCAGGAAAACTATCGATAGTTTGACCATCAGAGGTAGGGAGTAGGAATCAAAGAGACACTGATGCGTCGTTTTCCCAGACAGTGTGACACCAACTACATTCAATTTCGTCCTCCGAGACACTGGAGAGATTGCAACTGATACGAGGGGAGATTACGAATGATGAAAAGAGTTTTGTGGCAGATATAGGAAACGAGTTCGTTTTGGGATGGATTTTTTCGATGTTGAGCAGAAACCATGGCGATGGATATCGGCCAGAACTTCAATGAGATAATACACTGAGAGAACAAAGTTGAATCACTGTGACATTTGATTTCAATTTTGTTACTTGAGATTCCAAACTTGAATCCGATTCGAAATAGAATTAGAATATGAAATAGAATTAGAATATGAATCTCAGAATCAATTGGATGATAATAGAAATGAATAATAATAGTAAAGGGTTTCATTTGTTGAGAACATGAACAGGATGTTCATAAAATCGGATGTGGAATCATCTGCGATTTTTTCCATCTGTGCCAAGTGAGATTGCTTCTGAAAATGTGTTTCCCATTTCTTCTGGTCTTCCTGATGATCGTGGAAGCGTGAAATGGATTTTCGTTTACAAAAATGTATTGAAGACCTAGTGAATGGGGTGTTCACTATTTCGTCAATTTTATGAATTATGTTCTGGTGACTACCATCTTTTAGTAAAAATTATTCTTCGCCTCATTCATCTTTATGTAGTTCTTGATTGAGAAGAAGAAGAAGAAGAATGAATGAAAATGCAAATTTTCACTTCAGATTTTTTCTTAGTTAGGGACACTTCAGAATATCTATCAGATGTATTTCAATGTCCAGCGTGGCTTTAGCCAGGGAAGTAGTTGTTTTCTGTTAGACATTCACATAAAATAACTTCATTTTTATCGGTGATTTTTCAATTCACAGAAAAATATCTACATCAATATTCAATTGAGAATGTTTTCCTTCTCAATATAAAGGGTTTCATTAATACAGTTCCTGAATAAATACTTCCACTAAATTTGTTCACCACGTTCCATGCAGGAAAACAGAATAATCGAGATCTTGTATCACAAAGAGAGAGAATAAAAAATAAATGTCAGCTTGTGAAGATTCCTGAAAGGATTAATGATTTGAATAAAATTAAAATTAAAAACATTTTCCATTTGGAAGTACTGAAAAAATATGTTCGCAAAGAAGTGGAGTTATCATTACTTTCATTAATACTACATTGAATATCTAGTTGAAATAAAAAATTATATGTAGATATGATTTTTTCATCGGCGATAGTTCTGTAGAAAGAATTAGCAAACTAATCAATGTTTCCACCCAGATCCATTAACTTATGAGTGTTTCTTCGACCCCTTTCTATTCCGCATATAATTGTCAACATGAAATCTGAAGTTTTGTATATTACATATTCGACATAGTTGCATGTGATAAAACGAGTGTTTAAAAAAATCCAATTCAACAAAAGATAATGCTCCAGAGCGAAAACTCATTTGAGGTGAGGATTTGGTCGTTGCGTCATGTTTGGAGTATGATGAAAATGACCTAATGACTTCATCCACCAACTGAATTGTATCCTATGATTATCAATTTGATCAGATCATTCAGATTTATGATAAATAAAATATTGGACTCACGTAGGCTCATAAGTGGACACTGTAATGTTGTGATAATTTTCAAGTACTATTACAGCTGAGACTGACAGACAGATGTAGTGTGATGAACGTATCAACAGCTCCTGATTTATAGTGTCCAAAGCCTCTGCAGAAATCAAATAACACCGTAGCTCTAAATATCTTTTATTTGTCTCCGACAATGTCGTCCAGAACATGCAGCAATGCTGTTCTGCAAGTGAAACACTTTTTGAAACCAGATTGAACTAGAGGTAAATTATAGAATTTGGGAGTTTGATCTTAAAAGTCCCATTATTTTTTTTTTCACTCTGGAGTTTTGCTGTGATAACAATCAGCCTTTATATAATCAAAACCAATATATTCATTATTGAATCAGTTATATTGTAACGTTATTCTCTGAGTACGCACGTTCTCGATGGATCGACGCTTTTCTGGAGTAATCGGCCGTTCTATATATAAGCAGGTCACATGCGGGATGGAGTTAGTGATTCAGTAACTTTGTGAAGATTATACAGAGGAATTAAGTCTTTTCAGTGCGGTGCGTTCATGTTTTGAACAAATATTGTATTGTGATTGACAGTAAAATAAGACATTTGGTGGAATACTTTTTTTTTATTGCTGAATGAACCCCAGTGTCAAAAGTGGGATTATTCGAGGACAATTATTGGTGAATACGAGGGACGACTGATGGATAAAATCGAATTGAAGAAAGAGAAACGACGGTAGAAAGTAAAGTAAGATAATGAGAAACGACGGCGGAGAGAAAAACAAGAGGAATAGGAACGTCGGTAAAAATATGAGGAATGAGGGCAGAACAAATAGCAAGGAGAAGAGGAAAGGCAGCGAGTAGAAAACAAGAAGACGAGGAAAGAACAAAATAGGGGATGAGGAACAACAAAAAGCACTACCTGAGGGACAGATCGTAGGCCTGAAGGAAGAAAGCAACATAGTTTGGAAAACTATGGAAGGAATGGAGAGTAAGATAGAAACGGAAGATAATGCGGCGCGAAGAGAACTAGGAAATAATTTGCCTCATTGAAAGTCCAGCACCGTGTCATAGTATTGCCACGTCGCACAACCCGCAGAACCACCGCTTTTGATGGGCAGTCACCATGGTCCCATATTGGAAGTAGTTTGAAGCTGCGGCAATGACCTATAGATGGGACGATGAGGAAAAGGCTACTGCACTCATAGTAGCTTTGAGGGGATCTGCTTCTGGCAATGTTACAGACCATTATAGTAGACCAAACTTGCAATATGTATAACTTATTGCTTGCCAAGAATTGAGATACGGCAACCAACATCGAGAGAAGCTACATAGGGCATAGTTGGAAACACGTGCAGAAATCTGATGCAAGCTGCAGGAGTTCAAAGCAGACGTGCAATCACTCATCCAGCTTATTCACTCTGAGCCCCGGAGGATTCCAAGGACCATTGGTGGTGCAGGTATCCATCGATGGATTGAGGACTTTGAGGTACAGAGGACCCTGAGGCTGGCAAGCTTCAAGAAATGCAGGAGCTTTAGTTCGTTCCTTGAAGTAGAAGCGGCTTTCAACACACCAAGTGGGGCGGTATCAATTGGATGGCCATCCTCAGGAAGATGAACAAGGTGACAAAATAATGCACATGCCGAAAACAATAAAAACTGGAACCAGAATAGCAGCCTGACTAACCAATCAGAAGAAACCGTTTCAGATGTGGTAGGATCGACATTGCAAAGATATATTGTAGGGTGAGGGTACCACCACGATCGTAATCGCCTGCCAATACACCCCTAGTACTCACTCACCTGCGGAACAGGCCCATCTAGGAAGTCTTTGACAGATACAGGAAAAACAAAGCCCCAAGGGTCATCCACGTGAACAGAATCAGGACAACTACCGATGGTTCGACCATCAGAGGTAGATTGAGCCACTCCACATAGCCAGTGATTTTCCAGCTGAAATGTCACACACAACCAACATCATTTTTGATCCCTCAATATGTACAATATATCTGAATATTCATTGATGCCTGTATGCCTATATTTTTTCTGCATTGGGCAATGAGTTCGAGGGATTGTAGATTCGACACTTTCTAGAGAAGATATTGATGACTTAGTGAGATCAGCTAAACCAGTGAACACACAACACACACAGAAATAGAAAGGAAATGTTTATGGCGTCAGTTCACCCCGTTCTGTGATTCAAGCAAATATGAATATCAACTACCGAAATAGCGAGAATTTGAAAGACTTGGCCGACATGCAAACATGTCAGGTAAAGATTATTAGGATTATTCTGTCACGACGATTTGGAATACACAACCGCTAAGATGGTGCAGAAGAAGTAGTTTGGAGAACTCAAACAAGGAATGAATAATTTTTCTGATAATTACTTCAAAACTACTAGAAATGCCAATAGAACGCTACTTCAGAATCTTCCAGAGAAACGAAAAGTCAGTGCAGCTACTTTAGATATTGCAGAATACTCACGTCAATATTTCACCATTATCATTATCAACTTTGTTCCAATTTAGTTCCTTGTTAATTGTGTACTCTTCGAAATTATTTGTTTCATAACATTATTTCAATAAAACAATCAAGATTGACAACAAACATCCACATACCAACGGGAGATTGATTTTGGTCCGCTGAAGGACGGTTCTCGAAGCGGTTGCTGCAACAGGGTGTCCACTTTGATGGACATGGAATGTGATAATGTAAGGAACCATATT